>CM076572.1:982037965-982640764 GCA_034641835.2 Pinus albicaulis
TTTTTTCTACTACTTCCGCGCAATGCCAAATTTTGCAACGATAGTCTTCGCATGCGCTGGTGTACGAACCTTCAACATGCTCACGCAAGTGGGGGGCTGACATCATAGGATGACGTTTATCAGGAACGTTATAATTTTTTTTTCAAAGTGGTAAGGGGACAATATGCAGAATTATTACCATTAAAAAAATCGTGAAATTTTCAAGAACGGTACCTTCGATAAAAATAACTATTAATTAAATTATATTATTACCAGTACACCCCTTCTTTAAATCATTTACCAAAAAAAAGCCATTCCCCGCTGCCCCCCAAGCCACCCAAAAAAAAGAAGAAGAAGAAGTTATGTTGCGTGTTAATATTTTTTTGAAATCCGCCCGAGACCAATATAATGGAGAGCGATAATAAAATGAAGAGTACGTTCAAGTTGCTGTGAGGTTTAATTTGTAATATTGTGTTGTTCGTTATCTACTCTGTCCGGAGAATCGATCTTGCTGCGCTCTATGGGGATGCTACGAGAGTGGCGATGTAACAGGTATTTATGGAGCCAATAGAGTGGTTTATTTAAGCATATATTCTGTTAAAAGGCTTTATGTCTAAATGGTACTATGATATTTGAAATTCTGTGGACGAGGCTCTAACTGTTGGGGCTTTGGCATAGTTTGATAGGTATTGAAGGTACATTCCATTGACATAGTTATTTCAGTGGCAGAAGCATAATTTGGTGGATCCGTGAAGTTGTTGTAATCGTAGTTTCAAGACAGTATTTTGGGGAGGGATATAATGGGACTTCCAAGAGGTAGAGGGAATTGGAGTGATGAAGAGATCCAACTACTTTATAAGAATTGGATGTCTACTATGATGATCCTTTCTGAAAAAGCTCCTATAAAATCTGAAAAATATAGGCTGTGCTTGGAAAGAGGAAGAGAAGTTATAATAGAAAAAATGATAGAGTTGATCGTTGATGAAACATGTGTGAAGAGGCAACCATTCTATTCCTGGTATTCCTTATATTGGAGAGATGCTCCTTCTTTCATGACCAAGTTTCTCCAACAGTTAGAGACTGTTTTTACAGCCGACACAGAAGTTAAGATCAGGAAGAAGCTATTGGTTCCTTATGTAGGAGTGGCAACCTCGGCTGATAGAAAGGTAGCACTTCCAACACCTACAAAGCATTGGAGTGAAACCGATATCAACACTTTATATAAGGAATGCGAATCTGCTGTGAGTTTACTAGAGAAAAATCCTGCCATAGTATCTGAAAAATATAAACAATGCTTGCGAAAAGGAAGAGATGTTATAATGAAAAACATGATGGAGTTCATTATTGATACAGCAAACTTTCCGAAGGATTCTGCGTCATCTGAGTTTCTGGTCGGCTGGAAACGTGCTCCTGAAGCCTTAGCGATGATCCTCCATTGTTCAGAGTCTGTCTTTATGGTGGATAAAGAACTTCAAATCACAGACAGAAGAATAGATAAAACCAGAAACAAAACAATAGCGATTCCACCCAGAGCAGGCCTTGTTGCTTTGGTAGAAGCACCAGCACCTAGACAAAAATGTGGAATATTGAGAACATATGGAGAAATTAAATCCTTCGCTGCCAATAGCAAGTTCCATTTAGAAGTTCTTCAGGGGAAAAGAATCTTGAATGAAAAATGGGCTGAAGAAGGAGAAACTTATGACCTTACTGGAGAAGCAAATGCAATGCTTTGCATGCACTTATGGTCACTGATGAAATGTGTTGGTTTCTCAAAATCTGAGAAGATCTGGGAAAGTATAAGTAGAGGATGGCCAGAATGTGTGTCATGGAAGCAGGGATCTCATGGAACGTTTTGGGAAATAATTCATTCAGATAAAGTACCATTATGGATGGAAGCCAAAAACAAAGGTGTGGATACCATCCTGGATGCGTATAAGAATATGGAAAGAAATTTCAAGGGTGATAGTAAACATTGCTTGAAACATTATGAAGATGCTTATTATCCAAAAGAACACAATCCCTATAGAAGTTCTTAATTAGTGTTGTCCGTAAAGTTGGGTTAGACACTGCCTCAGAGTGCAGGGTAAGACCACCCACTTGTCACAATAATTGTAGTGCGTAGTCTATTATGGTGTGTTGACTTTACTTGTCCATTTATGTCTGCATTAGAAATCCGTCCATTAATTAAATGTTTGTTGATTTTGATATTTCGTACTGGTTTGTGAGTCATGTCGTGTACAGTGCAATCTGATCAATAAAAGCTCTTGTAATGTTGTGTTAATTGGATTCGATCCCTAATGTATAATATTTTAATATCTGTTCTCTTTCCTAGAGTATATTGAATGTGTCTCCTATCTTTTCTAGATTATATAATATATAGTATAATATTTTAATGTATTTTCTAGATTATATAATATTTGATTATCTGTTTTTCATTCATATCGTATAATACTTTAATGTCAGTTTTTTTTTTTTAATTACATAATATTTAAATATTTATGTTTTATTTTAATTATATATATATTTTTTTCATTTCTATTATTATTTTGTTTTGCATTATTGCACTTGGAACTTATTACTATTGAACCACAACCTACAACTCCTTTTTTCATTCATATTATATTATATCTTATGTAAACAGAACTTGCAATATCTAAAATATAATTTTTTTTCATCATTATGGAGATTAGTAATTAGATTTATATAAAGTGTGTAGTTTCTTTAAAATTATGTTGTTTTTAATTAACATGTTTTTATTACTATTAAAATACAACGTTTAGATTAACATGACATTTCGATAGTAATACACGTTAATATAAGATTTAGTAATACATCTTCTGAGCCTGTCATGTCTTCTAGCATGTCTGTGTATAGCTAGGAGATTTTGTTTGTTGCATTCTTCATTTCTTTGATGTTAAAAATCCTCATAGATTTCTCCGAACACGTCGAGCTTATTATGTTCGGTCTTTCTTTCCTTCTTCTTATTAGTCCCTGCTGCAGGACTATAGCAATCGATAGATCATTTGACTGCACATTAGTTCAAAGTTTGACTAACATTATTTTAGCTTGTGCCTAATGTTTAGCCTAATAAAATATTATCTCTTCTTTATATAATTGAGAAAACATAAATTATCATAAATTTGATTGGACAATAATATTGGAGGTCTTATTGCTGGAAGTTTGTTTTAGTTCTTTGAGCAGCCAAACATTCCGCTCAAGCTTTTAAGCAAAGTTTTGGAAGTTTTCTTTATCCTAAAATATCCAAACTTTTGTGTTATATATTTGTTTGTCTAGTTTGTTGTATCCAAAGTTTTGTGTTATACTTTAGTAGTTTACATACTTTTCTGTATCCAAAGCTTTGTATTATATTTTAGTTGCTCCACATGCTGCTACTATTGCAGTTATCATTTTCTTGGATGCCACATGCTGGCACAACCATTTCCACGGATGCCACCTATTCTTATTTCCCTGCACGTCACAACTTTTGATGCCACATGCTCTGGTTGTTGTCTGTGAGTTATCAACATATTTGAATTGGTAGGTTCGGCTCTATTTGTTTCAGAGCTGGGGAAAGACAAGAGCCAGGCTGAGCTAGTTGCATAGTTTCCAGTGTCACTTTATATGGGTTGGGTCAGCGAATTTTTTTCATTAGAAAACATTCTCAGAATCTATTGGTAATAGTTCACTACATTTGTCTTCGTTTTAGTTCTTATCAGTTTTGGCAGCAGCAGGGGTAGAAGTTGACGACCCCCTTCATTCTGTGCATGAATCGAGCCTCTCAATGACGTACCTTACAAGCACTGAGGTAATTGCTGGATCCGACTATGGTAGTGGGAAATCTGGTTACTGGATGTGGTCACGCCCGAGGAGATTTCAAAGGATCCACTGGAAAAGTTAGGCTGGAAGTGAGTGGATTACATACACCGGCGTGGGCTTGTCAACACAGGTTCAAGTATTATCTAATTGAAGGAATCTATTATATCGAGTCATATCAAAATGCCGAAACCCGATTCGATATATGAATAAAATTGAATGATCATCTTGAATGTAGCATGAGCCTAAAAAATTCTTCAAAAAACTCATCATTCGTCTAATCATAACATTAATTTTTTTTTCTTCAGGAAATGCTTAAAGGATGCTTATATAACATTCTTATGTGAGACTTCTTATACTTATTTGGAGAATGTGAATTATACCCACGTCTTCATTTAAAAAATGAATAAACATGATTGTATTGGGCTTATATTTAAAATTTCATTATATAAGCAAAGGGTGGTGAAAATATGCATTTTTTTCTAGCCTCTGACAATTAGTCTGTCATGACCATATTTGAGCCTATATAAATTGTCTAAATTTTCTAAAGCTTCTGGTCATGGGGTTACTAAGCAGCAATACCTGAAATAAATTGAGAGACAACACTAGAGAGCTTAAAAACTCTAAAACATTACTTAATGGAGAACAAAAATCAAAACATGGATGACAAATAGCCTTAAAGCATCAATAGAAACACCTAGTTATAGAAGGAGACTATGAAAATGGTTTTAGGTAAGACCAAAATCTTAGTTGATTCATTTAGTTGTAGATTTAATTCTTTCTAGTACTACTGATTGATGCCTAGGGTTCTAGCTGTCTGATTTCTGCACTTACTTTTGGACCATTTTAACTACTTCCTGTAGCCTCTTCAAGAAAAAGAAGAAATAATTTGCCTAGCTTGATTTGATATGGTGATTTCCTCAAATAAAATTTTATAATGCAATATTTTGTTTCCTAGCAACAAATTGGTATATTCTCTGATGGTCTTGGTATTTTCACTTCTATTATGTTTCTGGTTGGAGATGTCCAGTCCTAATTTTGGAAAATCATATTGATTATTGAGGTACTCGCATTTTCATGTCAAATTCACTTATATTATGTTTCTAGTTGGAGATGTCCAATCCACATTTTGGAAAATAATATTTCATCGTAGCATTATACTTCTTAAAAAATTGATTCCGAGGTGCCAATGCTCTTTACAATGATATGTTATTTATCTTTAGAATGGAACTAACACTTGAAAGATGAGTCGTATAAAGAAGAAGTTTCATCACTCGTTCTAGTTTGGAATTTGACCATTTGGGTTGGACAATCAAATTCGCCATTTGGGTTGGACAACCAAATTAGTTGGTCCATAACTGATTTCTCAGTGCATATATACTCTCCTCTTATATGAGGAAGAGAATATAATTACCATTGTATATACCTTTCCACCTTTACATTCCGTTATATATAAATTTTTATGTTAATATACAACTTGTTTCTATGTTAATATACAACTTGTTTTGCAATAAAAAAATAGTTGTTATTAAAGCTCAAATTGACTTTTATCTCACATAATATCGCAACATCAGAAATAATTTTCATTTTTTAAAAATAAATGTATATACATTTCCACCTTTACATTTTGTTCTATATACCTTTCCACCTTTACATTGTGTTTTGTATATATTTCTATGTTGATATATAGCTTGTTTTTCAATCAGAAATACTTTGTCATTTTTAAAAATAAATGACAAATTGTATATACCTTTCCACCTTTTACATTCTGTTTTGTAATACTTTGTCATTTTTAAAATAAATGACAAATTGTATATACCTTCCCCCCTTTACATTCTATTTTGTATATATTTCTATGTTAATATATAGCTTTTTTTGCAATAAAAAATAGTTGTTCTTCAAGCTCAAATTGATTTTTATCTCACATAATATCGCAACATCAGAAATACTTTGTAGTTTTTAAAAAACACACATAATAGTACTATTATTGATGAGGGAGCATCTACGTGCATTATGTCTCTAAACTGTTGGAAGTCACTTGGCTCGCCGCGCCTATCTCAATCACCAACGATGTTGAAAGCTTTCAACGAATGTACATATAAGCCTTGCGGTATCATCAATAACCTGCATATTGAACTTGGGGGAAAAACAATGAATTTTGAAGTTGAGGTTGTTGACAGACCCCTTGACTACAATATTCTACTCGAAAGACCATGGGTATATGATATGACTACGATCGTCTCTACATATTTTAGAATGATTGCCTTTCCACATAAATGTGTCATCACAGTCATCAATCAGTTATCCTCATTTGCCTCTAGTTCCCAGGTAACTGAAAGTGTTCCGTTAGTTCACGCATCCCAATTCACACTTCAAAACATTGGTGTGGGAATCTTAAAGGATTCCACTCTCATGGGAACCTTTGCATTACCACCGCCTGCGATGTCAGCAGAAATTGCAAGCATAGAGACTTGCTACATGATCTCTTCCACTCCATTTGGCTTAAGGAAGAGTACTGGTGATTCTAAAGTTTTTACATTGGATGAGTTTCTGCCACCCAACCCTATTGAGCTAGCATAGCAATCAATATATATGGCTTGGGCAGCGAATCAAAAATCATCGTCGTCGGTCTTTTGGGTTGATCGTTCGTTAGATCTTGGTACTCCATGTAATTATTTTTCCTCAACTTTCTTGATAGATGAGAATATTTTGGAAACCATGATGTCAGAAGGAGAACCATGGGAAGATTATCATCATTGTTCCCATCTTCTAGATTATGAAGAAGATAATCTTAGTGAACTAAATCAGCCATCGATCAAAAAATTATTTTCGAATTATTTTCCTATTAATGCAATTGATTTTGATAGAAATTTGCAAAATATTGAAGAAACCATTTCTATCGATATTTCAACCAAACTTGATGTTGTAGAAAACATTCATGTTGGCGTGTCTTGTTCTCCATCAGAACTCGAAACATATCACTCTCTCTTTCATGAATTCCATGATGTATTTGCTTGGCCTTACGAGGAAATGCCAGGCATAGATGCTAGTATCATTGAACACACTATTAATATGTACCTTGATGTCAAGTCGGTACATCAACACCTTCGTCTTGTTCATCCGAAGAAGGTTGCTTCCATTAAACAAGAAATTGAAAATTTTGTGCGTGCTGGTTTCATTTACCCTGTTCCACTAATGGAGTGGGTTTCCAACATCGTTCCTGTCATGAAAATACGAGGAACCATCAGAGTATGTGTCAATTATCGGGATGTCAATCCTGCTTGTCCAAAATACAACTATCCTACTCCCTTTATCAACCAAATTATTGACGATTGTGCTGGATGTGAAATATTTTTGTTCATGGATGGATTTTTCAGCAATAATCAAATCAATATCCACCCAGAGGACCAATATAAGACAAAATTCATCTGTCCCTGGGGCACATTCTCTTATAGGAAACTCCTGTTTGGTTTAAAGAATGTTGGGGCAACTTTTCAGAGAGTAATGGATTATGCTTTCAATGATATCAAACACATTGTTCAACCCTATCTAGATGATTTACCGACGCATTCAAAAAATCGGACTGATCACCCGATGAATTTGAGAGCTATCTTTTTACACTACTGACATTATAAAATATGCCTCAATCCACATAAATGTGTATTTTTTGTTGGATCTGGTCATTTGGTAGGATTTGTCATCTCAAAAGAAGGAATTTGAATAGACCCATTGAAGGTCCAGGCCATTCTTGATTTTCTCGTGCCATCAAATTTACTTCAGTTACAGAAACTTTAGGGAAAGGTTAAACTCCTAAGGAAGTTCATACCCAACTTCGCCGAAATGGCTAAAGGATTTACTCAGCTCTTGAAAAATGGGACTCCCTTCCATTGGGACCAAGTTGCGCAAGCTTCTTTTGATACTATTAAGGATACTCTTGTACGGGTGTCATTAATGTATCCCCCCAATTATCAGAGTGATTATTTATTATATATCGACGCAGCTGATACAACCATTTCTATGGTATAAGTCCAAGTAGAAAATGGGATAGAACATTCGATCTATTATCTGACTCGTAATCTTAATGATACGGAAGTGAAGTATTCATACGTAGAAAATATTTCCTTGGCGGTTGTTCAAGCTGTCCAAAGATTTCACCACTATATCCTGTTCCACAAGACCATTGTCATTTCGGATTGCAACCCCATGACTTACATCTTATCATGTCAATTGTTGGGTGGAAAGTATTCAAAATGGATTGTCATTTTGTAGGAATTGGATTTGAAATTTATCAAATCCAAGTCAAAGAAGTCTTTAGTTTTGGCTAAGCTTCTTTGTGACCTTCCCTCTGATAGTAATATTACTACGTCGAAACCATCTATTCTTGACGAGTCTCTGTTTCTGGTCAGATCATCTGATCCTTGGTATGGATATTTTATCATTTATCTCCAGACCCAGACTTTTCAGCCTGATACCTCTCGCTCTGACCAGCAACATATTCGATACCAAGCCAAAGATTATCTGATCGTCGGTGATACACTTTATTGTCATGGTGTTGATACAATTTTAAGAAGGTGCCTCACTCATGAGGAGGCTAAAATGGTTTTAAATGATTATCATGCTGGGGATTATGGTGGACACTTGTCTGGATACGCTACCATGCATAAGATACTCCGCATTGATTACTTTTGGCCTACAATATTTCGCGACTCCATCCTCATGGTCTGAAGTTGTCATGCTTGCGAGATATTTGATCGTAATATCTGCAAATCGCCAGCGCCAATGAATCTTGTTGTCTCTGTGGGATCATTTTCAAAATGGGGCATTGACTTCATTACCTGTAACCCTCGTTTGTCCAGGGGGCATGATTATATTATTGTCGCAGTAGACTACTTTACCAAGTGGGCTGAATTGATGCCTACATTAAGCAACACAGGACAAACAACTGCATTATTTTTCTTTAATCATGTCATTGCATGGTTTGGGGTCCCATAGGCTATAGTCAAAGATCATGGTAAGAATTTTCGTAATCACATGATGGCTAAGTTGACAACCAAGTTAGGGCTATCTCACGATAGTTCTACTCCTTATTATCCACAATGAAATGGATAAGTTGAGGCTATTAACAAGATTTTTAAACGAATGCTTCAATGAATGATAAGAGTTCATAAATCAAACTAGCATTTAATATTGTACTCATCCTTGTGGATGTACCAAACCTCAGTGAGAAATGCAGGTAGATTCACCCCTTTTAATTGGTGTATGGTCTGGAAGCTATCTTTCCAATCCAATGTGAAATACCGTCATTAAAACTCGCAATCGACTTGTTACCTAACACCTCATGAAGAAGCGTGTCTTTTGAACCTCATCCATCTTGATGAAATGCGTCGTGAAGCCCAATTTGCCAACAAAGTGCATAAGAGACGTATAAAGGTGCAATACAACAAGCATGTCCAACCTCACATTTTCTCAGTGGGATACTTGGTCCTTCTTTATGATCAAGAAGTTGATGTAATAGGTACAGGAAAATTTGAGCCATTATGGCATGGCCCCTTTATTGTCAAAAGAGTTCTTGCTAAGGGTGCCTACGAGTTGGTGGATTACAATGGAATTCTGTTGGCGCAGCCCAAAAATGGGTTATATATGAAACATTACTATGATTAATCATGAGCGTAGTAATTTTTTGTATTATATTGTATACATATGTTGTTGATTTTCATTCACTGCCTTATTTTGTTTTTATAGTTTTCTTGATGTTAGTAATCCACTTTACATTTCATCGCAGATGTCTGAATCTTTGGAACCATTTTTTGGGTATGTTGATGGTGCTAGTTGTAGTACGCAACATCTATCCTCTACAGCATGGGCCATTTTTACTCTGAACGAGGAGTTACTGAGTTTTCAAGGGATTTGTATCGGTAGATCGACAAATAACATCATTGAGTATAGTGCGTTGATTGAAATTCTCTCTGATGCCATTTTATTTGGTATTAACCACATCATCATAAGGTTAGACTCAAAACTTGTGGTATTACAGCTTACTAGTGTTTATATTGTTAGAAATCCAACACCGCATCGTATTTTCCTAAGAGTTCGACTTTTGGAAAGACTCTTTGGTTTTATTCAATATCAACACATTTCGAGAAACTTGAACACATTGACTGATTCTTTAGCGAAATATCCTATAAATAGACATTTGAAACACATTTAAAGATACATTCACATAATTGAATAGGATTGCACAATAAACATAGGAAAACACTGAAATCAAATAGATAGATAGTTATAGGTTTTTACAAAAAAATTTGCCCAAAACACATTGGTCATCTGACCTCAAAACGTATGCAACATGTAAAAAGTAAACTAGTGATGCTCATGGTAACATGCTATAGACCTAGCTATCCTATGCAGTAACCGCATCCAGTGGTTAGGAACGCCAATAGTGTGGCGCTACAGTTGCATGGGTAACTCTTCAATCTGGAAATCCAGAATCTCGAAGGTCAACCCCTCTAAGTGTTCCCAAAGCTTGGAAAGAGTCTCATCCATGTCTAAATCATGAAGGATTTCTCTCCCGACAGCCCTCTTTGCTGGCTCATCCAGTCCATGCTCTGGTTCCTCCACTGGTTGAACTCGACCCATATCTGCATTACATTAAAACTTTAGTTTTGGGAAAACATCAAAATACAAAAACATGTATAAACCTTAGAAAAATAAAAAAACATGGTCAAAACATTATCACCGATTGCACCCCATTGAGCGCCTTTTGGTAAAGCTAAGTCTGGATCTCCTCAGAAATCGATGCCTGCATATGCATACTCATTGATGGTGACAATCTGTCGCCTGAACTAGGCAAAGAATGCAGTCGAGAACACGATGGACAATTGGCCTATATTTTTAGCCATCAGTTCTACCCATCTCTGCATCCTTGGATCTCTAGGGTTAGATACACCCAGTGTCACATGCTAAGGTCGCATTAGCGAAATTTGCTCTAAGGAAAAATAAATGAGGATCAAACAATAACTGAATTTTTTTCTTCCTTCCTCCCTTTCCCTTGCTGAGTTAATCTTTCATTTGAGAGAGTAAAGCTTCAAACCATTTGAAAAATGCTGGTTACATGCACTCTAGTGCATACTGCATATAAGATCTGTTCGCTACATTTAGTGTAACGGTACCAGCAAGCTTTGCGATCATGAATAAGATGATTCTCAAGGGAAAATCATAAACGTCACGGATGTTTAGTTTCCTATCCTTTCTAGGATCTGCCCCTGGATAGCAATGCTGCAAAATATAGTCTCCCATTGTCTCTCCTCTGAGAGCACACCCTGAGAAAGAAATGGGTAGGCCTCTTGACAATCCTGTCAGAAAATAGAAGTCATCCACTGTAATTGGAACCACTTTGTTCCTAATGTGAAATGCCTCAATTGTGGGATCCCATGCACCAACAAGGAACTCCAACAGTTCTATTTGTTGCCTCATACCTTATAAGCGGAAGTACTTTAATAACCCAGAATCTCGCAGGGCTTTTACAGTACCCAGATCATTAAGGGCAATCATATTTTGTTCTTCATGCTCTCTTTCCCTCTAGGTAATCGTCATTCTAGTATGATGAATCCCTGAAACATAACCATAGGACTCATTAGACTCTTTTTCATGCAAAAAAAAGGAAAAATTTGGGTACAATGCAAGAATAGAAAATGTGAATTGCACCCAACACAGTCTTGGCTAATGGACAGTGCGTTGCATATGCACCTAAGCTTCATTTTGAAGTGCATTCCAATGCAGTTTTCGATGCCAAATGGAGCGTTTCCCTCTTTAGAAAATTAATTTACCCTAAGGGGCCCAAATCCTTAAAAAAATTCCAATGAAATTACCACTGAAATAAAGAGGAGGTTTATGGCACCAACCTAGATCAAACGACGATGAAAACCGTCCACAGAATTGATCGCAATCAACAACTAAATTTCAAGGGTAAAAAACAGGTTTAGAGCTCCAAAATAAAAATGGTAACTTTAAAATGGTAAAAATGAATAGTAAAACTCTTTTAATTAGTCATTTGATTATTTGAAAATAATATTTATTGCTGTGACTATGGTTTTATTTAATTTTTATCATGAAACAAGTATTGTTAATCCATTTGATGTTGTTCTAAACAGGTTTGCAATTGATGGGCAGACTAGTCATGCAGATTTATTTCAAGAATGATTTGACCACAAAGCATACTTTTGTCCTTATTTTTCGAGCTTTGATAAAAATGAAAAATGACTTGAAGTGCACTTTATCTCTTTTTCGAGCTTTGATAACAGTGAAAAAGGAACCCCTCGAGTCTTCTTTTAGCTCTTTTCAGACTCCAATAATGTGAAAAGATTACTGAGCACTTGTATTTTTGAGCTCGTAAAAGTAAATGAATTGATATCTACTCAGTATAAGTTTAACCCTTTTCTAGGCTAAGATAGATTATTTACGAAAAAGGAATGCCTTAGTCGAACATGGCTAGGAGGTTCTCTCATATATTATTTTACACTTTTTCAGATTTCAACGACAACTTTACGAAAATTTACTTATGGAGTTTTCTTTTGTCCTCTTTTTCAAACTCTCTAAATATGAAAAAGGACAGGGTTGTCACTATCGTTAAGCTCATTAAAACATAAAATAGCGATGGGCTTGTCAATCATGGCAAGCATCGAGTTTCATTCATCGCTAGACTCGTTAAATTATTAAATAGGGATACATTACTCGACGGAAGGGTTGAATTATAGATCAAGCATATGTTATCCTCCTCAAGCTTGTTAAAAAATAAAGAGGTACTGGTCAACAAATGACTGGGGAAAATTTGAGAAAGTGAACAAAACGTTTACGGTAGCAGGTCGTTCTTGAACATGACACTTCACTCCATCATAATGACTGTTTGGGTTGGGTAATATTCTTGACGGTTCATTCATACCTATGGTTCATCATACCTTCACTTCAGTTTTGGGTCAATGCTGCCAACTCATCTCAATGTCGCTGATATGTTTAAGAGAAGTCATCCACTGAATAGTCATCCTTCTGTAATACTCATAAACCTTCATTCTCATGACAGTCATCCCTGAACATTGCTATATCAAGTCACATTTTGTCTCTGAAATCAGTAACTCCCGCTTCGTGATAAAGTGGCCTCCTGTCAAGGTCAAATCATCATCCAGGAAGTTCACTTGGAAACAATATCTTCCAATACCATGAGGCTTGTTACAACATCTAAAAGATCCTCAATTCCAGAATTTTGACTGAAAGATTTTGTTTTGCATTCGACATCAAATCATCTATTCACGCCTTACAAAATGTATTGCAATACCTTGAGAGCCGTTAACATCAATGGTGGTTCTCTCGCATTTGTTAATAGCTCACATCATTGGCTGCTAATCAAACAATGTCTTACCATGTTCAACTATAAATCATATATTCGCATGGCTAGACTTATACCTGAACGATCGAGTGAATGAGATAAGAAGACCCCGGATCTAGTTTCAGTCATCAGGGCTGCAATTTCAGGATTTTTGTACACATCATCTGTATGATGACCTTACATACAGATCATCATCCGAACATGGGCCTATATGTGTAGGCATGTCTGTATTGGGAAACATTCCAATGTAGAAGAATTTCTGCACAATGTACATGTTATTAGATAGTTTATGTGTTGAGCATGGGAATGCCTTCCCTCAGAAATTTGTGATCAAAAGGATATATCATGATGTAATGTATTATAAGATTGATGCAGGTCAGAACTTCGCTTCAATTACAGCCCATTACATCGTAAAGCATCTCATTCAAAAAATATTGTTATTATTATTACTTCACAATTTAGGGGGCAAATGTTATAGCTCAATTTGGGCATCATTCCCAATAACCTAGTCTAACTGGACCTCATCCCCGGGACCAATGAAATAGGGTCTATCATCCCCTATCATTTCAGTTGCTACATTCCCTAAGACAAGAAAAAACCATTCATGGCTTCCATTGCAAGGTTTCCAAGGTTTGAAGTATATGTTATATCACTTATGAGCTCACCAACACAGCCTCTCAAGGAACTAACTACTTTGCATATGCAACTCCCTCTATTCAAGGGTGCTCTGCAAAGCACTTCCTGACATTCAAGGGTGTGTTGGTCAAATGGGAGTGAAATACTCATTGTTCCAGAATATCCACATGGCTAGTGCCTTCTAGAAGATTCCATATGTGTCAAACTTCGAATCCATGTGTCCATATAACACCTTTGATCTTGGGAACATGTCTTGCCTATTATTAGAAAGTCATTGATTGAGAAACTACCTTCAGTTTCCCTATAATTTGAGCACAAATCCTAGTGATAGGGTAGAAATTTTGTAAAGAAATGTTGTTGGATTCTCAATTGAGTGTGTGATAGGACCGATATGTTGATGGTGAGATGTTTATTGTGATGAGGCTAGGATGATGTTGGAGATGGTGACATCAAATCGATCGCTGGTTGTAACCTCCCCTTCTATCCATTAATAAATATTGCTGCTCATTTTTCCATATATGTATATGTTTATGTTTCTACTTTTCATATGATGGATCCTTAACTGAGATATATGTTTCATGTTTAATCGATTTTACTCATTAATATGAATAGGCATATGTATATTGAAATCACTTTGTTGTTTAGTTTTTATGCTTGTAGGAACTAGTCTGGTGATCTAAGTTGGATTGTAAGCTACAAAAATAGAGACAAAAGGAGAATAGGAAGTGCTTGGATTACAATTAAGTTCCTCTATCTTTCTGTGTGTCTATTTACTCTTAGAGAAAGTTTCTACAAAGTCTTTGATCTGTTGTTCTAGATTTTTGGCTCGAGGGGTCCTGACCCAGGTTCGGAGGTTAAGGTTTTCCAACAAACCCCTATACTATTGGCCCTTTCAGTAGTGACCTGCTTGCGCAAGCCAAAGTCTCGCCTGAAGCAATATGGAAGGGTGCTGGAACTAGGTTTCCGCACCCTAGGAGAGGGTAGGTAAGTCAAGCAGAGCTACGTTCGACTTCACAATTACCAAATTGTATATCACAGAACCTAGATCTATATATCCCTTCGCATCCACGTGCACAATACCAATTATAATCACAGTAATCAACAGATCATAAATTCACAGAACAATAACACAACTATCACAAATATTCTTGCATAAAGTATAACAGACAGATCTAGATCAGATGTCAACGCAACATAAGAGAATAACACAGTTACTTTTGTAGCTTAACACAAAACCATGCATAACATAGTAGATATCATAGATTTGCATTAAAAGATTCAGATATTCCAACAACCTTCCACTTTCATTAATCCTTCATATCCTTTTATAATATCCAAAACCCAACCTACGTACACAGCAGCAAGGTCTGCACACAGCAAGACTGATGATCTCCGCGCACACAGCCAGTAGGAGTCCTTTCCCCCAATAACGCAAACAGATCTACTAATTCGTAATTCGCATCAATCTCGATTCATGCCTTTCTATTGACTCAAAATGTCCTTCTATTTATAACGATCTAGCCTAATATTTCCTGTAGTCCGCAAACTGTGGTTTGCAAACTCTAGGTCTACCCTTTGACCCATTACAATGCTTTTGGGGCTTTGACACACCCCAAAACCCCTGCACTAGACTAAAATATGCCAAAATTATACAAAAATAGTCCAAAATACCCAATTCACAGCCTTTGGAGGACCCTGTTCCAACAGTCCCCCAACACAATCTTGTGACTCGTCCTGAGTCACTATGGTGGTGGGGCCTCTACCTGCGTGCGTAGTTCATCGACGACTGTGACCAGTGGGGGCAACACTTCTTGACTCTGAGCAGCAGCTCTCTGCCCAATATCCATGAGCTTCTGTGATTTCGGTCCTTCTCTCGTAGCAGTGACACTCTCTAGTGTCTGATTTAGTCGCTTAACAGTAACATCAACATCCTGTGAGAGCTGGAGAGTTGTGGTAGCCCAAGGCTTCAAGCATTCTCCGATGACGTGCTTCTTATGCTGGAGCTCCTCAATATCATCTTGGAGGGTGTTGCTAGTCCTCAATCATGCCAAACACTATGCAGGAACCAAGGTGGGTAATGTAGCCTCAATCTTCTCGAAAGCTTCCTCCTTCTGTCGCAAGTCCTGATTTATTTCCCGGAGGATCGGATCGCGCTAGACCTTGGTCCATAACTGCATGGCGGTCTCTAGTAACTGGGCACCCTGAGAAATCTGCCCTATAATGGTGTTTGTAGTCGCGGTCACCAGCACAGTGTGCTGGGCTCATACCTCTGGAGGTGTTTCGGGCTGCAATTTTTCCTGTAAGTTAGTGATTTTCTACTCCAGCTGTGTCTTAATGACCTGCATTTCCATCTTAGAAGCCTTCAATGCTACGACCAATCCTTCAACTTTAGCCCAGGGGGTGGCTGCGGCTGTGATCTCTTCTGTTACCTCCGTGCAGAGTTGGTGGATCAAGTTTTTGAGCTCCACTTATTATGTGACAACGAGGAGAACTTCAGCGTTCTGTTGTGCAATAGTTTGCTTGGCCACACTGAGTTGTTGGTGTACTTGCTGGTCTCGATGGTGAATCTCCTGAAACATAGCAGTGTGGAGGCCCTGCAATGCTTCATGGAGCAACTTGGCTAGATTCAACTACACCCCTGCACCTGCTTGGAGTTGTATTCCCTGGTCAGGTGGATTTATCACAAGGGTGGTGCTAGGTAAGGAACAGAGACGACTTTCCTTTGTAACTAGCGTTGTACTGCTAGATGTCAAGGGATTCCATCCCTGAACCACGCTAGTCTATAGCGTGTCTGTCTTTAACTGCAAGGTACGAAGCTTGGCTTGGATGGTGTTGATCGTAACCTTTTGTTGTTTCTCTAAAGCTACCCATTTGTCTTCTCTGGCTAGTGTGATTGCATCTGCAATTTGTTCGAGATCTCCCTCAGTTAACGTAACCATCTCATCTAGTTCCTTCCGTTGGGTGCGCTGCTTCTTTCAGGGCCCCTTGACAGGTTCGCCTGTTTGCTTTGTACCCTGGGGAGAGGTGGTACCTCCGATGTTTACTTCCTCTGTACCCAGATCTGGCTGCGAATCGACCTGGGTTTCAACCTCGGTGTCCTTCTTGGTGGTTTTCTTTGGATGTGTGTCCTTTTTCACAGTTGCACCTGAGTCCTTCCCTGTACTCTTTCTCAGGCCTCCAATATCCTTGATGATAACAGGTGGGAGCACCTGCGTCGTGCTAGTACTTGTACTTGCAGTGCCCCTTACGCTAGTTTTGAAGCCTACCTTCCAGGCAGGAGGCTATAGTGCAATCACACTGTCAATTTCCTCGTCTGCTACCATATAAGGAAGTGATGTCCACATTTTATCCTTGTGGCTGTGCATCTAAATGTTGTGCATGGTAACCTGGAATGCTGCAGTACTTTTTTATCTGTCATATACCATTGGAGACAACTGAGGTCGAGAATTGATGGTTGTTGCCACGCTACTCTGGAAGAGGACCCAGAAGAATTGGTTATCCTCTATGCATTACGCATCCTTGGAATCCCACAAATGGGCATACCAAGGCTCTTCATACATATCTGGGGTGAGCTCGGGGATGACCAACTCCGCAAGGGCCTCCCAGGCAACTAGGGCTATAAGGAACAGTAACCAGGCATAGAAAAAGGATTTTCCCTGCTCCTGAGATTCGTGGACATTGGTCAAGAACTCATCGCATAAGTATTGGGCCCAATTGAGGCAGACCCACTTCACACACTGACTTGCTAACCGAATGACATAAGCAGGGACGGTTGTGGCTTGGCACTTTCGCATTAGCTTGCATGCTAATAACATGGTACCCATCTGCATAGCAGGGTCATTGATAGATTTGATGACGAAGCCCCGCGTATTCCTTTCCAAATGGTGGGTCTGATGCACATATTCAGCAATTCCCCCCTCATATTTCTTGCCCACACGCTCCAGAGGGTGCGGCCCATTCATGGGAAGGCATGTAATTCTGCGAACCAACGCAACGTCAATGGGGAATATATCCCGAATCCATAGGCAACCATCGTGAATTAAGGCGAGCAACTGTGGGGCCAGCCGATCCGTGACATTATAGTGGCCAAAGTGGGGCATCCGTAGCAAGTTCAAGAGCCCGGATCCGGCCAATCCACATACCCAGCGCTAAGGAACGATTGTGACCCCATCATTCACATAAATCGTGTCGAAGTACAATGCGGGGGCCATCTCAGGGAAGGCTTCATAATTCGCCAAGTCGTGATCATCGAATTTGACCTCATGGAGCCTTCCGTAAGGGTCACTAAGGACAGGGACCTCTCCTATGCTTAGTGCCATTTGCAGATAGGTAATCAGGCCATCGAGGTTCCTTGGTGTGCGCGTCGAGGGCCTATGCGGTCGGATGAAAGGAGGTAACTAGTTGATCGGATTGGTGGGTTGGGCTTCCTCCTGTGCAGCCTGAGTCAAAGGCATTGCTTGCGGGGACTTGGAATGCCTTGGGGATGTCCTAGGCTTCCCCGCAACCCATTTTGCAGCTTTTGGGGGCTTCCTTGAGCCCTGTGCTTTCTATTTTCCCTTCCTTGTTACCGACGTCGAGAGCACTTCTTCATCCTCAAACCTAATCTCCATTACTTCCTCAATTTCTGGGTCTGTAGGTGTCGAGGGTTCAAAAGGATTAGTGGCTGTCATCCTAGCGTGGAAAATGAATCCCAAATCTGAGTGGCTATTGTCAGAAGGAGGAGTTTGATCAGACATGAAAGGGATAGTACAGACCTGCAAAATATTATAGCTTAATTTCGTTCGAGACAAAGACGATAAGTACAAGCTATGCAAGTGAGACAGAACCCTTGTGTGAGCTATCCTGACCTTTTTATATAGCCTGCGGTCATCCAACGGTAGGATAAAATTCACCTCGAAGTTACCATTGGGTAAACGATAAAAAATCCCCAAAATTCACCCCATTAAATGCCAGCGGGCCACTCCTTTCAATGGTAACTTATGCTTTTTACCAGATGTTATTGTACCAATGGCTAGTTTTCACACCTCCTGTGTGCTTGGCATACCTGCTATGCTTGGGTTAAACACCTGCACCTCCTGCGCATCCTCTCCCAACACAAGCTTGATCCCTAAGTACTTCAAAACCAAAGACATGTTTTCCTAACATATGTCATCCCAACAGAACCGGGTCTCTGTCATAAGAAAGTCTTTCAGTGGTGTTGTGATTAGTGCATACCCCCGAACAAACTTTCTGTAATAACTTGCGTGGCTGAGAATTGAACGTAGTTGTTCCCTTGTTGTAGGAATTTCCGGATATATGATAACTCTGCCTCCTATATCTTCATCCCCATTTTAGCCAACGTAGGGTGCGTCTCACTGCTACCCATTCGCAGCCTGAGCAGTCTAGTAACGGTGCACATCCCTTCCAATTCTGAGTCAAAAACAGCTTGTGGATCATTCTTACCGTCTTTTGGGGCTAGGCTGTGGTAATTGACCATACTTGGTACCTGTGTTTCCCATGTGGGTACTTCAAGTGCGATTCACCCCATGCTACAGTGTCAATGTCTTGCAGAGCTACGTCAAGCACCTTCGTTCCACCTACTAACCCAAATGTCCCTAGAAATTCATCCTTCAATGTTTCCCAATGGCGGGTGCACTGATGGAGCTCCACATCTAAATACCATGAAGTGGGAAGTGGTCCCAGGGCATGAATAAACAAATGGAACCACTCTTTGGTAGTCTTGTCGCACCACTATTCCATCCATGCAACCATGTGTTCACGCGGATCCCCTTGGCCAAGGAACATCCCCTTGACCCGCACCTCTGTCGGAGTCTCAAATCACAGGAGCATCATGTCTTGATAATCCTCCCACTCCTGGAATGCTCCCTTATGCGTATCCCACCATCGTGCAAGGGTTGCACACATAGCTAGGTTATGGGCCCATAACCTCCATTCTCTGGGAACCTCAGCTTCAAATGCATGCAAAAAGTCCCTAACGTTACCAGAACCATCAAAATAGGGTAGATCTCTTACCTATGAGGAAATGCAACGGATGTTCTTTGTGACCCGAATACATCGTAACACAGAGACATCATGTAACCGGTTCTTCCAGTTCTTTATCTCCTCATTAGAGTCGGAGAAGAATTAATTATCCTTTTCCCAACAGAGTACTCCATCTGCCGTGGGGTTGATCCAGTATTCATCTCGTGTAGTGAACTTATAGATGTGATCCACATCCTCTTCGTCGTGCACCGGCTCAGTATACCATTCGCCTTTCGCAGGATCTAATGGTACTATCACCCTTGTACCATTGTTTTCAAATACCATGCTTCTCTTCTTAAGGTTAATGATGCCTCCCATATCGATGGCCGAATCCAAGCCTAGGAGTTCATGGTAGGGATCCGCATCTTCTACAATCTGAATTACTTCAAAATTAGCCTGGACCTTGACCCCTGTGATATCTACCACGATCTTCGACAGTCTCCCCAAGGGTATGATCTTCTACTGATTGGACATACGCAGCTGGATAGTGGACCATTCCAGCCTAGGTTCCCCCATTCGTTTCCAAGCCTGTTTAGGTAATACATTCACATCTGACCCTAGGTCCAAAATAACCTGATCCATCTCGTAATCACCGATCTGCGCAGTCAACTGCATCTCCCTACTAGTGCGTTTCTTATATCTATATATTTTGTGCACATCCTTGATTTATAGAGGGAGGTTGGGTTGTGTTGTGCAGCTATCTATTAATGCCTGAATATTTTCCACAACCTTTGGGTTGCGCAGTAGCTTCATACATGCTTGTAAAAATGGTTTGACCTCTTCATCTACCTTAAGGTCTCTCGACGACTAAGAAGTAGATGCCTCTTCCTCAGCAAAGTCTTTGCGATCCGCGAAAATGTTTTTCTTTCCTTTTTTAGATCCAAACCTTCCTTCTTGATAATTTCTTGTCAGATTAGAGGTTCGGTCACAGTCTTCTCCCTAGGCCCCCCGGTGTCCATCCCACTGCATGTTACAACATTCACACTTGGATCTTTGTCTCGCAGTTCAGCCTTAACCCTATGCACATTCTGCGCAGGTGTCGGTTGCTTCTCCTACATCTTTGTTATCAAGATTGGACAGTCTTCAAACACATGGTCCAACTGTCTACAATACCGGTAGGACTGCCTTGTAGGGTTTGGACAGTCCCTGGAAAAGTGTCCTACTTCTCCACAGTTATAACACATTAGTTTCCCTCATCCCCGACCTGCGCTTCCACCGATTTCGCCTCCCCTGCCCCTGGCTAGGGAGCCACCTGTGCTCAAGAGGGATCTAGGTGAGGATGGATCCAACTGTACCCTATAAAGGTTCCCTCAATCGATCTATAGTTATGTTCATCATGTCCTTCCGACCTGCAGAACCTGCTCCATTGCTACTTTACTCATGGGGCATACACAACAAGGCGGGGGTAGTGGTTTGTGTCGTGCAGCCCCGCAACGTGAAAATCATCGCACCATAGTGCCGGACCACTCAATCCTGCAACTTCCCTAGGGCGCAATGGACTAGGTCCCCCGACCTACGTATAGTCTACTAACAAAGGGCAGTTATCCTTGGTGTGACCATTCGTCTTGCATCGTATGCACCATCTTTCAGGGCTAGCCTCTGTTCCTTGCGCCTTTCGTAGATTCTGGATTTCCATGTGCATCGCCTCCAGGTGTCCTTGGATCTGTTGGACACCCAGTTGGGTATCATCTTTGGGCACAGCTTCTAACTTCATAGCGACCTCCAAATATTTTTCCTGTGATTTGAAAGTTTGGTGACCCATAGGTACACGCAAGTGAGGCAGTAGCATAGCAATGAACCATTCAATGTGATGGCTATCGTCATACTAAAATCCTCCTTCTCTAATCACCTTCTTCAGTCATTGATCAGCCTCCCACACAGACTCAGAAGGTCCTTGCTTGAAATCCTTTATATCAACCACTATTTGAGAGTAGGACTTAGGCTTCTTGAACTGTTGTTTCAAGGCGTTCTTAATCTCTTCAATGGTTGCATTCGCATTTTGGCCAATGTATCCCATGTATCAATCCAAAGACCTTCCTTCAAAGGAAAGGGACAATTGTGCCCTCTTCACTGTATCATTAGCTACGTTCTGTGCAGTCCATACTGATCCTGTGACAAACCAGAATTGATCCATGTCTTCATCTCCCACACCCTTAAAGGTGGGAAAATTCATGTGCGTAGCCATGTCGTCTTCCGGTGGTGGCGAAGGTGTAGGTGAATTCTTACCCCTATGCTGGTTTGAAAGTGGTGTGGCTGGATGACTCTGCACAACTGCTTCTCTTACCAGACTGTAGACAGATCTATCTTCTCCTTGGTTGGTCTGATAGTATTTTCCACTTCGTGTCATACTCCCTTCCAGATCAAAGGTCATTCATTCGGTGTGGCTACACAGAATACTCTTTTCGCACAGCAATATCTTTATCAGCAATGGAAAGGTCTTAAAAAACTTACCTCGGAAACCATTGAAGAATCTTCACTCTGCTTCAGAGTAGGAGAAGAACTGATCGATGGTAAATTCTGTCACGAACCCTCCTAGCACACTGTCCACCCAATGGTCCATCGTGCAAGTGATGGTGTTATAAATCTTCTCTAACTGCTGGATCAATTCTGGGGTCCACTGTGTGACCCGCTCGTCCTTCCAACACTTCTAAAATTCGACCAACCTTGCGAGCCACTACTGGAACTTGATCGAAATTATTACAAAGAAGATCTCATAGATCTATGTGAAAATATACTTATTCTTCCACTCTTCGATGGTCAACCTCTTACTGTGGTTTTCTTTTACTGCGAATTCCTGAACTTACTGTTCAAACCATTCATCAATTTCTTTTCTTTCAGGTTTCCAATACGGCCTTGGCATTACCCGATCCCTTTCTCAAAATTCTCCCGGTTCCGACAACAGAACCATTTGTTGGCTCGAGGGGTCCTGACCTAGGTTTGGAGGTTAAGTTTTGCCAACAAACCCCTATAATAATGGCCCTTTTGGCAGTGACCTACTTGTGCAGGCTAGAGTCTCACCCAAAGCAGTATGGGAGGGTGCTGGAACCAGGTCTCTGCACCCTACAATAGGGTAGGTAAGTCAAGCATATCTTCATTCGACTTCACAATTACCAGATCGTATATCATAGAACCCAGATCTATAGATCCATTCGCATCCACATGCGCAATACCAATTATAATCACTGTAATCAATAGATCATAAATTCACAGAACAATAATGCAACTATCACAGATATTCTTGCATAAAGTATAACAAACATATCCAGATCAGATGTCAACACAGCATAAGAAAATAATATAGTTACTTTCGTATCTTAACATAGAACCATGCATAACATAACATATATCATAGATTCGCATTAACAAATTCAGACATTCCAACAATCTTCCGCTTTCATTAATCCTTCAGGTCCTTTTACAATACCCAAAACCCAACCTGCACATACAGCAGTAGGGTCCACACATAGTAGGACTGAGGATCTCCGTGCACACAGCCAACATAAGTCCTTTACCCCAATAACCCAAACAAATCTACTAATTCGTAATTCGCATCAATCTTGATTCATGCCTTTCTATTGACTCAAAATGTCCTTCTATTTATAACGATCTAGCCTAATCTTTCATGTGGTCCACAAACCATGGTTTGTAGACTCTAGGTCTACCCTTTGAACCATTACAATGCTTTCGGGGCTTTGACCCACCACGAAACCCTTGTGCTAGACTAAAATATGCCAAAATTATACAAAAATACTCCAAAATATCCTAATTCGCAGCCTTTGGAGGACCATGTTCCAACATAGATGTATAACACCACATTTAGGGAATGTGTTTTATCCGTGATTCATAATTCCGCATAACACTTGGAAAGTCGTGAAATTGATAATGCATATGGAACATCCTTTCATGTCACTATGTTGTAACTATACACTTCTGTTAGTTTGTATATTTTTTCTAATTAGGTCAGATTTGAAATCCATGCTCAGCCTATGAACTTGTATATCTCTGTAGATTTGTATATTTCTACAACATGATTTGATTCTTGTTGGAAATCTACTCCAATGGAAAGATTCCTAGCTTTGTTCCCTATTATGTTTCCATACAATCCTTTGGCCAATTTCTATGAATTTCAACAAAATCCTTGTGATCCATAAAGTAGTCTATCTCTTGATAAGAGTAATCCTCGTAAACAAGTGAATTTAGAAGTCGAGTCATCGAAGCCATCAATCCTTGACACGATGAATATTTTTAATTCTTGTTATATATGTTGTTATCACTTAGAACTATAACCAAGACTTTCACAACAATTGCACAACACTTTCACAACACTTTTGACATTTGGGCAACACTTTCGCAACAGTTGCGTAGCAACTGCGCGACACTTTTGCAGCACTTTTTTGAATTGCAACTGAACATATTCATTCTTTCCATCAAGATTTTATTGCATAAAATCTTCAAAATACATATTATATTTTCAAGGAACTGTTGGAGCTTCACTCCCTATGAGATATTACTTATTTTCTATTATTTACTGGATAATTGCTTTCATTTCATTTTGATGCCTTCTCTTCTATTTACAGAAGGATGTTTCTTTCAAGTTCACATCATATGTTTCCATCAATTTCATTTTATTGAGTTATCATCTTACGTATTCAACGAAATATTTGCAAGACATACCAACCTTCAAAACCAATGTTATTAGGGCTACTCTACCCCTGGGACTTTGCTGCTATTTTATCAATGACATGATGACTACTTTGCTTCTTAGAGAGGAACCCCCTGAAACCATGATGACTTTTTCATGTCATTTATGTAACAAGATGCTCATTTTTCTTCATTTTCCACACTTCAGTAGATTTCTTTCTAGTGTCTTTATTTCCTTTTTATACATTGTTTGGTTTGATTTGATTAGCTTTTATCGTCTATCTAGAGTCCCTTAGGATATTTAGAAGATTGAATTTTTTGGCTTTGTTTCCAAAGTTTCTACATAAATAACATTTTATATAGTCGAGCAAAGAAACAAATGATGTGCGATTTCTTGAGTCATTTATATTTTACGTTACATACTTTTTGCATTCAATAGATATATGTCCAAATTCATTGCATATATAACCGTAACCATAGAAATGAATTGTATACCTTGTGACTGAGTGTCTTATGTGTTTGATTGCTTGAGAGCCTTCTTATTTTCTGCATCTTTTGTCGATTAGTTTTGTTCTTCTTGTTCTTACAATCTTCTCCCATGTGACCATGTTCATGGAAAGAAAAACATGTGATGTTTTTCCGAGGAGAAAAGAATCTCCTTTGATATCTTTCGAACTTGTTCAACTAATTTTCAGGAGATAATGATTTTCTTGCAGTGAACCCTTTCTTCATCTCATTCATTGGATTTTGATATTGCTGCTTGTTTATTAATAATGGTTCTTGTCTCTTCTCCTACCGGTTTTTTTAGGAAAGATTCATTATCATATTTAATGTTTGTGTTTTCTGAGTACTTCATGGAGCCAACCTCCTCTTCTAGTTTCTTACACAACCTGTTCTTTTCATCTAACTATGTTCTAGCTGAAATAATATCAGACTCTAATATTTCACATTATATTTCTTTATCTTTTAGCCGATTATTCATCACCCCTTCTATTCTCCTTGCTTCTTTAAGAAGTATCTTCAAACCAACAATTTTCTCCTTGTAGTTATGCTCTCTCTCATCACATATTTGCACTAGTTTCTTTATATATTTGTTTTCATTCTTCAATATTTCTATTTTAGTCAAGGTTATGTCAAGCTTGGATTTTTATTTAGATGTATTTTCTTCAGGGCAATAAGTTCCATTCACACTAGCAGGGACCTCATTTGATTGAATACTTTTCTTTTTACATGAATATTTATTTTTATTCTTTATCTTCTCCTACTTGAAAATACAACTACTAGTGTTTCCTTCATGCAAGAGATGCAATCTATGCCAAATTTATTTTGCATAATTTAATTCTGTTACAATATCAAGATCCTTATTATGAAGATTATTAAACATAACACAATTTTCCTTAGCATTCCATTGTTGCTCTTGCATATAGGGAGCATCTTTGCAGTAACCATCACATAAAAGCTTTCATACATCGTGCCAATAACCTATCAGTTCGTATTTTACCTTATCTCTACATTCATTAAAGTTTTTTGCACTCAAACAGGTACACTTTGATAGTCCACGACACAACCAGAACCATCTTCAAGTTGTTAGAATTATACAAAAGGAACTTGTCTTGGATACCAATTGATGAAAACTTGACTAAACTGAGAGGGGGGGATGAATCAATTTATCATATTCATGGAAATTAAAATTATTTTCATTAAACTCATTAACTGAAACATTACATGAGCAGCTTAACAAATAATGACCAACATATTGAATATGTGAACAACAAGTAATAAGCAAACCAAAACATCACATGAACACATAACAACGTCACATATTGACACCAGATATATGTGGAAACCCATAAAGGGAGAAAACCATGATTTTATTATTGTTTTGATGCGAAGAAAAGCTCCTACTCTTTATTACATCTGATTTTCTGTAGGCTCCAACCTACAAGGGGTTACTACCTCAATTTTCTGCAAGCTGCAACATGCAAAGGAAGCTCCAACTCCCATATGTTTTCTGTAGGCTACAACTCATAGGAGGCTCCTACCTCAACAGGATTCAACCTAATGTTTATCATGCTACTACTTGAAAGATGACTATAATTCTATGATGCAAACAAGAAACAACAATGTGTTGGGTTACCTGGTCATAGGTTATGCATATCTCCATCTTCATTTATGTCTCTTCTTCCCTTCAAATATGCTCCCCACAAACTTCATATGTGCTAGGTAACTAATTCATAACACCTCAATCAACTCTCACACATTCTCCCACTCTCCAACTCTTTAATGCCTTCCAAAATCACATCTTTCATAAAGATAGTTTGTTGGTTGTGTGTATCCCACATAGGAATATGAAGTGAATAGATTTGACTCTTTGCCTTCCACTCATTCATTTCCAAACTCTTCATATATTGAATATTAGAACAAAAAAATAAATAGCTCACACAATATTAATTTCATCCACATGTAATGGTTAAATGCATCAACCTAATTCCAACATCAAATAGCAATATTTATCATTAATGCATCACAACAATCTTTGCAACATCTTTGCCTTTGCCTTTTCCTTGGAGTCTTGCCTTTGCATCACAACAATTCAACTCAATCAACAATTTCACATCAGAACAAATTCTTCAATATAACAATCTCTGCAACAACATCTCTTCTAAAGCATTTTCCATCATCCTTGCTCTTATTCTTGCATATCAAACATGCCTTGCTGCAAACATTGTTCCTTTGTCAATACCTTGTATGATCTTTTTGTTGTTATTTAATTGTTCCTTTGCTCCTTTGCCTTGTTGCCACTCTTTTTCCTTATTGTGCTCCTTGCCCTGCATGTTCCTTGCTCCTGCATACCTTGCTGCTCCTTTGCATACCTTGTTGTTGCTCCTTGCCTCGTTGCAACTACTTTGTTGTCACATCTTTGCTGCTCCTTTGCTTGTTGGTCTTTGCCCTGATGCTCCTTTGTTTTGTTGCCATTTTTCCTTCTTTGCCTTGTTGCTTCTCTTGAAGTTATTTTGCCATCAATGACAATAATGCCAACATAATAAACCCAAGAGATTAATACTAATCCCTTCAGTTTGGGATTATTATTAATCCCTTGGGTTTATTAGTCCTTTGGGTTTATAATATTAATCTCTTTGCTATATTTATCTAAGGGTTCATATTGTTGGGGTATAATATTATTTATAAAATTTATAATATTAATCCTACGATTTAATAATGTTAATCTTATAGTTGAATTCTACAGTTTTTATTTTATTTTTATAATAGTAATCATTATTATTAATTCATTCATTCATTTTTTTAATTTATAATTATTTACTAATTAATTAATAATAATTAATAAAAAAATCATTTATTATTATTAACAATAATATTTAATATTTTGTTTTTAATGATTATTTTTAATTGACAATAATAATTAATATTGATTTATTGTTAATTAATTTTTATTATTATATATTTGATAAAAATAAATAAAAATAAACTCTTAATCTATATCAACTACATTAATATTTTAATATGTTTATATTAATTCTAACTTCTTCTTCAACTTATGAATACAAAATTTTGACTTTAAAAATATAAAATATTACTCATTATTATAATACCGAATTAAATCCAGATTCGACTCGTAAGTGGAGCGCGTGATCAAGTCTTATCCCAGATTTTACTCGTAAACCTGGTGAGTCAGCGTAGCTGGTGTTTGTTGAGTAGGATATTAAATTTCCTAACACGTTGGCTGTACTGTTTGAGTAGCTGTGCAAGAAGCTTCGAAATATTAAACGAAGTGACAACTTGGTACTGTGGTTTTAAAAAAAAACTAAAAAAACTGTTTTTTTCTTTGAAAATTATGAAAATTTAGAAAATCGAAATTGTATTTCTCAAAGTCAAAGTTCAAAAGTTTGAGTATCTCAAATTTTTTTGATAATATTAAATTTATTTTCACTATCAAAAATTTGATTCAAATACTAACATTAATATAACAACATTTCTTAATTTCTTTTACCCAAATTTCAATCACAATTATTCTCCAACTAAACTTCTCCCTCAAAACAACGAACACATTGACAAAATACAAAGACTTAGTGCTTTACCACGCTTAATTTTCCAAAAAAGAAATCATCCTTGTCGCTGTATGCCAGCAAGATGTCAGTGTGCTCAATAGGGAATTTAATGTTGGAGATCTAAAAGCACAATAACCTTCTTTATTTTTGGAGTTGTTGGGGTTTAATATTTTTTTTTGAAATTGATGATATGGATATGGTTTTAGTGAGTTTGTTTTATTATTTAAAATTTATTTGCGAAGGTAAAAGGAATCATCATATTAAAAGAATTTAAACAAAAATTCTATCAAATTTAGTACAAAATTCAGAGTCAAAAACAGTGTCAGAGTAAATAAATAATGTAACGATACAGAAAAACCCTTCAGCTTTCTACCTACTCCGTTTAATTTTTTTCACAAATAATTTTTAAATTCTTTTCACTGAGCCAAATGCCAACGATTTCCGACGATTGCCTTGACTCTTGAGTGTTCACATGCATAGCATTAATAAATCAATTATACCCATTGATTGACTTAAATTTCCCAACTCGGCTGCCACGAAATACCAGAATTATTCTTAAATTTCTCCTTATTTTGTTTCTTTTGCGCTATATGACAAAATGCACAAATTGCCAAAATGCTACGATAGTGTAGGTTGTTTACATCCATACCATTAACAAATAATGATAATACTCGCTGATGGACTCTTTCTAATTATTTTTCGACTACTTGCCGCGCAATGCCAAATTTTGCAACGAAAGTCTTCGCATGCGGTGTTACGGGTTTTTAAAAACTCACTCTTTCACATGCGTATAGGAACCTTCACGCAAGTGGAGTGCTGACGTCATAGGATGACGTTTCTCAGGAACGTTATATTTTTTTTTTTCAGAGTGGCAAAGGACATTATATTATAGCGTACGGGCAGAATTATTATCATAAAAAATTTCGAGAAATTTTCAAGAACGGTATCTTCCATAAAAGAACACTTTTAATTTAATGATATTATTACCATTACACCGCTTCTTTAAATCATTTCCCCAGAAAAATTATGTTGCGTGTTAATATTTTTTTGAAATCCGCGTGTTAATATTTTTTTGAAATCCGCCCGAGACCAATATAATGGAGAGGGATACTGAAATGAAGAGTACGTTCAAGTTGCCTTGAAGTTTAAATTGTAATATTGTGTTGTTTGTTATCTTCGCTTTCCGAAGAATCGATGTTGCTGCGCTCTCTGGGGATGCTACGAGAGTGGAGATGTAACAGGTATTTATGAAGTCAATAAAGTGGTTTATTTAAGCATATATTCTGGTAAATGGCTTTTATGTCCAAATGCTAGTATCATATTTGAAATTCTGTGGACGAGGCTCTAACTTTTAGGGCTTGGCATAATTTGATGGTATTGAAGGTGCATTCCAATGACATAGTTATTTCAGTGGCAGAAGCATAATTTGGTGGATCCAATTGTAGTTTCAAGGGAGTATTTTGGGGAGGGATATAATGGAACTTCCAAGAGGTAGAGGGAATTGGAGTGATGAAGACATCCAACTACTTTATAAGAACTGGCTCTCTGCTATGATGATCCTATCTGAAAAGGCTCCTATAAAGTCTGAAAAATATAGGCTGTGCTTGGAAAGAGGAAGAGAAGTTATAACAGAAAAAATGATAGAGTTGATCGTTGATGAAACATATGTGAAGAAGCAACCATTCTATTCCTGGTATTCCATATATTGGAGAGATGCTCCTTCTTTCATGGCAAAGTTTCTCCAACAGTTAGAGACTGTTTTTACAGCAGGCACAGAAGTTAAGATCAGGAAGAAGCTATTGGTTCCTTATGTAGGAGTGACAACCTCGGCTAATGGAAAGGTAACACTTCCAGCACCTACAAAGCATTGGAGTGAAACCGATATCAACAGTTTATATAAGGAATGCGAGTCTGCTGTGAGTTTACTAGAGAAAAATCCTGCTATAGTATCTGAAAAATATAAGCAATGCTTGCGAAAAGGAAGAGGTGTTATAATGAAAAACATGATGGAGTTCATTGTTGATACAGCAAACTTTCCGAAGGATTCTGCGTCATCAGAGTTTCTGGTCGACTGGAAACGTGCTCCTGAAGCCTTAGCGATGATCCTCCATCGTTCAGAGTCTGTCTTTATGGTGGATAAAGAACTTCAAATCACAGACAGAAGAATAGATAAAACCAGAAACAAAACAATAGCGATTCCACCCAGAGCAGGCCTTGTTGCTTTGGTAGAAGCACCAGCACCTAGACAAAAATGTGGAATATTGAGAACATATGGAGAAATTAAATCCTTCTCTGCCAATAGCAAGTTCCATTTAGAAGTTCTTCAGGGGAAAAGAATCTTGAATGAAAAATGGGCTGAAGAAGGAGAAACTTATGACCTTACTGGAGAAGCAAATGCAATGCTTTGCATGCACTTATGGTCACTGATGAAATGTGTTGGTTTCTCAAAATCTGAGAAGATCTGGGAAAGTATAAGTAGAGGATGGCCAGAATGTGTGTCATGGAAGCAGGGATCTCATGGAACGTTTTGGGAAATAATTCATTCAGATAAAGTACCATTATGGATGGAAGCCAAAAACAAAGGTGTGGATACCATCCTGGATGCGTATAAGGATATGGAAAGAAATTTCAAGGGTGATAGTAAACATTGCTTGAAACATTATGAAGATGCTTATTATCCAAAAGAACACAATCCCTATAGAAGTTCTTAATTAGTGTTGTCCGTAAAGTTGGGTTAGACACTGCCTCAGAGTGCAGGGTAAGACCACCCACTTGTCAGAATAATTGTAGTGCGTAGTCTATTATGGTGTGTTGACTTTACTTGTCCAGTTATGTGAAATCCGTCCATTAATTAAATGTTTGTTGATTTTGATATTTCGTAATGGTTTGTGAGTCATGTCGTGTACAGTGCAATCTGATCAATAAAATCTCTTGTAATGTTGTGTTAATTGGATTCGATCCCTAATGTATAATATTTTAATATCTGTTCTCTTTCCTAGAAATCTCTTGTAATGTTGTGTTAATTGGATTCGATCCCTAATGTATAATATTTTAATATCTGTTCTCTTTCCTAGAGGATATTGAATATGTCTCCTATCTTTTCTAGATTATATAATATATAGTATAATATTTTAATGTATTTTCTAGATTATATAATATTTGATTATCTGTTTTTCATTCATATCGTATAATACTTTAATGTCAGTCTCTTTTTTTTTAATTACATAATATTTAAATCTTTATGTTTTATTTCAATTATTATTTTATTTTTCATTTTTATTATTATTTTGTTCTGCATTATTGCACTTGGAACTTATAACTATTGAACCACAACCTCCAACTCCTTTTCCATTCATATTATATTACATCTTATGTAAACCGAACTTGCAATATCTAAAATATAATTTTTTTTCATCATTATGGAGATTAATAATTAGATTTATATAAAGTTTGTAGTTTCTTTAAAATTATGTTGTTTTTAATTAACACGTTTTTATTGCTATTAAAATACAACGTTTAGATTAACATGACATTTCGATAGTAATCACGTTAACATAAGATTTCGTAATACACCTTCCGAGCCTGTCATGTCTTCTAGCATGCCTACGTATAGCTAGGAGATTTTGTTTGTTGCATTCTTCATTTCTTTGATGCTGAAAATCTTCATAGATTTCTCCGAACACTTCGAGCTTATTATGTTCGGTCTTTCTTTCCTGCTTCTTATTAGTCCCTGCTGCGGGACTATAGCGATCGATAGATCATTTCACTGCACGTTAGTTCGAAGTTTGACTAACATTATTTTAGCTTGTGCCTAATGTTTAGCCTAATAAAATATTATTTCTTCTTTATATAATTGAGAAAACATAAATTATCACAAATTTGATTGGTCAATAATATTGGAGGTCTTATTGCTGGAAGTTTGTTTTAGTTTTTTGAGCAGCCAAACTTTTTGCTCAAGCTTTTAACCAAAGTTTGGGAAGTTTTCTTTATCCTAAAATTTTAAAGCCAAAGTTTTCATTCAGGCTTTTAACCAAGTTCCTCAAGTCACGACATTTCTTCTTTGCAACTATTTTGCTGTATCCAAACTTTTGTGTTATATATTTGTTTGTCTATTTTGTTGTATCCAAAGTTTTGTGTTATATTTTAGTATTTTACATACTTTTCTGTATCCAAAGCTTTGTATTATATTTTAGTTGCTCCACATGCTGCTACTATTGCAGTTATCATTTTCTTGGATGCCACATGCTGGCACAACCATTTCCACGGATGCCACCTGTTCTTATTGCCCTGCACGTCACAACTCCTTGATGCCACATGCTCTGGTTGTTGTCTGTGAGTTATCAACATATTTGAATTGGTAGGTTCGGCTCTATTCGTTTTAGAGCTGGGGAAAGACAAGAGCCAGGCTGAGCTAGTTGCATAGTTTCCAGCATCACTTTATATGGGTTGGGTCAGCGAATTTTTTTCATTCGGTAACATTCTCAGAATCTATTGGTAATAGTTCACTACATTTGTCTTCGTTTTAGTTCTTATCAATTTTGGCAGCAGCAGGGGTAGAAGTTGACGACCCCCTTCATTCTGTGCGTGAATCAAGCCTCTCAATGACGTACCTTTCAAGCACCGAGGTAATTGCTGGATCCGACTATGGCAGTGGGAAATCTGGTTACTGGATGTGGTCACGCCCGAGGAGATTTCAAAGGAAACGCTGGAAAAGTTAGGCTGGAAGTGAGTGGATTACATACACTGGCGTGGGCCTGTCAACACAGGTTCAAGTATTATCTAATTGAAGGAATCTATTATATTGAGTCATATCAAAATGCCAAAACCCAATTCAATATATGAATAAAATTGAATGATCATCTTGAATGTAGCATGAGCCTAAAAAATTCTTCAAAAAACTCATCATTCGTCTAATCAGAACATTAATTTTTTTTTTCTTCAGGAAATGCTTAAAGGATGCTTATATAACATTCTTATGTGAGACTTCTTATACTTATTTGGAGAATGTGAATTATACCCACGTCTTCATTTAAAAAATGAATAAACATGATTGTATTGGGCTTATATTTAAAGGTTCATTATATAAGCCAAGGGTGGTGAAAATATGCATTTTCTTCTAGCCTTTGACAATTAGTCTTCCATGACCATATTTGAGCCTGTATAAATTGTCTAAATTATCTAAAGCTTCTAGTGATGGCGTTACTGAGCAGCAATACCTGAAATAAATTGAGAGACAACACTAGAGAGCTTAAAAAGTCTAAAACATTACTTAAAGGAGAACAAAAATCAAAACATGGATGACAAATAGCTTTAAAGCATCAATAGAAACACCTAGTTATAGAAGGAGACTATGAAAATGGTTTCAGGTAAGACCAAAATCTTAGTTGATTCATTTAGTTGTAGATTTAAAGCTTTCTAGTACTATTGATTGATGCCTAGGGTTCTAGCTATCTGATTTCTGCACTTACTTTTGGACCATTTTAGCTACTTCCTGTAGCCTCTTCAGGAAAAAGAAGAAATAATTTGCCTAGCTTGATTTGATATGGCGATTTCCTCAAATAAAATTTTATAATACAATATTTTGTTTCCTAGCAACAAATTGGTATCTTCTCTCATGGTCTTGGTATTTTCACTTCTATTATGTTTCTAGTTGGAGATGTCCAGCCCTAATTTTGGAAAATCATATTGATTATTGAGGTACTCGCATTTTCATGTCAAATTCACTTATATTATGTTTCTGGTTGGAGATGTCCAATCCACATTTTGGAAAATAATATTTCATCGTAGCATTATACTTCCTAAGAACTTGATTCCGAGGTGCCAATGCTCTTTAAAATGATATGTTATTTATCTTTAAAATGGAACTAACAGTTGAAAGATGAGTGGTATAAAGAAAGAAGTTTCATCACCCGTTCTAGTTTGGAATTTGACCATTTGGGTTGGACAATCAAATTCGCCATTTGGGTTGAACAACCAAATTCGTTAGTCCATAACTGATTTCTCAATGCATATATACTCTCCTCTTATATGAGGAAGAGAATATAATTATCATTGTATATACCTTTCCACCTTTACATTCCGTTATATATAAATTTTTATGTTAATATACAACTTGTTTTGCAATAAAAAAATAGTTGTTATTAAAGCTCAAATTGACTTTTATCTCACATAATATCGCAACATCAGAAATAATTTTCATTTTTTAAAAATAAATGACAAACTGTATATACATTTCTACCTTTACATTTTGTTGTATATACCTTTCCACCTTTAAATTATGTTTTGTATATATTTCTATGTTAATATATAGCTTGTTTTTCAATCAGAAATACTTTGTCATTTTTAAAAATAAACGACAAATTGTATATACCTTTCCACCTTTTACATTCTGTTTTGTAATACTTTGTCATTTTTAAAATAAATGACAAATTGTATATACCTTCCCCCCTTTACATTCTATTTTGTATATATTTCTATGTTAATATATAGCTTTTTTTGCAATAAAAAATAGTTGTTCTTAAAGCTCAAATTGACTTTTATCTCACAAAATATCGCAACATCAGAAATACTTTGTAGTTTTTAAAAAACACACATAATAGTACTATTATTGATGAGGGAGCATCTACGTGGATTATGTCTCTAAACTGTTGGAAGTCACTTGGCTCGCCGCTCCTATCTCAATCGCCGACGACGTTGAAAGATTTCAACGGACGTACATATAAGCCTTGCGGTATTATCAATAACCTGCATATTGAACTTGGGGGAAAAGCAATGAATGTTGAAGTTGAGGTTGTTGACAGACCCCTTGACTACAATATTCTACTTGAAATACCATGGGTATATGATATGACTACGATCGTCTCTACATATTTTAGAATGATTGCCTTTCCACATAAATGTGTCTTCACAGTCATCAATCAGTTATCCTTATTTGCCTCTAGTTCCCAGGTAACTGAAAGTGTTCCGTTAGTTCACGCATCCCAATTCACACTTTATAACATTGGTGTGGGACTCTTAAAGGATTCCACTCTCATAGGAACCTTTGCATTACCGCTGCCTGCGATGTCAGCAGAAATTGCAAGCATAGAGACTTGCTACATGATTTCTTCCACTCCATTTGGCTTAAGGAAGAGTACTGGTGATTCTAAATTTTTTACATTGGATGAGTTTCTGCCACCCAACCCTATTGAGCTGGCATAGCAATCAATATATATGGCTTGGGCGGCGAATCCAAAATCATCATCGTCGGTCTTTTGGGTTGATCGTTCATTAGATCTTGGTACTCCATCTAATTCTTTTTCCTCAACTTTCTTGACAAATGAGAATATTTTGGAAACCATGATGTCAGAAGGAGAACCATGGGAAGATTATCATCATTGTTCCCATCTTCCAGATTATGAAGAAGATAATCTTAGTGAACTAAATCAGCCATCGATCAAAAAATTATTTTCGAATTCTTTTCCTATTAATGCAATTGATTCTGATAAAAATTTGCAAAATATTTAAGAAACCATTTCTATCGATATTTCAACCAAACTTGATGTTGTAGAAAACATTCATGTTGGCATGTCTTGTTCTCCATCAGAACTCGAAACATATCACTCTTTCTTTCGTGAATTCCATGATGTATTTGCTTGGCCTTATGAGGAAATACCAGGCATAGATACTAGTATCATTGAACACACTATTAATATGTACCTTGATGTCTAGTCGGTACGTCAACACCTTCGTCCTGTTCATCCGAAGAAGGTCGCTTCCATTAAATGAGAAGTTGAAAAACTTTTGCGTGCTGGTTTCATTTACCTTGTTCCGCTAATGGAGTGGGTTTCCAACATCATTCCTGTCATGAAAATACAAGTAACCATCAGAGTATGTGTCAATTATCGGGATGTCAATATTGCTTGTCCAAAATGCAACTATCCTACTCCCTTTATCAACCAGATTATTGACGATTGTGCTGGATGTGAAATATTTTTGTTCATGGATGGATTTTCCGGCAATAATCAAATTAATATCCACCCAGAGGACCAATATAAGACAACATTCATCTGTCCCTGGGGCACATTCTCTTATAGGAAACTCTTGTTTGGTTTAAATAACGCTGGGGCAAATTTTCAGAGAGTAATGGATTATGCTTTCAATGAAATCAAGCACATTGTTCAACCCTATCTAGACGATTTACTGACGCATTCAAAAAATCAGACTGATCACCCAATGCATTTGAGAGCTATCTTTTTACACTACTGACACTACAAAATATGCCTCAATCCACATAAATGTGTATTTTTTGTTGGATATGGTCATTTGGTAGGATTCGTCATCTCAAAAGAAGGAATTCGAATAGACCCATTGAAGGTCCAGGCCATTCTTGATTTTCCCGTGCCATCAAATTTACTTCAGTTACAAAAACTTTAGGGAAATGTTAACTTCCTAAGGAAGTTCATACCCAACTATGCCGAAATGGCTAAAGGATTTACTCGGCTCTTGAAAAATGGGACTCCCTTCCATTGGGACCAAGTTGCGAAAGCTTCTTTTGATATTGTTAAGGATACTCTTGTCCGGGTGTCATTAATGTATCCCCCCAATTATCAGAGTGATTATTTATTATATATTGGCACGACTGATACAGCCATTGCTATGGTATAAGTCCAAGTAGAAAATGGGATAGAACATTCGATCTATTATCTGACTCATAATCTTAATGATACGGAAGTGAAGTATTTGTACGTAGAAAATATTTCCTTGGCGGTTGTTCAAGTTGTCCAAATATTTCGCCACTATATCCTATTCCGGAAGACCATTGTCATTTCGGATTGCAACCCCATGACTTACATCTTATCACGTCAATTGCTGGGTGGAAAGTATTCAAAATGGATTGTCATTTTGTAGGAATTTGATTTGAAATTTATCAAATCCAAGTCAAATAAGTCTTTAGTTTTGGCTAATATTCTTTGTGACCTTTCCTCTGATAGTACTATTACTATGTCGAAACCATCTATTCTTGACGAGTCTCTGTTTCGGGTCAGATCATCTGATCCTTGGTATGGATATTTTATCATTTATCTCCAGACCTAGACTTTTCAGCCTGATACCTCTCGCTCTGTCTAGCAACATATTCGATACCAAGCCAAAGATTATCTGATTGTCGGTGATACACTTTATTGTCATGGTGTCGATACAATTTTAAGAAGGCGCCTCACTCATGAGGAGGCTAAAATGGTTTTAAATGATTATCATGTTGGGGATTATGGTGGACACTTGTCTGGATACGCTACCACGTAGAAGATACTCCGCATCGATTACTTTTGGCCTACAATATTTCACGACTGCATCCTCGCGATCTGAATTTGTCATGCTTGCCAGATATTTGATCGTAATATCTGCAAATCGCCAACGCCAATGAATCTTGTTGTCTCTGTGGGATCATTTTCAAAATGGGGCATTGACTTCATTACATGTAACCCTCGTTTGTCCAAGGGGCATGATTATATTATTGTCGCAGTAGACTACTTTACCAAGTGGGCTGAATTGATGCCTACATTCAACAACACAGGACAAACAACTGCATTATTTTTCTTTAATCATGTCATTGCACGGTTTGGGGTCCCACAGGCTATAATCACAGATCATGGCAAGCATTTTCGTAATCACATGATGGCTAAGTTGACAACCAAGTTAGGACTATCTCACGATAGTTCTAATCTTTATTATCCACAATGAAATGGATAAGTTGAGGTTATTAACAAGATTCTTAAACGAATGCTTCAATGAATGATAGGAGTTCATAAATCAAACTAGCAATTAATCCTGTACTCGGCCTTGTGGACGTACCAAACCTCGGTGAGAAATGCAGCTAGATTCACCCCCTTTCAATTGGTGTATGGTCTGGAAGCTATCTTGGCAATCCAATGTGAAATACTGTCATTAAAACTCGCAATCAACTTGTTACCTAACACTTCATAAAGAAGCACGTCTTTTCAACCTCATCCATCTTGATGAAATGCGTCGTGAAGCCCAATTGGCCAATGAAGTGCATAAGAGACGTATAAAGGTGCAATACGACAAGCATGTCCAACCTCACATTTTTTCAGTGGGAGAATTGGTCCTTCTTTATGATCAAGAAGCTGATGTAATAGGTACAGGGAAATTTGAGCCATTATGGCATGGCCCCTTTATTGTCAAAAGAGTTCTTGCTAAGGGTGCCTATGAGTTGGTGGATTACAATGGAATTCTGTTGGCGCAACCCCAAAGTGGGTTATATATGAAACATTACTATGATTAATCATGAGCGTAGTAATTTTTGTGTTATATTGTATATATATGTTGTTGATTTTCATTCACTGCCTTAGTTTGTTTTTATAGTTTTCTTGATGTTAGTAATCCACTTTACATTTCATCGCAGATGTCTGAATCTTTGGAACCATTTTTTGGGTATGTTGATGGTGCTAGTTGTAGTACGCAACATCTATCCTTTACAGCATGGGCCATTTTTACTCCGAACGAGGAGTTAGTGAGTTTTCAAGGGATTTGTATCGGTAGATCGACAAATAACATCGTTGCGTATAGCGCGTTGATCGAAATTCTCTCTGATGCCATTTTATTTGGTATTAACCACATCATCATAAGGTTAGACTCAAAACTTGTGGTATTACAACTTACTAGTGTTTATATTGTTAGAAATCCAACACTACATCGTATTTTCCTAAGAGTTAGACTTTTGGAAAGACTCTTTGATTTTACTCAATATCAACACATTTTCAGAAACTTGAACACATTGACTGATTCTTTAGCGAAATATCTTATAAACAGACATTTGAAACACATGTAAAGATACATTCACATAATTGAATAGGATTGCACAATAAACATAGGAAAACACTGAAATCAAATAGATAGATAGTTATAGGTTTTTACAAAAAAATTTGCCCAACACACATTGTTCATCTGACCTCAAAACGTATGCAACATGTCAAAAGTAAACTAGTGATGCTCATGGTAACATGCTATAGACCTAGCTATCCTACGCAGTAACCGCATCCAGTGGTTAGGGACGCCAATAGTGTGGCGCTGCAGTTGCATGGGTAACTCTTCAATCTAGAAATCCAGAATCTCGAAGGTCAACCCCTCTAGGTGTTCCCAAAGCTTGGCAAGAGTCTCATCCATGTCTAAATCATGAAGGATTGCTCTCCCGACAGCCCTCTTTGCTGGCTCATCCACTCCATGCTCTGGTTCGTCCACTGGTTGAACTCGACCCATATCTGCATTACATTAAAACTTTAGTTTTGGGAAAACATAAAATACAAAAACATGTATAAACCTTAGAAAAATATAAAAAAATGGTCAAAACATTATCACCGATTGCACCCCATTGAGCGCCTTCTGGTAAAGCTAAGTCTGGATCTCCTCAGAAATCGATGCCTGCATATGCATACTCATTGATGGTGACAATATGTTGCCTGCACCATGCAAAGAATGCAGTCGAGAACATGATGGACAATTGGCCTATATTTTTAGCCATCAATTCTACCCATCTCTGCATCCTTGGATCTCTAGGGTTAGATACACCCAGTGTCACATGCTAAGGTCGCATTAGCGGAATCTGCTCTAAGGCAAAATAAATGAGGATCAAACAATAACTGAATTTTTTTCTTCCTTCCTCCCTGTCCCTTGCTGAGTTAATCTTTCATTTGAGAGATTAAAGCTTCAAACCATTTTAAAAATGTTGGTTACATGCACTCTAGCGCATACTTCATATAAGATCTGTTCGCTACATGTAGTGTAACGGTACGAGCAAGCTTTGCGATCATGAATAAGATGGTTCTCAAGGGCAAATCACAAATGTCACGGATGTTTATTTTCCTATCCTTTCTAGGATCTACCCCTAGATAGCAATGCTGCAAAATATAGTCTCCCGTCGTCTCTCCTCTAAGAGCACACCCTGAGAGAGAAATGGGTAGGCCTCTTGACAATCCTGTCAGAAAATAGAAGGCATCCACTGTAATTGGAACCACTTTGTCCCTAATGTGAAATGCCTCAATTGCGAGATCCCATGCACGAACAAGGAACTCCAATAGTTCTATTTGTTGCCTCATACCTTATAAGCGGAAGTACTTTAATAACCCAGAATTTCGAAGGGCTCTTACAGTACCCAGATCATTAAGGGAAATCATATTTTTTTCTTCATGCTCTCTTTCTCTCTAGGTAATCATCATTCTAGTCTGATGAATCCCTGAAACATAACCATAGGAATCATTATACTCTTTTTCATGAAAAAAATAGGCAAAATTTGGGTACAATGCAAGAATAAAAAATGTGAATTGCACCCACCACAGTCTTGGTTAATAGAAAGTGCGTTGCATATGCACCTAAGCTTCATTTTGAAGTGCATTCCAACGCATTTTTCGATGCCAAATGGAGCGTTTCCCTCTTTAGAAAATTAATTTACCCTAAGGGGCCCAAATCCTTAAAAAAAATGCAATGAAATTACTACTGAAATAAAGAGGAGGTTTATGGCACCAACCTAGATCAAACGGTGATGAAAACCGTCCACAGAATCGATCACAATCAACAACTGAAGTTCAGCGGTAAAAAATAGGTTCAGAGCTCCAAAATAAAAATGGTAACTTTAAAATGGTAAAAATGAATAGTAAAACTCTTTTAATTAGTCATTTGATTATTTGAAAATAATATTTATTGCTGTGACTATGGTTTTATTTAATTTTTATCATGAAACAAGTATTGTTAATCCATTTGATGTTGTTCTAAACAGGTTTGCAATTGATGGGCAGACTAGTCATGCAGATTTATTTCAAGAATGATTTGACCACAAAGCATACTTTTGTCCTTATTTTTCGAGCTTTGATAAAAATGAAAAATGACTTGAAGTGCACTTTATCTCTTTTTCGAGCTTTGATAACAGTGAAAAAGGAACCCCTCGAGTCTTCTTTTAGCTCTTTTCAGACTCCAATAATGTGAAAAGATTACTGAGCACTTGTATTTTTGAGCTCGTAAAAGTAAATGAATTGATATCTACTCAGTATAAGTTTAACCCTTTTCTAGGCTAAGATAGATTATTTACGAAAAAGGAATGCCTTAGTCGAACATGGCTAGGAGGTTCTCTCATATATTATTTTACACTTTTTCAGATTTCAACGACAACTTTACGAAAATTTACTTATGGAGTTTTCTTTTGTCCTCTTTTTCAAACTCTCTAAATATGAAAAAGGACAGGGTTGTCACTATCGTTAAGCTCATTAAAACATAAAATAGCGATGGGCTTGTCAATCATGGCAAGCATCGAGTTTCATTCATCGCTAGACTCGTTAAATTATTAAATAGGGATACATTACTCGACGGAAGGGTTGAATTATAGATCAAGAATATGTTATCCTCCTCAAGCTTGTTAAAAAATAAAGAGGTACTGGTCAACAAATGACCGGGGAAAATTTGGGAAAGTGAACAGAACTTTTACGGTAGCAGGTCATTCTTGAACATGACACTTCACTCCATCATAATGACTGTTTGGGTTGGGTAATATTCTTGACGGTTCATTCATACCTATGGTTCATCATACCTTCACTTCGGTTTTGGGTCAATGCTGCTAACTCATCTCAGTGTCACCAATATGTTCAAGAGAAGGTATGCGACGTTTGGAGCAAAGCGTCAGAATTACGACAAATTGGAGGAAAGCGTCACAAGACCGACACTTTCCTCCAATCCGTCGCAATTCCAACTCTTTGCTCCAAATGTCACAATAGCGACACTTAGCTCTAAGTGTCGCGAGACTGACACTTTCCTTCAATCCGTCACAATTCCGAAGCTTTTCTCCAAATGTTGCAAGATCGAAATTTACCTCTAAGTGTCGCAATACCGAAACTTGTCTCCAAACGTCAGTATAGCGACAGTTGTGGGTGGGATTTAAAAAATTGATAAAATTTGGGGAAATTTCCGACATTTGGTCAAAAGTGTTGGAACTAAAGTGTCAGAATTTCCGCCAAATGTACTAGTGATAACATTTTAACCTTGCATCCAGATGGATCTTTGGATCCGGTATCCGGTCCCCATAACCTTGACATTGAAATTGCACCATCATGTGGCAAGATGGTTGGATAACACTTTAACCTTACATCTATATGGATCTGAGGATTTGGTATTCGATCTTAAGCTAGCTATGCATGATTTCTTCACCGTTGGAGCAATAGAGACTTGGATAACTGCTCGCCTGGAAACTTGACCACACTAGGAACTTGACCAACTCGCTCAATCCAGATTTTGGGCTTAATAAAGAAATAAAATATTTGGATAAACTGCATAGCCCAGATGTAAAGTCCCAAAATTCTCCCTCCCTTGTTGAGCTACCATTTGGCACAAAAATACAATTTTTCAACCACTTCAGAAATATGAAATACAAAGGAAAACTTCTCTAAACTATACCCTTGGTGTGAATCTCAAGACCTTGCACATCATCTACCATGTCATTGCCACATCATCTCTCTACCACCTTACATGCCATGTCATCGCCAGATCATTATCATGTGTCACTTAAAAAATGGCCACTTGGCCACCAAAAAATGCCAAATTCACTTGGCCACCCAAAAATGCCAAATCCACTTGCCACGTGTCATGACCACAGAGTGTCAGGCATCATTCTTACCATGTCACTTCTAGCTGATGCCACCTCAATTTCACTCATATTTCCATTTGGATGCCACCTATGTTTCCATGTGTCACTTTGACTGCCCAAGAAAAGGGTGGAATTCACCCACACAACAAGGAAAAGACCCTCTAGCGAAGGTTATAACCAAGATTTTTAGTGCTATAAAATTGGCCAAAATTGTCAAAAAACATTTTCTACAACATCCATTTTTTGTAACGGAGGTTTTGGCAGAGCTTCTAACGGAATTTCAACACAACTAAAAAACCTGGGTGGTCGGACGTTATTACGTATGTTTTTTTGATCGGTGCGCTACTAAGGTGTCAACACACCGGTGTGTGTCATATAAACAGTCGGCCCGAGGTGGTCGAAGGTGCATGCACCGGGCCATAAATGTCTAAAACCGCACTGGCCGCACTATACGTGATACAACACATGGGGTTGTTCTAATTGGTATTGGGATTTGTGCGGTGCCCATATGTCGTATCAACGCACCGGTACGTAGTCTTATAGAAATGCACAAGTGCGCAGTAGCAGAAAAACACACCAATTGTTCTAATTCGTATTGGTATCTATGTGGTGCCCATAGGTCATACAAACACACCACATGAATGCACTAGTGTGTAGTATTGAAAAAACACACCGAGATTTATAATTAGTATTGGTATTTGTGCGGTGCCGATAAGTCATAGAAACACACCAGTGCATTGTATCATACAAACGCACCAATGTACAGTAATTGACATGCACTGGTGTTCATTTTGTATTTTTTAGAAACATCGACCTGTGAAAATGCAATTATTATGATTTTTTAAAATTCATTATTCATCAATAGTCAACAATCTTATAATAGTATTCATATTAATTAAATTTTTATTAGTGCATTTGAATGTGATGTTTGGATTAGTTTGTTATATCATATCATAATTATTGTGATTTTTTAAAATTCATTATTCATCAAAAGACAAAACATATCTTATAACAATATTCATATCAATTAAATTTTTATTAGTGCATTTGAAAGTGATGTTTGGATTAATTTGTTATATCATATCATCAGATTTCACATCTCTTCATGAAAATATTTAATAATCCATAAATTTAATCAGTGGTGTTACATTTCACAACGAAAATTGAGAACACAATAGAATACATTAAAACACACACACACACACACACATATATATATATATATATATATATATATATATATAGAATACAGCCTTTGTCATACAAAATGGAACAGTCATTCGTATCCCTTTGTCTTTCAATTGGGACACTATGTCCATTACATTAAACAAAATGCACGATTTCATAGATAAATATTTCAAAAAATACAACATCTTGCTTTGATATCCAAACATAATGGTCATCATTCTTCTCTTGAACTGTTGACACTGCTCGAGCTACTTCCATGAATTGGGTTATTTTTAGGAAATTTTTGTTCACGATGTTGATTTTTTTCTTCTTCTTCACCTTCCATCTACAAACATAAAACTAAACTGAAATGAGTGTATATACATTGGTGAGAATAATGAAAATTTCAATATTAAGTAATATACATCAATGTAAATAAAAAAGAAATGACGTACCATAGTAACAATTGACTCATGAACTATACACATTCTTTCAAAACCATATTTCAAGATTTCATCTTTCAAGATTTCAAGATGCCATATTTCAAGATTTCATCTGTTCGCACAGTTCCATACCTGACAGTGTTTCATGTTGAAATTTCTGATAATTCCTTAACACATAGTGAGGAATAAATTTCCTCTATCAACACAGAGATTTAAAAAAAAAAATCTTGCAGGTAAAGCATTAAAAAAATAAAAATCTTTCATTAAAAAAATATCTTAATACAGTCTTCAAAATCTTATGTTCTGGTTTTTACAAAAAAAATTCTTCACTGGGCTGCTACGCACACAGCTCTTCACACACTCTGCTTCACACTCTGTCTCACACAGTATTTTTCTCTTACTTCTTGCACAACATTACATGCTACTGTCTATATATATCGTAAACATATATCTTTACAATATATATAATAAAAATATTAATCTAAGTCCAAAATTTATAAAGAAAAACTTATATCGCCGCGACATTTTAACAATGTGACATAAAATTATAACCTACTCTAAGAACTTATGAAAATTATATCGCGGCGGATTATCGCATGGATTTTCGAGCTGGATGACATCAGCTTCATTCTATGCAATAAATGAACAGGCGAAAATTTGTGAAGGGTTTTCGCATCAATCAACTCGCCGAGTGACTGGACATCCAATCTTTGCAATGATGCACAATTGGTTGAGAACTTATGATGTGGTCATGGTGGGGACGTGCTATCGCGCGTTTGCAGAGGGTTGTCGACATAAACACTAGTTCATGTGATATTGTTTCTATTTGCTGGCAGTGGGTTTGACATGGCATGGTGGGATCCACTCTTTGCATGGGATTGGATGGCCGATGACATAGGCGATAGGTTCATGCGATGAGCATGTGATTGGTTGAGGGTACATGATGTGGACTGTTTGGGTCCACAGAAACTTGCTTGGAAATTTAAATTCGAAACAAAATGCGGGAGATACAGTGGTTGGTGGATAGGAGTAAAGGTGTGAGGTAACTTTGTTTGCACCACGATTTGGTAAATCGAGAGAGAGGGTTACGACTATGGAAAAATTTACTGTTTGCAAGGTTTTTAAACAAAAAAATTGAATGCACAGTTGAGCGCAAAAACACACCAAAAATTTGTTGCTGTTGTTGTCCTCCAGTTTCCCATCAAAATTGAAGTTTTGTCCTCCTATTCATATTTGCAGCTGGGAATAAATTCCAAAATTTCTGCCAACCGAAATGAATGCCTCTTCCTGTTGGAAGAAATGAATAATGTGGCCCAAAGCATTAAGAAGCTTAATGAACGACCTCTTTTGTGTGAAGGGACCAAGTATGAAAACATGAGGAAAGCAACAAAGTGGATAGTGAATAGCTCCATCATGTGTTGTGCTCAAATTGACCCTTCCGAATTTTCCATGTGAGTACCCAATAGATGTCGAAATTTCCATATCAAAATGCATGGTAGCCGAACTACCTTTTTTATGGTGAATTTAGTGCCCTAAGATCACAAAATGATAGTAATTATTTTTTCTTAGTGCATATAATTGAGTGGACTTGTAAAACTACATTTGTTGATGAAAATTCCCTGATGACAGGTTTTTAGGTCAGTGAACAAGAAAGAGTTGCATGGATTACAAAAAGGGATGCATAGATCACAAGAAGAGTCGAGTAGATTACAAGATGATTTTTATAAAAATGAAGATGAAAGTGTCTCCCTCTTCTAAAGATGAAGGTGCCAAAGCTTCTCATACAGCTCCAAACACTAAATATAATAATCAGTCTCTCGATCTTATATTGCTCTTTGACTCATTTTAGATATTTCTAGCTTTATCAATGATAGAATTTGATTTTTATTATTATGCTAATGTAATTCGACATGTGACTGCCTTAAAGTGGTGATTTCTTATCAAACAGTCAAGGCATGTACTAATCGCTGACAACATGAACTTTTTTTATATTAATGTGATCAAATTTATTCTACGGAACAGATTATTTTTTCTTACACAAAATTTAAAATAACGGAGGTCTTCTCTCCTGGAAAGGCTTTGAATAAGACTAGCGTTTAAAAAAATTACAAAGTAGCTTTGAAAATAATATAAATTCTAGTAATAATTTGGTAGAAATTTTTGAAAATATGGATTATAGTTGTCAAATTTCAGGATTTTGGATACCCAACAAATTTTCTAGTGCTGAATACATTTCCATCTAAAAAATCATTCAACATTCTTCTTTAAAAAAAAAATAATTCTCCAAATTCCAACCTGATTTCAAGGCTAGTCTGTGACCACCTTAGACTAGTCTGTGGCATCCGTAGACAATGCCTTCAAAATCTACTAGGACTTCTTGGCCAGGGAAGGAATTTGACAAGAAAATTTCCCATCATGGAGTATTTTGGCCATCAAATATAGTTAAATTTTTTTTCAAACCCTTAAAATATTTTTGTTAAAACTCTATAAATAAGCTAAAAAATGTAAAAACGGTCAATTTTAACTGATGAGTCTTTTTGAAATTCCAACCCTAGTCCCGACTATTATGTGACGCCTTCAAAATCTACTATGTTGCTAATTTTCTAATATTAAAGTTTCGTATGATATGATAATGCACTACACTCCATTATAACCAATTATGAATTGTGACCCAACTTCTCGCTATTAAAAAGGTATCACTTTTTCATTTTAATTCACAACAATCAATGATCCTTTTTCAATTTTCATTAACTTTGAGCTACATATATGGAAAATTAAAAATTATAGATAACAAACAAAACATAGAACTCAAAATTTATTCACAAGGGAAAAAAAAAATCTCGCCTTATTAGTTAAGAAATTTACAGATACAAAGAGGGTTCACCTCCACAAGCATTGACTTACATTTTAGGAATATGAAAGGCCAAACATTTCTTACCTTGCATTTTAGGAATGTAAAAATCCAAATATTTAAAACCTCCTGCCATTTAGAGAAAGAGTGATACTTTCACCTCCCACCAATTAGAGAAAGAAGAGTGATACATTTTCGTAGAACATAATGTTGATACAAACTCAAAGAGTTATTTCTATTGAAACTATATCTTTAAACTCGCTAAAAAGAATATTAGAGGAAAATCCTCCTTCTTCCCATTATTTCACTCTAACCAAATTTCAATTTTCACTTAACTGAGTTAGTGATATTATTACTTCATCGACTTGCTTAAAATAATTTGAAGAAGGTACCTATGGTTGCACACATAGTAAGAATGTTGTTGGTAAGTAGACAAGCCCAATCAAGTTGATTTACCAAACAATGCGTTGTAAGTAGGTTAGCCACGTGGTGTAGTGTCTATAAAATAATTTGAAGAAGGCACCTAAGGTTGTGCATAGTAAGAATGTGTTGTAAGTAGGTTAGCCACTTGGTCTAATGTCTATTCATGGATATAAACATATATGTACTAAAGTATGTGTAGAGGTTGTTTGGGTGTCAAGAATATTGTTGGGAATAAGGAATTACTAAGAGGGGTGGATCAATAATTTACATTTTTTCTTTCTATCTTATATAATTATATGTTCAATTGTAAATAATTTAGTAATTATACATTAAATTGTAAACAATTTAGAAGCACATGAGAAAATAATAATCCCATAACATTTGAAAACAATGATTTAATGTGGAAACCATTCTGGTAGAAAAACCACCAAAGCTCGTTTTATATTATGATGTGAATCAAAAGCACCAACTTTGATTACATTAATTATTTGTGAGCACCTACTTACAAGAGACCCCAACCCCCTCAAGTTGGCAAGAACCAACTTGCCTAGAGACACCAACTTCTAATAAGTGCATGCACCTAGGCCTGCTACAACCAAGATTCTTGTCTTTCATGGGATTTTCAAACTTGGAACTTTGGCCTACCTCTGTAACTCGAAATATATGATATTATCACTTTATCTCAAAAAATATCCTTTGATTCAACAAGCTCTCTTAGCTTATACTAGAACTTACTCATCTTCCTTTACTCTACAACTCAACACTTCTCAGGCATCCTCACATTGGTTCTCTACATCACTTTCTCAACCTACTTTCAGTTCACACTCTACAGATAAACTTGATTCAGAGACCAAAGAAGGGAAGTAAATAATATCCTTGGAACCAAGGTGCAAACATGTATCCTCTATGCTAATTTTATACTAATCTTCATTATAGTTCCAAGCTTTAATAGTTACCCAATTTTCATTAAAAAAAATTCGAGGGATTGAACTAAGAGAAGGAGTAGCTAGCAAAATACCAAAACCAATTAACAATAACACTGAGATTTCTAAATACTGGCCAAGTTTTTCTTTCTTAATGCTTGGCCTCTAGACTCAAACATTATCAACTTGTATAATCACCAAGTTAAAACAAAAATAATTCCACAGAGAGAATGAACCAAAGAGGAAAGAAACATAAAAGGTACCACTATCTAGACAAGCCCAATGGCTAGAGAAGACAAATATGAAAGGAAAAGGCTAAGATTTCTGTGATACCTTATCTCCAAACTTGATCATAGTTAAAGTATAAACATTCCAATTCAAAAATAGAGCCTAAGACATTACCCAATATTAAATACATTACTCATATAATGACAAAAAAATACAAAATAGTCAAATTTACACCCATATATAGACCTTAACCAAACTATTATCTAACAATGCCCATACCAAACAATAATGAAACATTCAATTATTACAAAAAAATCATTCACATATTATAAGAGATATAATGTATTTTAAATTCACACACTTCAATGCACTTATAATACACTCTAAACTTTTAAATTGAAATTAAATTACTCACTTAACAAAACAGCCTCTTAGGCAGGATTCATAACCCAATTTTTAAACAATGTACAAATTTGATAGCTTGTTTAGCCAATTGATAAGTTTCTTCTTTATGTAATAATAAGATATTGTTATTCAATTAATGTATTTTAGTTTTATTTTACTTTATATTTTTATTTTAAATATTTATATTTTATAAAAAACAATTTTTTATTTTATTTTATTTCAAATATAACTTAAAATTGAATTATTCAAATCCACATTAACACGCAACACAATTTTTGTCTTGTCAATGTCTAAAATAAGGAGTTGTTTATCTAGCCACAGGAATTGTCCGGATGGTCAAAATTGGCTGGAATCCGGGTAATTTTTTTTTAAAGAAATCTTGCAATAGGAGTGTTTGAATCGTGTTTTTTATGGTGGAAATAATTTCAGCACTATCAAAAATCTCTAGAGCGCCCAAAATATTGAAGTTTGATAGCTATAACCTAAATTTACAAAAATCCTTGCCGAATTTTCTTAAAATCTTACCTGAATTTCAATGATTTTCAGGGCAAAAAAACAGTCTAGTTAGACTACTGCCTAACAATAATAACCGGCAACGTAACTCTTCTTTTTTTTTTAAATGGTTTGAAGAAGCTGTCTAATGGTAATAATATAATCTATTTATTACTTCTGAAAAAAAAATAATATAATTTATTTAAATGTTATTTTTGTGGAAGATTCGGCCTGAGACGCTATAATATAATGTCGCTTAGGTTTTACCAACTTGAACTAAAAAACAGGGAGATGATTATGACGAAACGAGAAACGTCATACTGTGGCTACGTCAGCACCCCACTTGCGTGAGCATGTGGAAGCCACTTACACGCATGTGAAAGAGTGTTAGTTTTTTAAAAACCAGTGATGCAACCCCACACGAAGACTTTCGCTCCAAATTTTGGCATTTGGCGGTAGGCTAGTTTATAAAATAATAAAGAAGTGTCCATTATCGTTGATTTGTTAGTGATATGGATGTGTATAGTAGAATATCGTCGTATATTAGCAATTTGCTCGTTTTGTCACATAGCGCAATGAAAATGACAAGGAGAAATTTAACGCCGTATAGCGTATGTGAAAATTATCATTGCAAATTTTGGCATTTGGTGGCAGCTGAGATTGGAAAATTAAGTGAATGAGCAGGTATCATCCATTTGTTAATGCTATGCATGTGAATGTTGAATACTATCGTTGCAAACAGTTGACATTTCTCTCATTTTGGCCTCACTGAAAGGAATTTAAAATATAAATAAATGGCGTAGATACTAGCCTTCTCTTATCGTAAGGTTTTTGTGAATGTGTTTATTTATATATTTAATGGTTTTTCATTGGATTTTGTTTTGTATTTTATTTAGTAATTTTATTTTAAATTTAGTAAAGATATGTGAAAATTATAAATTTGAATTATATAATTTTGAAAAAAATTAAAATATTCCAACGCTAAACCAGCTAAATCGAACTTCTCCTCTCTAACGCTAAACTCAATGTTGCACTGAATTAACTACAGAAGTTTCCGCCTATGTTACTTAAAATCTAGAACTTAACGTAATGAGAAAACGAGAATGGTACGAGAAACGAAGTTTGGAGGTTTCGCATATAAGAAACGAGGAGAGAGAAAAAAAACATTAGAAGTTAAGAAATTAATTATAAACATCCAATGTTTCTGTGTGTGAAATTGTAACAAATTCTCTCCAAGATTGTGAACCTTCTCATGAGTTTTATCTTTTAAGATCAATAAGATTGTGAACCTTCTCATGAGTTTTATCTTTTAAGATCAATAACAGAAGAAACATATGCAGTAAATTCGTAGATATTAGTTCAAATAACTTCTTTATTCCTTATGAAGGCTCACCTTTGGCCTCTGCAAAATCCATGTTATATCCAAGTTTCCTAAGTTCATATCTTACTTCAGTTCATATCCTACTTCATACATAAGCCTTAACTGTATAGAAATCTCGTTCTCATAATCCTAAGTTCCCTAAATTCATATCCTACTTCATACATAAGTCTTAACTGTATAGAAATCTTATTGTCATAATCCAAATGAATACACAAGCAATTTATTTTAAACAGTTCAGATACCCAGCACAAAGGAAGAATTCTAAAGAAGAAATAGAAAAATGGAAAAAAAACCATAAGAATCACAACTCCAAATATAATTAAAGGCTACTTTGAGGGTTGATATCAATATGATTCACTCTAATACCTACTGTAACCCATTCTGATTCTATAAATTTCACCCATCATCTTTAATTAAACACATCTTTAATTAATAAAAATAAAAATATAAAACTGATTCATAAAAAAAGCGAAGTTCCATTTAGATAGGTTACATGAAAGTAGATTTTCTTTTAACATTCTTTGCTGTTTGATTTTTCCAAATTATAGTAACTACAGATACATTATTCATATGTAAAAATTAATTAAAGTTTGACACTCACTCTGCAAGCCACCTTACCGTAGCCTTAATATTTAGATGCATCAATACAATTGGAAAATTTAATTAAAGTTAGACACTAAATCTGCAAGCCGCCTTACCGTAGCCTTAATATTTAGATGGATCATTACAATTGGAAAATTTCAAATATTTTTGAGCAAAGTTTGAGGTTTTAAATTATGACTGTCCATACGACTTTAACGACAAATCTGAAGCAATTGTAAGGGTTGTATTCCTGTGCATGAAGCCTTGTACCCGAGAAATGATGGAGTTGAATCTATTCCGCTGGGGGCGCTTGGCTCTTCTCTACGCTTGGTCCACCTCTGCTGAATGATAAATCTGCTTTCATCTATACCATAATTTCACCTCAAACCTTTCCTTACTGGTAGTCACAACCACTAATTCACATGCACAACTAGAAAAAGCAGAGGCGACTACAGTTGGAATAGGAGTTAACATGAGTTGGGAAAAGAGATCCCACTAATTCACATGTACAACTAGAAAACGCAGAGGCGACTACAGTTGGAACAAGAATTAACATGAGTTGGGAAAAGAGATCTTGAAATGAAGGAGAAACAGAGCTGAAAATGATGAATGTTTCTGGCGAAACAAGTTTTTGGCCATTAAAAACGAGGACGAGCGTATAAGACGAGGTTTCCTGTGTCGTCTGCTTAGAGCTGTTTCAAAACGACCATCATCGTTTCAACTACAGAGTTCTCCGCTTCAATACCAACTGCAACCATTGTTGTCATATTCCTTCATTACTTATAAAATCACCATTTCCGCAAAACTAGCTTTGATACCAACTATCACGACCCTATGCTAGTGGTGTCTTCCAACCACACATATGCATGGTGCGACACCATCTAACTTTTTTGTTTCCCACTAGTAGAGTTTACAAGCTACACCTACTTCACACTTAACCAATTTCTTCGAAGTGTTATCATGTAGCGCAAATTACTTCAATTATCTTCAATAAATTATCTTCTTTATGCAGCAGAATACAAAATTAATAAAAATTGTACACACATATCAATTGGGAAGGGAAACTCCGGAAATAAGTCTCCCCACTCTAATAAACAATTATGCAATGATATTTTACAAAATTTCAATCTTTACTAGTTGTGCAACCTCCTTGTAGCAGCCTGCACACTTCTGTCCAATTCGTGCACAAGTCGCACATTGCCTGAATTACCATTCACTATCATGCAACATTCACTGAAAATCTACCTATGGTCCACCATTCATTTCAAATGGGGCTCATTCACTGTAATATGGCTCTTGGCCCACTGTTTAGTTCAGTTATGGCCTGCGGTCACCTGTTCACCATGCAAAAAACTGCGACCCGCCTATTCACTTGTTCTTTCACCCTATTCAACCGTGGCCCCACTGCACCTTATCGTTCAACCTCCATAACTCGCTCGCTCATTATTTGGGCGAGCGCCTGCCCGCTACAATGTTCCCACTACAACCCCATCACCTTTAATTGGCCGCTATATGACTTCACACGTCGCATGCGCCTTTAAACAATGATGGTTGCTTTTAACCAAAATTATTCAATCGATTCGCCTTTAACTAAACGCCTCCACCTGAGTCACCTTTAACTGGAAGCAAGTTACTGTCATAGATCATGGGCATGCTTGTACTACAACTTCGGTTTTTTGACTCCCTTGGGCACTCACAAATCGAATTCCTGACATAGTGGAGCACATGGAATCAATGAATTAGTTTTTTGTGTCTGTGTGACATATCATGGTGCACTACAATAGGGAAATTTCAAAATTTTGTAAAGATTCACAATCACAACATTAAATCTTATTCAGGTCAATTTAGGTGTACTTGGTAATGCTAATTTAACTATCTGCAGCTTTGGAGAGAATGGAAGATCAAAGAAATTCATAACTTTTAGTTATATTGACCCCATGTAGCAGTGCTTAGTTTCTTTTAGGAGAGTAAGCATAGATGGATTAATTATATGTTTACTCCTTTGCAACTTCCTTCATAGTCATCTTGTCCTACCTATTTATTAATGGTTGATTTTTCCAGTTTATTCTCTTGTTAGAAACCCAACACCTAAGATGAAATCACATTTTTTGTATACAAAACTAGCTGATATGTTTCATGTTTATGTGATTTCTATTTTTTATCAAGCCTAAGAAATATTGCAGTAAAATTGCATCAAGCATAGAACAACATGGTTATCCAAATTTAATATGGTATCAGAGATGAGGTGAGGACAAAGTCCAAGCTTGTGTTAGAAGCAATCACTGAAGGAAGGAAACCTACCAAGGAAAAATGGCCTCCTCAACCTACAAGGGTTTCAAGGCTGATATAAATTGACTGATAATTCTGATTATCATGCATGGAAGATGTCCTTGGATTTGGTACTATAAGATCAAGATGTCATGGACTATGTGCAGGGGAAGATTCAAGAGCCTCCATCAAATGCAGTTGTTTCCACAAAGACGAAACATAGAAAAGGGGAAATCAAAGAAAATATGGTTATCTGGGATTCTATTCATAAGCACCTAGTTGCTTACATTTCTGAGCTAAACACGTATAAAGAGATGTATGATAAGCTGGTGAGCATGTTCAGGGCTAGCAATGCTAATCCAATCCTTTTCTTCAAGAATCAATTGAAGAATATCAATAAGGGAAAGGATGAATCTATTCAATCCTATTTTATGAGGGTTACTGAAATCAGGAATAACCTCCTAGCTATTGGTGAAGCAATATCCGATTGAGAGATGGTTCTTATTGCACTTGGAGGTCTCCCCCATTATTGGTATGTATTCAATACCACTATTCTTAATAATAATGTGATTCCTGATTTTGATGAAATATTGATGAGATGCACTCATGAGGAAACAAGAATGATGAAGTATGCCTCTAATGGAATTGGAAGTGACCCTACTACCTTCGCCGCTTATCAAAATAATAAAAACAATGGCGACCCAAGAAATGAAAACCATGGCAAAGTGGGGCCCAAAGGAAGGAAGGGAAGATGTTACACTTGTAACAATATTGGTCACTATGCAAGAGAGTGCCCTAATAGAAGGGAATCTCCAAGGGATGATGACAAAAACAACTCGAGAGGGAATGGAAGGAACAACAGGTTCAAAGGAAAAAGGAAGGCTCCCTCTGATCGTAGTGGAAATGGAAAACCTTTCAAGAGGTCAAGAAATTCCAGGTAAGATGAGTCTAATGAGTCCCTCTCTGCTGCATCTCCACCTGACACCCTGGATGTCTAGTTAATTGATAGTGGTGCTTCAAGGCACCTCACTGGTTATAAAGAAGCCCTCTCTAATTTGGTTGAGAAGGATACTAATATTGAAATTATCCTTGGAGATAATGCCACCTATCCCATGAAAGGGACAGGGACTATGAGCCTCCATCTATCTCAAGTTCAAGTCCTTCGATTACAAGATGTGTTGTATGCACCTGATTTGAAGAATAACCTTGTGTCCATTTCGGAAATGGAAGACAAAGGGTTCAAGGTGGCATTCATTAATGGAAAGGTACTTATCTGGAAGAAGAACTTCAAGGAAGCTCTTTATATTGGTTTTAGAGTTGATACACTGTACCAGGTTGGAGGAAGTCCATTGGGGCTATGTCATGTGATACAACTCTACAAACAGAGTTATGGCACCGAAGGTTTGAACACATTCATTATAAAACCCTTCTATAAGCAAGGAAGGTGGTGACAAGGATTTATGAATTTATATATGATCATGAATTTATATTTTAGGGTTGTGTCGAAGGGAAGCATACAAGGGGACCATTCCCCTCTAGTGTTACAAAGGAAACTGATATCTTGCAGTTGATACATTCTGACTTATCTGGTATGCTGCCCGTGACATCCTTGGGAGGATGTTCCTATTACATTAATTTTACTTATGAATTCTCCCGCAAGACCTGGATATATTTTTGAAGAAGAAGGACGAAGCATTCAAATGGTTTCATACCTTTAAGGCCTTGGTAGAAAAACAAACCGAGAAGAAAATCAAAGTTCTAAGGACCGACAATGGGAACGAGTATGATTCAAATGAGTTTAATGAACTTTGTAGAGAAGCTAACATTATGAGGGAGACCACAACTATGTACACTCATGAGGACAATCGTTTTTCTGAAAGAAAGAACATGACCATTGTGGAAGTTGTCAGCGCCATGCTATGTGACCAAGGTCTTTCGAAGTTTCTATGGGGAGAAGCTGTGAACACAAATATGTATGTTCAAAATAGATGCCTGAATTCCGCTCTGGACTCCAAATATCTTGAAGAAGTCTTCTCTGGTAAGAAACCTAATGTTTCTCATTTTAGAGTTTTTGGTTGTCCTGTTTACTTTCATGTGCTGAAAGAAAAGAGAAGAAAGATGGATGCTTCTAGAAAGAAGGGAATGTTTGTGGGCTATAGTGAAACTTCGAAGGCATATAGAATCTATGTGCCTGGTCAAAGAGAAGTGGAGATATGTCACGATGTCACCTTCGATGAAGATGTTTCCCTCAAGAAAGTGATAACTCTTCCTAGCTCCAAGGAGGACAAAGAATATGAGGAATCAGGGAAGTAGGAAGAGTCGACGGATGACTTGATGCCCAATGTTGAAGGACCTATGGATCATATGGATCCACTTCCTTCAAATAAGAGAAGACCCTCATGGCTCAGGGATACTCTCACAAATGCCAAGAGACATATTTCCCCAAGGGGGACATTGCGTGAATGCAAGAAGCTGAAGATATAACAAGGGTATCTGGCAGTCATGAGTACGATAGTACAATCTGAGCCTCGATTATTTGAATAAGTCGTAAAGAATCAAGTTTGGAAGGATGATATGCATGAAGAATATGATTCCATTATGAAAAATTATGTCTGGGAAGTGGTTCTGATACCAGAGGACAAATCTATTGTCACCTCGAAATGGCTCGATAAGATCAAGCATGGATCTAATGGAAGCGCTAAAAAGTACAAGGAAAGATTTGTTGCTTGAGGCTTCTATAAAAAAGAAGGCATAGATTATGATGATATATTTTCACCTGTGGCCCGCTATACCACCATCCGATCTATTATTTTCCTTTCTTCAACGCAAGGATGGAGTCTACATCAGATGGATGTGAAGATTGCTTTTCTGCATGGTTTTATAAAGGAAGAGGTATATGTGGAGAAACCTCTAGGGTTCGAATTATGATATAGAGACACCGATGTATGCAGGTTGAATAAATACCTCTATGGGTTGAACGAAGCCCCCAGGGCTTGGTACGAGAGGATAGATAGATACTTGATGAAGTCGGGCTTCACTCGAAGTAATGCTGATCTGAATCTTTATTTTAAGGTTGATAGAGAAAGGCCTCTCATTCTGGTTCTCTATGTGGACGATATATTCTTGATAGGTTCAAACCCTCTCATTCATTATTGTAAGAGGGAGCTAGCTTCCAAGTTTGAGATGAAAGACCTAGGATTGATAACTACTTCCTTGGCTTGGAGGTCTGGCAGGGGCCACGTGAGATTTTCCTTTCTAAAAGAAAATATGTCGTGAAGTTCATGGAGATATTTGGTATAGTGGACAGTAAGTCTATGTTGACAATGATGGAACTCAACTTCGAGAAGTTGTGTGGAAACATTGTTGGGCCCGTGCTAGCAAATCCTACCGAGTATCGACAACTCGTGGGTGCCATGATGTTCTTAGTGAAATCCTGTCTAGACGTATGTTTTGCAGTGGAAAATTTGAGTCACCATATGGTTGATCCTCATCACATTCACTCGATTGGTGCCAAGAATATGTTGAGATATCTTTGGGGCACAATCAACCATGGGTTGAGATACACTGCTAGGAGTTTGAGAATCCATTGATATACTGATGTCGATTGGGCTGGCAGTGTGGTGGATCGCAACAACACATCTAGATGTTTCTTCACCCTGGCTTCTGCTTTGATAACTTGGATGAGCAAGAAGCAGAGGTCAGTGGCTTTAAGCACTGTTGAGGCCGAATACATTGCAGCGAGTATGTCCTATTGTGAAGCAATTTTGTTGTGAAAGCTCTTCAGTAGTTGTTTAAGCATGTGCTACATACCACCGTTATCCTTTGTGATAACCAAAGTGGGATTCATCTTTATGAGAACCCATGTTCCACGATCGATCCAAGCATATTGATATCAGGTACCACTTTATTAGGATATGGTATAGTGAGGCGTCGTAAGGCTCGATCATATAGGAACTGATGAGAAGGTCGCGGATATTCTCACGAAGCCCCTAGGGAAGGTAAAGTTCCTAACCTTCGGTGAGAAGCTTGGAATCATGGAAAGACCCTATTCTGAGGGTCCTGATTGAGTTTGACTATGAGCTCTGGGAGCTCCAGGGGGCTTGGGGATAGCTTCGTGGAGCTATAAGCACATACGGGGCTAGGCTTGCCAAACTTTGTTGTGCTTTTGGCCCACCGTTATGATATTGAGTTGGTTCAACTCTATTTGATCTGTGCCCTGCACATATCCTATCCATGGATTTTAAGACTCATGGGAAGCACCTTTCATTTGGCCATTGAGGTGGGAAATGTGGATAGAGACCAATAGCAAGACTGATAGACGCATTGGAGATTGTCATACTCTCTATGTCTAGGATGGCATGTGTCCAACACCTTGATTTGGGATCAAGTATGATGAGGTTCTTACCTCTAAACTGAATTCGGGTCAGTAAACTAACTTCAAGTTAGTATGAGACTGTTTTTGAGTCCAAGGGAGGTTTTTACCTATAAGCTAACTTCGGGCTAGCTGAGTGTGATGTCTTTGTGACTCACCTTTTTTTGTTCTATCTGGGAAAGAGCCAACAAAGCAAGTTACAACAAGATGAAGCATGATGTTTGGTAAAAGTACATGATGGTACTGATGGATGGCACTTGTGGACAGATGGAGTTCTCCCTAGTTGAGAGGAAGTGTTAATTTTGGGCAAGATTGATCTAAATATCATCTGGATTGGATGAGAAGAACATATATTTTGAATTTATTTTCCACACATGTGCAAGGTCGGCCAGATTTGTAATGTAGGCTCACATGCCTAATAGATGCATCACACACCCTCACTAAGGGATATAAATTGGAGACGCTTGGAAGCCATTTTCTCATCAACTCATCACACATTCTCTCATTGTGATCTGATTGGTTCAATAGCCTTTGGAGGCCTTTTTCCCCTCACACATGTGAAGTTGAAGTTATTATTTTCTGCGGATCTCTTTATGGATTTTTGTTGCAGAGTTGACCATGGGAAACCCTTGTTCGTTTGACCTCAAAACTCTACCAAAAATCTGATTTTGATAGGTCGTACTATTGGGCACTGAAATCGAGGAAATATGAGTTGTTTGACAGAAGCCCTGATCTGTTGCATTGAATTTTCTGTTTCTGTCCTGCGTTGACTTTGGGTTGACCAACATTGACTTGTGATGAGCTGTCTTTGAGGGTTGTGGGTGTGACACTTGGAGGATTGGCTGTCGAAAAAAAGTAGGCCTCGTCTCTGGAAACCTCTCAAAAAATAAAAAAAATAGCTCTAAAGAAAAATTGGAGTTCACCCTCCCTTGTGCATGAGCACGACATCTGTCTAATGCTGTACAGAAATGCCACAAAAAATGACAGACCACCTCAAAAATCATGGCTCCTGTACTAAAGAATCAACATAATATAGAAGAGGGAAAATAATGTGTTGTCCGTCGCTCGTGTTGTGTGAAATGGTCGAAATCAGTAGTGAGACGCACCTCACCTCCTCACTACCAAATGAAGCAATACGTAACTGACCTCCGGAGACCTGAAAATATGAAGGAGACACTATATCCCTGCTAATGTATCTCTGGGAGTACACCAACGAACTCCCTGCTGCATAGCCAACTGGGACCTCTGGGAACGAGCGAAAATCCACCCCTCTTCTCGATAGGCTAGTAATGAAATAGATGACCTCCTCAGTGGGCGCATACCACTGGTTAGGTCCAACCCATAAAGCCTATAGGTGGGAATTCCACCTGTGGATAAGATGTCGCAAAAACACACCATGGCCCTTTAGGGATGTAGCCTCCTCATAGAACTTGAGGAGGCCTACCTGCCTTAGGAGACCTTGGGTAGCTATTGTAATAGGGTGAGGGTACACATCTCTCTCCCTCTCTCGTGCCTCCCACAGGCAAACCATGTTATATTGGTCCACTTATTGTTGATGTTGTTCCTTCTCTTCTCTCCTTTCATGTCACTGAATGATTGACATATTAAATACAATATTTTTATTAAGTGAGACATGTATTTGGGAATATACATAGATAACTTTTTTTGAAAAAATAAAAACAGTCGGTGCGCCACAAAAAGCATGCATGCCCCAGTAAGGGTGCGTCTTTTTTTGTCGCACACCAGAGGCGGTGCACCAGAAAATTTTCATTGCACCGGAGGTAGTGCTCCTACAAATTTTTAGCGCATCGCCCTAATCACATTCTTGAAGGTCAACAGTGTGACTGAGTAAACTACCGCACTGTTGACTATGTTGTGATGTCAGAAGGTCGATGCGCTGACCAAACTATATGAATTAATTTTACTGTTTTTTGAAATCATAATATAATGTTTGGTTAGTCTCAAAATTTGTTTGAAATATTTGCTTCATTATAATTGCTCAATTCAACATGTTTTAATCTCCACCAATCTGTATTACAAAAAAAACCATATGATTTAGTTTCAGTGACTGTATTTTCTGGATTACCATCTTTCTACAACTCTGTATGTTGAGGAAGCATCTTTGTATTGTTTTAATATTGTATCAATTACTCCAAATTCGAAGATACTAAATTTCGGTACAAGATACTAAGTTTTAAACATCGGTTTTGACAGGCGTCGAAGCGTTCAATTTACAGCACTGTAGTCTACACTCTTTGCCTTGTGGAATCGAGATACGAAGCGGTAATTTAGTGAGTGGAAATTTGTGGAAATTATCCTAGATTCATGGAATATTTGGAATCCGCCAAAGAGCAATGGTTCAATGAATTAAATATCCTGCACTCCAACCTATAAAAGTGACATACATTTCATAGATTATGGAATATCCTACTATCTGTAATCAGATAAGGATGTAATCAGACAAGGATGCCATTGGAAATTTAATATTGCAATTTAAAGAAAACGACAGCCATATTGAACAAGTACAAAGACTTCGTGCTTTACAATGCTTAATTTTAATATTTCAGAGCTTTCCTACTTATAGCTGCTATATGCTTGAAGATTCTTAATTTTAATATTTCAGAGCTTTCCTACTTATAGCTGCTATATGCTTGAAGATTCTGGTTTCAATCAAGTGAAAATTCTAAGAACACAATAAAAGTCATTGAAAAAATTAAAGATATGATACTTCACGATATGCAAAAACCGAGTAGTTACGATGTTCATTTTTTTACATATAAAATTCTCTCTTGTCTGCATACACCAAAACGCGCAAAATGCATCAATGTTCAATGTTCAGATGCAGAGCATTAAAAAACTGACGATAACCGCTAGTTGACTTCATTTTTCCAATCTCATTTGCCGCAAAATGTGAAAAGTTGCAAGGAAACCATCGTGCATATTGTTTATAGTTTTTTCTCCTTATTTTTCTCTTTCGGCTATACGCCAAAAGCACAAAATGCCAACAATGTGCAACGATAGTCTTCGGTGTTCACATGCATAGTATTAATAAATAAATCAATGATACCCGCTGATTCACTCTTTTTCTTTCCCATCTCACCTGCCCTCAAATACAAAAAATAAAAATGCAACGATCGTCTTTGCGTGCGCTTGATTGTAGTGTTGCGGTTTTAAAAAACAATAAAACTCTTCGGGCGAGGAATCTTCGATTGCCGGGGTGTTGACGTCGATGTATTGCAATATTTTGTTGAACACTGTAGTTTTTAATGAAATTTTTGTTAAGATTTTAAAAAATTTGGCAGGGAATTTTGTAAATTCAAGTTGTAGTTATCGAACTTTATTGTTTATTTTGGAAAGCTGAGGTTTCCATATGGTTGAATCCATTTCCATCATCAAAAAATATGTTCAAACACCGCTACAACATTTCTTGAATTTTTTTTGCCCAAATTTTCACCAATTTTGAACTCGCCGCAATTCCTCCACCTCCATAAACAACTCCATATTTTAAAGAGATCAAATTATAACAAAATTTTGATAATAACATATAAGATTATCTCTTTAAAATTATCTCTTGTCCGCATACGCCAAAACGTGCAAAATGCAGTAATGTTATTGAGTCAATAGTGTTGAGTTTTCCCATGCAGAGCATTAAAAAACTGACGATAACCGCTAGTTGACTTCATTTTTCCAATCTCATTTGCCGCAAAATGTGAAAAGTTGCAAGGAAACCATCGTGCATATTGTTTATAGTTTTTTCTCCTTATTTTTCTCTTTCGGCTATACGCCAAAAGCACAAAATGCCAACAATGTGCAACGATAGTCTTCGGTGTTCACATGCATAGTATTAATAAATAAATCAATGATACCCGCTGATTCACTCTTTTTCTTTCCCATCTCACCTGCCCTCAAATACAAAAAATAAAAATGCAACGATCGTCTTTGCGTGCGCTTGATTGTAGTGTTGCGGTTTTAAAAAACAATAAAACACTCTTTCACATGCGTGTAGGGAGCTTCGACGTCGGGAGAGGATGACGTTTCTACTGGAACACCACATCCTTTAATGGAAAAACAGTACAGTACTTTAAAAACATTCGAGTATTTAATGAGGTGAAATTCTGATCAGATTTTGATAAAAAATTTCTTGCCAGATTTCAAACCAAATTATAACCCTATTAAACAATGCCTATGAAAAACATATTTTTTCCATAGTAGTAAAACTTCTTAATATTTATCATTTGCCAATACATGTAATTTGCACAATCTAATTGCTCAAATTTTTTTTGGAGCCGAGTCCATCTATATCATAAAAACACATTTTAAACAAACTTCAATTTTTTAAGAAATTAATATGTTCGATAAAAATAACATAAACCATATCGAAGTTCTTAATTAGTGTTGTGTAATGTCGGGTTATACACTGCCTCAGAGTGCAGGGTAATGTCGGGCAGTTGCTTGTGGTGTGTTGACTTTACTGCCTCAAATATCGAGTATTATTATAGTACGTGTCATGGGTGAATCAAATCTTTTGTTAGGGTTTGTGTGTAACAGTTACGTGTCATGGATCAATAAAATTATTTTAATCGTTTTATGCTTAATGTTTTGGTGTGTAATTGCATTTAACTCTAGCATATAATATTTTTGGTGTTTTATGCTTAATGTTGTGTGTAATTGCATTTAATTTCTAGCATATAATATTTTTGGTGCGTTAGGCTTATTGTTGTGTGGAGTTGCATTTAATATTTTGAATCTAACGAGTTAGATTTATTCAAAGTTTATATTTATACTAAAATTAAAAATAAAATAAAATTTTAATGCTATTAGATTTTATTTAATGGCTTGTATTTTTTATATTTACATTAAAATCAAGTTTTTTATTTAATAGCATGTAGTGTGTTATGACTCTAAGTTAATGGTGTTTTCTTGGTGTGGCATCGCCTAGCTTGTTTGTTTTCCATTACTAGAGCTTACGAGCTACACCTACTTGACATTGAACCAATTTTTTTTTAGTGTTATCATGTAGCGGAAATTACTTCAATGATCTTCAATCAATTATATTTTTTATGCGGTAAAATAAAACATTAATAAACAATGTACACACATATCAAATGGGAGGGGAAACTCCCAAAATAGGTCTGCCCACTCTAATAAACAATTATGAAATGATATTTTAAAAAATTACAATATTTACATAGTCGTGCAGCCTCCTTGTAGTGTCTTGCACACTTCTGCCCGATTCATGCACAAGTCGCGCATTCCCTGAATTACGATTCACTATCATGCAACATTCACTACAACTTGGCTCGTGGTCCATTGTTCAATTCGTCTCGGGCCCGTTCACTGTAATTCGGCCCTCGACCCACTGTTTGGTACAACTGCAGCCCACGATCGCATGTTCATTGTGTAGCAACTCGTGGTCCACTTGTTCACCCTTCCTGTGGCCCTATTCAGCTATGGCCCCACTGTGCTTTATTGTTCAACCTCCGTAACTTTGTCGCTCATTATGTTGGGCAGGCACCTGCCCCCTACGGTGTGCCTGCTACAACCCTGTCACCTTTAACTGGCCGTTATACGACTATGCACGCCACACACTCCTTTAACCGATGATGGTCGCTTTTAACTGAATACCTCCACCCAAGTCGCCTTTAATTGAAAAACTCCACCCAAGTCTCCTTTAACTGAACACGGGCCTTTCGTACATCATGGGCATGCTCGTACTACGAATTCAAATTTTGACTCCCTTAGGGGCTCCTAACACGAAGTCCTCATATCCTCCCCCACTCTAGAATGGGGTTTTCATCCTCGAAAACCATCGTCCCAGCAAAATCCATCGCAAATATTATCATCTCCATATTGACACCTAGATACCGTGATGGTGACTAGTTGGGTATCTAATCCAAGTGTAACATATCCTCCACAAGAATGCATTCATATCACATCATCATGATCGTCATCACATCCTATTGTTAATCGCATCTATCTTGCCTCCATATTGCTCATACTCTAAGGGATCTCACTATCCTCAGCAACTGAAAATCATCCCTATCCCATGCTCAGTCTAGAAAGAGGGAGGGGATGGGAAGTTTGAAGACTCTCCATCCTCCTTCTCCAACATCTCAATACATGTGTCAAGATCCTCTTCTTCCAACCTCTACATGTATGCTTCCCGACTCTCCTCCTGATGAGTCTCCAGTTTCACATCCTTGTTATCCTTCATCGCCTCTAGTCTGCATGTTAATTCCAGGATACTATCAGAAAATTTTCACACAATATATGTCTGCTTAATAGTTTTTTCTTCCGCACGGTTCAACCTCTCATAGGCTTATTCATCTCGCTTGATGTCCTCCACACCCATCGTTATTAACTAACATCCACCTGTCATGAAATCCATAGTAGTAACACCTAGTGGTTCATCCTCCCATCCATCATAAATATATAGTTTCTTCAAATGTGGAACCATCATAGCTTCATAATGTTTCATAAATTCTACCCCAAAACTGCTTCATAGTCATCCATCCACACAACTGTGAAGTCGACTTTTCCAAGACACTCACCGATGTGCACCTCCACATTTTCGAAAATACCAATAACTTGGCCTAGTGGAGAATTCACTGCCTTGAGATGAGCTTGAGTTGGCACAAATTTCAAGAAAATTTTCCTTGTTGCCTCCTCTTTAATGAAGTTGTGGGTTGCACTGTTGTCCACCATGGTGAGCAATGTGCCCTACCCAATATTCTTGTCAACATACTCAAACTTATTCATCTCAAGATCATGCTTTGGGAAAACCTTTGTTGCTGCTGCAACACTCGATATTTGCATCTTCCCAACTACATGCTCTTCCTTATTCTTTTCATCAGATTGTGCAAAATTTGTGACTGTCGATCTTAAAGGAAAATTTTTCCCCATGTCATCCTCCCCGCACAACCAATATTTCAGAGGTTTCTTTGCCTTCGTTTTTCCACCTACTTTCGCACTATCTTCCTTTGTCGACTTCTATTTCGGCTTGTCGGACTTATTTTTCTTCTCTTCAGTCGCTTCATCATAATGGTCCACTAGTCTATCAACTGTAGCAAATTCCACCTCAAGTATTTTGATATTCTACCTCTTCACTGCATTGCACGCCCAAGGCTTCAATCCAATAATGAAGTTGAAGACCTTGTCATTCTTCTCCATATCTGGTGGTTCCAAGATCACACTCGAAAATTTCCGTTGATATGCCTGTAGACTCCTTGTTTGTTTAATGTATTTGATCTTTTTTCTCGCATCCCAAGTCTCATCTTGTGGCCTAAAGTGAGATTGCAACGCGTCATTTGTTTCTTCCTAGGTAAATATGTCCTTAGCATAACCATGAGCAATATGATCCGCTTTCCTCCTCCACCACATCTTGGCATCCTTTGTAAGGAATTGAGAAACTACATTTACCTTTGCCTCTTCATTAGGAAGCCTTAAGCATTCCAATTATTGATCCATATCCTATAAAAATTTCCCAATTGTCTTCGCGCTTCTCACCCCATCATACAAATCATGTTCCTTAATTTTAATATGGGAATTTTCTCCAATAGGTCCATTCCCAACTACCCTATTCAAGATTGCAATCTCATTCAAAGCCGCATCAAGAATATTCCACATCTTCGTGATCTCTTCTAATCCTTGATCCTTCGCAGTTTCAAAGTCCTTGACTTCATTCAAAGTTTTCCCATACTTCCACTCAAGATACTCATATCGTGTCTTGAGGTTTCCATGGTTTTCCTCCTATTGTGTGAACTTATCTCTAAGTTCATAATTTTAAACTTTCAATGCATCCATTTATGAATTTATTTCATCAATACGGTCCAAAATCTTGTTCATGAAAATTGTCTCACGATTCAAGCTAGATTCACCTGTCACCTGTGGTTCTTCAACATTACCCTCCATTAAATTTTCTTGAGAACGTTTCATGACCATACATTTCATTTTTTAGCTCGACCCTAACCTTCTCCCTTGCCACTGCCAAACTCCCTAATGTTGCACTGCGAACAGCTACAGAGTTCCCCGCTTCAATACCAACTACAACTGTTGTTGTCATATTCCTCCCGTTTCCGTAAAACGAGCTCTGATACCAACTATCACAACCCTATGCTAGTGGTGTCTTCCAACCATACATATGCACAGTGCGACACCATCTAACTTGTTTGTTTCCCACTAGTACAATTTACAAGCTACACCTACTTCACACTTAACCAATTTCTTCTAAGTGTTATCATGTAGCGCAAATTACTTCAATTATCTTCAATCAATTACCTTCTTTATGCAGAAGAATAAAACATTAATAAAAATTGTACACACATATCAATTGGGAAGGGAAACTCCAAAAGTAAGTCTCCCTATTCTAATAAACAATTATGCAATGATATTTTACAAAATTGCAATCTTTACTAGTTTTGCAACCTCCTTGTAGCAGCCTGCACACTTTTGTTTGATCCGTTCACTATAATATGGCTCTTGGCCCACTGTTCAGTTCAGTTGCGGCCTGTGATCACCTGTTCACCATGCAACAAACTGCAACCCTCCTATTCACTTGTTCTTTTGCCCTATTCAACCGTGGCCCCGCTGCACCTTATCGTTCAACCTCCATAACTCAGTCTCTCATTATGTTGGGAGGGCGCCTGCCCGCTATGAAGTTCTCACTACAACCCCATCACCTTTAATTGGACGCTATACAACTTCACACGTCGCATGTACCTTTAACTGATGATGGTTTCTTCTAACTGAAAGTATTCAAACGGGCCTTTAACTAAACGCCTCCACCCAAGTCGCCTTGAACTGGAAACAAGTTCCTGTCGCAGATCATGGGAACGCTTGTACTACAACTTCAGCTTTTCGACTCCCTTGGGCACTCACAAATCGAAGTCCTGACATAGTGGAACACATGGAATCAATGCATTAGTTTTTTGTGTCTGTGTCACATATCATGGTGCACTACAATATGTCAATTTTTTATTTTTGTAAAGAGTCACAATCACAACATTAAATCTTATTCAGGTCAATTTAGTAGTACTCGATAATGCTAATTTAACTATTTGCAGCTTTGGAGAGAATGGAAGATCAAATAAATTCATAACTTTTAGTTGTATTGACCCCATGTAGCAGTGCTCAGTTTCTTTTAGGAGAGTAAGCATAGATGGATTAATTATATGTTTACTCCTTTGCAACTTCCTTCATAGTCAGCTTGTCCTATCTATTTCTTAATGGTTGATTTGTCATGTTTATTCTCTTGTTAGCAACCCAACACCTAACATGAAAACACATTTTTGTATACCAAACTACCTGAGATGAATAAGCATTCAAGAGGATACACAAAATTTATAATATTTCCCTCCAAATATTTCTTCAGCATATAAACCACCCTTCTCACATCATCTAGCCCTTAAGAGAAATCTATGGCTTTATGATCAGACCTCATAAATTTGAGAAACCAGCTATAAGCATTTCTCATATTAGTGAGTTGATAGCTATGGTAGCATTCAAGATCCATGTAGTCCAAAATCTTTCTTTACAAACCTGTAGAGGCCAAAGCATGTGACCTTAGTGTTCAACTTATCGCCTGGAGAATACTGGAGGACGTGGCATCTCTGTTATATATTGGTGTGTAAGCTAAGGAATGGACATATGAAGGAATTATGCTATCTAGAAATAAATACTTCATTGAATCCTCTAATCGAGAAACTCATTCTTATGGAGTTGATGATACAACATCCCAATGGGACTCGATTCCATGCATGAACCCTACAAGGGCACGAGACTTCAGTGGTTTAGCTGCGATAGGATTCCAACCTAGTTCATGACTTGGTCAATTCCCTTCGTGTTCCCCACCTTCGTAATGTTCATGGCTAATTTTTTTTCCCATCCTTAAGCTCACCATCGTATACCTTGTTAAGACAATCACTACCCACTACGTGATATTGTGGGAATCCAATTGTGGAAGTCTTCACTCTTTGTTGTGAAATCTCTTCAGAGAGATCCTCACACTCCTTAAGCTAAATATGCTTGATATTTCATTCATGTGTGTTTCATCCTATTTACTATATTAAATTAAATCTAAAAAAAGATAAAATTGATTTATTTATATATATTAAGATTCCAACTAAGTTTATATTTATATGTAATTATAAACTGACTACTTAACTTTAACATTATTTTACTAAATTGTAATATATATATATATATATACATATATATATATATACATATATATACACATATATATATATATATATTATGTTAAAGTAATATTTTATAATAAAAAAATTAGTATATTTAAAATTAAAACTAATTTATAATCCACTTACTTTAGTTTTAAAGTTTAAATATAGATAGTTTAGAGTTTATTTCTTTTTTGTTTGGGTTCTTTCGTTAGATAGGGATGTATTGAAATTTTAAGTTTAAATTAGAAAGTATGTACAAATTGAGCATTCTAAATTTATTTATGCATTCTAAAACATAAATTAAATAATGAAAAATAGCAAACTTAGCAAAAATTGTATCTTCATATTCTAATTAAAAGAACAAAACATTTCGAGTATGAATATGTAAAATACTCTCTTTTTTTAGTACCCATATTAAATTTTAATTTCAAAATATTAATTGAAATACAATTTGTAGATTAATTATATGGTAATTAATTACAAACCTTTCAAAAAACTTAAAATCTATTATGATTAGAGAATGTTTTTTTAATATTATTATAATCATTAATAATTCCACAATTTGGCATGGTATTTTGGCACCTATAACACTAATATGACATAAAATTTTAGTGATCTATAATATTATAATGCGACATTTTGTTGAAGAAAATTTCTTTATACTACAAATGTGACATAATATTTCAAAGTAAATATAGTTGTAATGTTCCCAAAATTAGCATGAAGCTAATTGGAGCATTAATTTTTCTTGTATCATCTAGGAGGTGAATAAATGGGTAAGGAGGCCCATGAGTAGACATAAAATCTCTCATTGTATGAAAGGGATCATCAGAATAACTTGATTTTTCATCCTCAAGTGTGAAAAGGGGTAAATGCATGAGGAAAAGGTCAAGTTCGACCAAGTCAACAACGCTGCCAGAGGAGGAGTGGATCACCTTGAAAGACAACGCAGTGTGAATGAGGAAGAGATCATTTGGTGAAGGAGACCCTAATGTGTGGGGGCCAAGGAAAGGAGGCTTTAATTTGTATAAAGGGAGGACCAAGGTAGACATAGATGTACATGTTGATGAATATAGAATTTGGTCTGTATGACTATTTGCTCTCTTCAGTTGTTTAACTGAGATTGTTGTGCTGTTTAGTACAAGGGATTTCCTCTTTAGGAATCCTTCTCCCTTCTTGAGAGGCCTCTTGGGGGATTTTACTCCATTCTCCACATTTTAGGCTCAAGGCCAAGCCACCTCCTTCAACTACAGCATTATTCCTATAGCAGGAAATGGTGTGTTGCAGGGTGTTGCAGTGGAGGGTTCCACAACACCATTTCCTTGGTTCATCTTTCAGAGTTGAGAGCTTCTATTCCTCTGGAAGGTTAGTGAGGAAGATTCAGAGCTAATTACAGATCTTTGGTACCCGAAAAAGCACTTCCCATCACCTAAAGCGCAGTCCATCACCTTGACTGCATTATTTTTGAGCATATTTGCAGTGGGGACTTGCTCCACTATTTTGGAGGGTGAGATATTTAGGGATTGGATCAACCTTTCACCTGAGAGATCCATTGGATGAGATTCAACCATCATATGCAGCAGCTTCAACTATCTTCATCCATTTCCAGTTTCTGAGTTGCAGCTGCTACCCTGCAACTCTGGCATTTTGTATTTTTTCATATTTCAGCGAATCCTTTTAGGATTGTCTAGAAATTGCCTTTCGGAGTCTATATATTTTCTTCCCATATTGTATGAGCGGTATATTGCTATATTTATGTATTGACATCACTTTGTAGTATTTTTTCTTCATAGACTGCGCAGTCATAGCTTGGCTTTACCATATGTAGCAGTTCATTCCATAATTCTTGTACATGTGCCTTTAATGGTGGATTTGCCTAAGCTTGAGTGATCATTTCCTCAAGATCTTGTACACATTCTGCTGCTATAACATTAATAAGATGGCTATTAGATCTTATTACATTTTCTGAAGCTGATGTATCACTGCTACTCCATGTTTATGTTTATGTATTGCTGGATCTCCACATTTGGAATATCTTAAGATATTCCCAATAGTGTACAATTTCCCTATTTTGGGATATTACAGTGGTATCAGAGCATGATATTTTTCTCAACCTGTGAGTTTCAGCCATAAGAAGATTGAGGAGATCAAGATGATGAATAGGATGAGCTTGCTCTCATTAGTTTTCAGATCCAGGAAGGACCTCTCCAAGGAGGGCAAGAAGATGGAAGAAGGAGAAGAGGAAGGACCATGCACTTCCTATTCTCAAAGAGAAGAAGGAATGAAGCATGAAGAACACTTGGAATTCAAAATTCTAAGTGAATTCCTTGCTGAATATTGAACTAAACCTAGAGCCTTCATAGAGACTCTAGCTTTACCACAATTTATTCAGCTGAAAGAAGAAAGAAGACCCCACAGCTATGGGATGATGAGAGGCAATAGATTTCTATTGTCCACTTTTGATGGATCGCTCACATGTGCAGCAGAGGCTTGGGTGATGAAGCTAGAGGATTTCTTCCTGCTACATCCTGTAGTAGATAGAGAGGTTGTAGAAATTGTAGCGCTACACCTTGAAGGTGAGGCAAATACTTGGTGGTTCAGCCATTGGAGCCATGCAAGGGTATTTACTCTTGCTGGTTTTTCTCAAAAGATGATCAGAAGATTTGGCCAAAGGAGGGAGGATCCCTCACCACTAGTTGAAGAGGAATATACCAGCGCTGTCACAGTCATGGAGGAGCAGCCTTCATCTTCAGCAGTTGGTGAAGCCAACATATTGGAGGAGGAAGCCCTTATAGTCATACAAGATGCTTCCAAGATTTCCAAAGGTATGTCGGAATTTCCATCTCTTATCATTTCAGCAAACATTATGAATGGGTCTACATCAATACATGCTGATCTAGAGAAACATAATTGCACTGCGTTGTGAAACCTTGAATCAGTCAATGGAGAGATGAACCATTATCCTCATGAGCCATTCTTGATTTTCACACCACACTTGAGGTTAGGGTTTGAAGGCTTGGAGGAAGAAGAGATATATGGTAGACATCTTGAAGTGAGAAACCCTTTCTCCTTTCAAGATGACACTTTCTCAATGAGCACTCCCCTACTCAAAGAGAAACTTCTACCTGCAGCAGATCCAAGGCCTCTTGGGTTTTGGAAGGTCATGCATGAGAAGGAGATCTCATGGAGAGATTTCATTGGAGGTGCACTCCCACACATCATGGAGTGCAAGATTATTCAATAGTTTGAGGAGGTTCTTCCCTTCTCACACTTGGATATTAATGGATCGAAGGAGGAACAAATAGATGATGGAGGACATCTTCGGATGGAAAATATCTCTCATGATTGTATTGGACACTTCTTGAGCCATACACATCATGATGGGAGGTTTTTTCCTACCACCAATTTGGGTCCTTATGGGGTCAAATTGATCCTTGAGAAGATTTCATTTCAAAATCCCATGAAATGCAAGGACAGAAATCTGAATTGGGTGGATGGTAGCTCTCATGGGAGGAGTACCAAGATAGAGGATGGAAGGAGACATCCAAAAGTGGTTGAGTGGATGTGGATGGAGAGCAAGAAGCTAGTGAGCTACTTGCAAATTTATGATACCAGGCAGCAGGAGGCTTGGCTGCGCTGGTTACTCTTGAAAGAGTTTTCCCATCACTTGGCATATGTTCTTTCTAAGGGTAAGTGGATGGAGGAGATGTGGCAGGATGCTTGCATCATTGAGCAGCAAAGAGTATGGGTGCATGATGTTGATATGACATTCATATCATTCATTATGTCTTCATCACATGTCTTGTATGATGAGAGCATGAGGAAGCAGCAAATACTTTTGTTGCCTGGGTTGTACTTGAGAGAGCAAGGGCAGATTTGCTCTCACTTGTTGTATGATGTTGCAGAAGTAGGAAATGGAACTATCATGGTGCAAAGGGGCTACTCCTTGGCCTTTGATGATCAGGAAGTACTTCCAACTTGCCAGGAATTCCATATTTGCGGCAACATTATTGGAGGAGTCTTTGGCAATAATCATGCCAAATAATTGAGCTATGAGTTGGCAGGAGCTTATTTGCATAGGCCAACAGTGTTGTTCCTTTGGAGCATGAACTTATTCATGTATTCATGCATCATTTTACCTTCAGCACATGGTGAGAATGTTTTTTTTTTCATCTATTGATTATGTAACACAGTATTTGCATCTTCTTACCATTGTCATACAGTGCATTGCTCCACAAGAGGGCAAGTTTACTGTTGAGCCCCATGAGCAAGATTTTGCCAGATATTATGATGGAGACAGCCATCCTTTGTTTAACGATGGGAAAGTGTTTTATTCTTTCTTGTGTGCTCAGTAGGCACACTCACTCATTTACTATTCACCAGTAGATGTGATGATTCACACAACTAGCCATTTGTCAAAACACCACTTTCCATGTTGTTTTCTGAAGTTGCAGTGGGAGAGACTGCGCTGTGTCCACTTGAGACATTGTTTGTATCATGCAGCATCATGTAAAACCTTCAGAAAACTTCTCATTTGGATATCCTATGATGATCATGTCCTATTCATCATGGATGATATGTTTTGGGCCAGCTTGTTCTTCAATGTTGGAGAGGAGATCCTTGGAGGATTGTTCTTCATTTTTCCACTTGAGGGAAATAATTTTTTAGCCCAGGATCAACACATACTCTACACTTATCATGAGTGGAGAGAAGGATAGCATGGGGTAGACTACCTTGTCTGCCATGATTAGATTTTCAGCCCACCTACTTCACATGAGCCAAAGGGGGAGGAAGATTTTCATGAGTTGCCTTGTTGGAGGGTAACTCATTTTGTTTGGATGATTGCTTGGGGATGGGAGATGCATATGGGGATGGAAGATCCCAATTCACTTTAGCCCACATGCCTCAAGAAGGCCCTTCAGTTCTATCCTTGCAGTTTCTTGAGGACAAGCAACATTTGGGAGGGGAGGACTGTAATGTTCCCAAAATTAGCATGAAGCTAATTGGAACATTAATTTTTCTTGTATCATCTAGGAGGTGAATAAATGGGTAAGGATGCCCATGATTAGAAATACAATCCCTCATAGTATGAAAGGTATCATCATAATAACTTGATTTTTCACCCTCAAGTGTGAAAAGGGGAAAATGCATGAAGACAAGGTCAGGTTTGACCAAGTCAACATCGCTGCCATAGGAGGAGTGGATCACCTTGAAAGACAACGCAGTGTGAATGAGGAAGAGATAATTTGGTGAAGGAAACCCTAATGTGTGGGGGCCAAGGCAAGGGGGCTTTCATTTGTATAAAGGGAGGACAAGGCAGCCATAGATGGACATGTTGATGAATATAGAATTTGGTCTGTATGACTATTTTATCTATTCAGTTGTTTAACTGAGATTGTTGTGCTGCTTAGCACAAGGGATTTCCTGTTTAGGAATCCATCTCCCTTCTTGAGAGGCCTCTTGAGATGTTTTACTTCATTCTCCACATTTCAAGCTGAAGGCCAAGCCACCTCCTTCAACTACAGCGTTATTCCTGTAGCAGGAAACGTTGTGTTGTAGGGTGTTGCAGTGGAGGGTTCCACAACGCCATTTCCTTGGCTCATCTTTCAGAGGAGGGAGCTTATATTCCTATGGGAGGTTAGTGAGGAGGATTCAGAGCTGATTATAGATATTTGGCCCCCGACCAAGCACTTCCCATCACCTACAGTGTAGTCCATTACCTTGACTATGTTATTTTTTAGCATATTTGCAGTGGGGACTTGCTCCACTATTTTGGAGGGTGAGATCTTCAGGGATTGGATCAGCCTTTCACCTGAGAGATCCATTGGATGAGATTTAGCCATCATATGTATCATCTTCATCTATCTTCATCCATTTCCAGTTTCTGAGTTGCAGTTGCTACCTTGCAACTCCGGCATTTTGTATTTTTTCATATTTCAGCCAACCCTTTCAGGATTGTCTAGAAATTGCCTTTGGGAGTCTATATCTTTGCTTCCGATATTGTATGAGTTGTACATTGCTATATTTATGTATTGACATCATTTTGTAGCAGTTATTCTTCATAGACTACGGAGTCATAGCTTGGCTTTACAATATGTAGCAATGCATTCCATCATTCTTGTACATGTGCCTTTAATGGTGGATTTGCCTAAGCTTGAGTGACTATTTCCTCAATATCTTGTACACATTTTGCTGCTATAACATTAATAATATGGCTATGAGATCTTATTACATTTTCTAAAGTTGATGTATCACTGCTACTCCATGTTTATTTTATGTATTGTTGGATCTCCACATTTGGAATATCTTAAGATATTCCCAATAGTGTAGAATTTCTCTATTTTGGGATATTACAATAGTTTATTGGCTTAGTAAAAGTGGTTGAGTGCCATGAATTACAATTAGGAGGTCAAATTCAAGTCTCTAAGTTGACATCCTTCATGGTTTTAATGGGCCTCATTCAATGTTGTCACCTAGTTATTCTTCCAAAACTATACTTGTGTGTTTTATTTTAGGTACCATCCTTGAAATATGGGGAAGTTCTTGAAGGGTTTCCCAAAACTGTGTATTCCATTGTGTTTGTGTGTATTAATTCCATAGCATTACACAACATTGAAGTATTTTATTGTTTCAATGAGATATAATATTGAAGTGAACCATAATATCACAATGTAACATAATACTTGAGTCAACCTCTCAATTTTATGTGATATAATATTGAAGGAAACTATAGTAGTGAGTCATTTTAACCATAATTAACAAAAATCAACTATAATGAATAAGAATTAAATTCTCAACCTTGTCTATTTATCTTATTTTTCTTCAATTCTCACAAACTTACGTAACATTGAAGTTAATGATATTATCACTTTTAAATGTCTTAATGTGACATAATATTGAATTTTTCCTCTTAATTTTTTGTTTATGAAATATTTTGATGTCATATAACATTGATGTTAAACAAATACCAAAATTTTATTTATGTAAATATCAACATTTTATTGATGTAATGTGACAAAATATAGAACTCAACCATAATAATCAACCTTTATTAGCCATAACTAACTAACATCAATTACAATGAATAATATGTAACCAAAATAAACTAAAATTGACCATATTTTACTATAACCAATAGTAATAAACTATAATAAAATAGAATGAACTATTTCCATAATTATTAGTAATATTTTAATTTCACAATGTGACATAAGTGAATTGTAGTCCCCAATTGTGTTAATTTTTTTGGAATATCATCAAAATACAAAATAGCATCCCTTATCTAGTAAAGTGTTAATTTTCTCATGCTAATAATGTGTTTGCAAACATTTATCAATATTTAACCTTCCTTAAATCATAACATGAAAATGTGACGTAATATTGCAATCATCCATAATGTCAAAATGTGACATTTAATTGAAGCCAAATTTTTGATGTTGCAATGTGGCATAATATTGAAGTTAAGGTGTTAATGTCACATTGTTACATAGAAGTGAAATCAATCATAATGTTGCAAATTATCAACTATAATGATGCATTGTTGACTTTGGTTCATAATATACTATGGTAAACCATAATAAATTCATCAAAGTCACTTAAATTCAACCATTACCAGACATATATAAATGATATAGTTAGCCATTCGCATAACTATAGGTCAACAATATATTTGAATGCATGGAAATAATATTGAACATATTAACTTCAATAAAAAAAATATGTAAATCATAAAGTCAATTATATGAACAATATCCTTCATAATGATCGTTTACACTTGTATGAATCTAATGAAAATGCTAGTTATATTAACAAAATAGTAAACCAATACAATTTAAATACACGGCCTTTGGATTGGAATTCATGCTACCTAATGGCTCATATTTTCCTCAGCGTTCAAGATTCAAAACCTATTTCCATTGGGAGAGTCCTTCTTTCCATCATTGAAGTCTCGAATTGAGTTACTTTTAGCATCATAGTAATCCAATTTTTACATATGATGGTGTGTTTAACATCACCATGGCTACATGAATATGAATACTACATAATATTAAATGAATTCTTGACATTCAATTGTTAATCTAATTATTGCTATTGGTTATATAATAATTATCAATAATTCTATTAAACCCTAGACAAAGCTCCATGTTAATCATAAAGCCCCATGCAAATCTATAGATATTGAATTATTATGTTCTAAGGTAAAATGAGGTTGTCCCCGTGAAGAAGCATATCATTCATTCACATCTCTATTTATCAATGCATAGAGTTGATTTTATGCCTATTTTTAGGATATGTTGGTGTTTTTTGTCCAACATTTGGTAACAAATACTATGATCTTAGGATTTTTCTCCTTAAATCAAGATATCTTAGTATTTTCACAATAACTTGTTTTTTGAGAATTTTTAGATAGAAATTTTTTTGGGAGACTAAGAATAAATATTAGGGTACCTATGGTCAAATTGTTAGTATATAGCCCATTGCACTTCATAAGATATAGCATATGGAATTCATGGTTTGTGACTAGTTTGAGAATTAGTTTCAAATGAGTCATCTTAGGATTTTCACTATAAGTTTTTTAAGGAAAATTTTCATATAATGAAATTCTCAATATACTAAAGAAACAAAGAAAAGTAATTTTTATAAAACATTCAACTTTTAAATAACTATATTTTATAATATATCTCCTATGGAAGTTGGGGTTTTTAATAGCCATGAAATTAAGCCATCTAGGATTTTCACTGTAAATGTTTTTAGTGTAGTTTTAGATTATGAAAGATTTAGGAAGTTAAGGTGACATCAGAGTATATATGATATAAATTTTTGGTAATACAGAGCTATAATTTTGGAAATATACAACGTGGAAATTAGTTTTTTTACTAGTAAAATACTAGTGTCAAATAGGTGTTTTTGGTACAACTATCATATATGAAGCTTTGAAATTTTAAGTTGAGTGCTACTAGTTCCTTTGGAAGGAGGATATAACCTAATATTTTACGTAAATTTTTCAAATGATGTGTGAATAATTGAAAACCACACATTCCATACAAGTTTGTTGTTTGGAAAAGGGAAAGACCAAACAAGTTTTGAGAAGTTACCATAACTTTCACTTCTTAAATAAAAATTTGGTCAAACCCATGGTGTTGCAAAGAACGCACATAATAGCACTACAAGTTGAAATTTTAAAGATACATCAGGATAAAGGTCAAATTTTGAAGAGTTTACAAATCAAGGTTTTAATGGGTATGTAACTTACCATCAACATAAATTTTGACTGGAATATTTATTTTTGCTCATTCAAAATTGTATTAAAGATAAAAAAGAAGAACACCTGTATTTTTCAATTGGAAAAGGTTTCTATACAAATATATATTCCTAGGAAACCTCCATTGAGCTTATTCATGTGTCAAGAAGAAAGAGAAGAGGATTTTCACCAAGGATCTAAATTGGAGAGTGTTAATTTTGGGCAACTAGGTCCAAACTCCATGTTGCACTACTCATATGACGATGTTAATATTTTTTTTGGATTCCTCTTTCAGAGAGGTGCAAGTTTGATCTAAATATCATATTGATTGGATGAGCAGAACATATATTTTGAATTTATTTTCCACACATGTGCAAGGTCTACTAGATTTGTAATGTAAGCTCACATGCCTAATAGATGTGTCACACAACCTCACTGATGAATATAAATTGGAGATAGTTGGAGGTAATTTTCTCATTAACTCATCACACATTCTCTCATTTTGATCTAATTGGTTCAATAGTATTTGGAGGCGTTTTTCCTGTCACACGTGTGAAGTTGAAGTTGTTGTTTTCTGCAGATTTGTTTAGGACTTGCTGCTGCAGCTTTGACCAGCATTGACCATGGTCAATCCTTGGTCATTTGACCTCAAAACTCTGCCAAAAATATGATTTTGAGAGGCTGTACAACTAGTCACTGAAATCGAGGAAATCCAAGTTGTTTGACCGAAGCCCTAATCAGTTGCATTGACTTTTTTGTTGCTATCCTGTGTTGAATTTGGGTTGACCAGCGTTGACTTGTGATGAGCTATCTTTGAGGGTTGTGGGTGTGACACTTGGAAGATTGGATGACCGAGAAAGACTTTTGTGGGCTAAGGCATTCTCTTGACTGTCGTAACACAACAATATCTCATATCTTTGTTGGACAAAAGAAATTGTAAATCTGTTCTATATTTGGCTTGTCTTCTGTTGATCTATTATTCTGTTCTATCAGCATTTTACTTTCATGTTTATGTGATTTATATTTTGTATCAGGTCTAAGAAAGATTGAAGTAAAATTGCATCAAGCATAGAACAACATGGTTATCTAAATTTAACATGGTATCAGAGATGAGGTGAGGACAAAGTCCAAGCTTGTGTTAGAAGCAATCACTAAAGGAAGGAATCCTATCAAGGACAAATGGCCTCCTCAACCTACAAGGGTTTCAAGGTTGATATAAATTGACTGATAATTCTAATTATCATGCATGGAAGATGTCTTTGGACTTGGTGCTATAAGATCAAGATGTCATGGACTATGTGCAGGGGAAGATTCAAGAGCCTCCATCAAATGCAGTTGTTTCCACAAATACGAAACATAGAAAAGGGAAAACCAAAGCAAATATGGTTATCTGGGATTCTATTCATAAGCACCTAGTTGCTTACATTTCTGAGCTAAACACATATAAAGAGATGTATGATAAGCTGGTGAGCATGTTCAGGGCTAGCAATGCTAATCAAATCCTTTTCTTCAAGAATCAATTGAAGAATATCAAGAAGGGAAAGGATGAATCTATTCAATCCTAATTTATGAGGCTCACTGAAATCAGGAATAACCTCCTAGCTATTGGTGAAGAAATATCTCATTGAGAGATGGTTCTTATTTCACTTGGAGGTCTCCCCCATGATTGGTATGTATTCAATACCACTATTATTAATAATAATGTGATTCCTTATTTTGATGAGATGCACTCATGAGGAAACAGGAATGATGGAGTATACCTCTAATGGAATTGGAAGTGACCCTACTACCTTCACTGCTTATGAAAATAATAAAAACAATGGTGGCCCAAGAAATAAAAACCATGGAAGAGCAGGGCCCAAAGGAATGAAGGGAAGATGTTACAGTTGTAAAAATATTGGTCACTATGCAAGAGAGTGACCTAATATAAGGGAATCTCCCAGGGATGATGACAACAGCAACTCGAGAGGGAATGGAAGGAAAAACAGGTTCAAAGGAAAAAGGAAGGCTCCCTCTGATCGTAGTGGAAATGGAAAACCTTTCAAGAGGTCAAGAAATTCCAGGTAAGATGAGTCTAATGTTGTTGTTAATAAGAGAAATGAATTTATTCTTATATCTTCCCTCTTTGCTGCATCTCCACCCGACACCCTAGATGTCGGTTGATTGATAGTGGTGCTTTGAGGCACCTCACTAGTTATAAAGAAGCCCTCTCTGATTTGGTTGAGAAGGATACTAATATGGAAATTATCCTTGGAGATAATGTGACCTATCCCGTGAAAGGGACAGGGATTGTGACCCTCCATCTATATCAAGTTCAAGTCCTTCGATTACAAGATGTGTTTTACGTACCTAATTTAAAGAATAACTTTGTGTCCATTTCAGAAATGGAAGAAAAAGGGTTCAAGGTGGCATTCGTTGATGGAAAGGTACTTATCTAGAAGAAGAACTTCAAGGAAGCTCTTTATATTTGTTTTAGAGTTGATACACTCTACTAGGTTGGAGGAAGTCCATTGGGGGCTATGTCATGTGATACAACTCTACAAACAAAGTTATGGCATTGAAGGTTTGCACACCTTCATTATAAAACCCTTCTCGAAGCAAGGAAGGTGGTGACAAGGATTTATCAATTTAGAGATGATCATGAACTTATATGTCAGGGTTGTGTCGAAGGGAAGCATACAAGGGGACCATTCCCCTCTAGTGTCACAAAGGCAACTGATATCTTGTAGTTGATACATTCTGACTTATCTGGTATGTTGCCCATGAAATCATTGGGAGGATGTTCCTATTACGTTAATTTTACATATGACTTCTCCCGCAAGACCTGGATATATTTTTTGAAGAAGAAGGGTGAAGCATTCAAATGGTTCTGTACCTTCAAGGCCTTGGTAGAAAATCAAACCAAGAATAAAATCAAAGTTCTGAGGACTGAAAATGGGAACGAGTTTGAGTCAAATGAGTTTAATGAAATTTGTAGAGAAGCTGACATTATGAGGGAGACCACAACTATGTACACTCATGAGGAAAATTATTTTTCTGAAAGAAATAACATGACCATTGTGGAAGTTTTCAGCGCCATGCTATGTGACCAAGGTCTTCCGAAGTTTCTATGGGGAGACACTGTGAACACAAATCTGTACGTTCAAAATAGATGCCTTAATTCCGCTCTGGACTCCAAATATATTTAAGAAGTTTTCTCTGGTAAGAAACCTAATGTATCTCATTTTAGAATTTTTGGTTGTCATGTTTACTTTCATGTGCCGAAATAAAAGAGAAGAAAGATGGATGCTTCTGGAAAGAAGGGAATGTTTGTGGTCTACAGTGAAACTTCGAAGGCATATAGAATCTACGTGCCTGGTCAAAGAGAAGTGGAGATATGTCAGAATATCACCTTCAATGAAGATGTTGCCCTCAAGAAAGTGAGAACGCTTCCTAGCTCCAAGGAAGACAAAGAAGATGAAGAAGCAGGGAAGTAGGAAGAGTCGAAGGATGACTTGATGCCCAATGTTGAAGGACCTATGGATCTTATTGATCCACCTCCTTCAAATAAGAGAATACCCTCATGGCTCAAGGATAATCTCGCAAATGCCAAGAGACATATTGCCCCAAGGGGGACATTCTGTGAAGGCAAGAAGCTGAATATATACCAAGGATGTCTAGCAGCCATGAGTATAATAGTACAATCTGAGCCTAGATAATTTGAATAAGTCATAAAGCATCAAGTTTGGAAGGATGATATGTATGAAGAATATGATTCCATTATGAAAAATTATGTCTGGGAAGTGGTCCCAATACCAGAGGAAAAATCTATTGTCACCTCGAAATGCCTCTATAAGATCAAGCATGGATCTGATGGAAGTGCTGAAAAGTACAAGGAAATATTTGTTTCTTGAGGCTTCTATAAAAAATAAGGCATAGATTATGATGATATATTTTCACCTGTGGCCTGCTATACCACCATCTGATCTATTATTTCCCTTGCTGCAACACAAGGATGGAGTCTACATCAGATGGATGTGAAGATTTATTTTTTGCATGGTTCTATAAAGGAAGAGGTATATGTGGAGAAACCTCTGGGGTTCGAAGTCTAATATAGAGACACCCATGTATGCAGGTTGAATAAATCCCTCTATGGATTGAAGCAAGCCCCCAAGGCTTGGTACGAGAGGATAGATATCTACTTGATGAAGTCGGGCTTCACTCGAAGTAATGTTGATTTGAACCTTTATTTTAAGGTTGATAGAGAAAGGCCTCTCATTCTGGTTCTCTATGTGGACGATCTCTTCCTGACAGGTTCGAACCCTGTCATTCATCAGTGTAAGAGGGAGCTAGCTTCCAAGTTTGAGATGAAAGACCTAGGAGTGATACACTACTTCCTTGGCTTGGAGGTCTGGCAGAGGCCAGGTGAGATTTTCCTTTCTAAAGGAAAATATGTCGTGAAGTTCCTAGAGATATTTGGTATAGTGGACTGTAAGTCTATGTCGACAACGATGGAACTCAACTTCAAGAAGTTGTGTGAAAACGTTGTTCGGCCCATGCTAGCAAATCCTACCGAGTATCGACAACTCGTGGGTGTCATGATGTTCTTAGTGAACTCCCGTCTGGACGTATGTTTTGCAGTGGAAAATTTGAGTCACCATATGGCTGATCCTCATCACATTCACTCGATTGGTGCCAAGAATCTGTTGAGATATCTTTGGGGCACAATCAACCATGGGTTGAGATACACTGCTAGGATTTTGAGACTCCATGGATATACTGATGTCGATTGGGCTGGCAGTGTCGTGGATCGCAACAACACATCTAGATCTTTCTTCACCCTGGGTTCTACTTTGATATATTGTAAGAGAAGGAAGTAGAGGTTGATGGCTTTAAGCACCGTTGAGGCCAAACACATTGCAGCAAGTATGTCCAGTTGTGAAGCTATTTTGTTGTGAAAGCTCTTCAGTAAGTTGTTTAGGCATGTGCTAGATACCACCATTATCCTTTGTGATAACCAAAGTGGGATTCATATTTATGAGAACCCATGTTCCACGATCGATCCAAGCATATTGATATCAGGTACCACTTTATCCGGGATTATTGGAACAGGGTCTCCTGCAAGTTGCGAATCTGGTCCTTTTTTTGTATATTTTTGAGTATATTTAGTCTAGCGCAGGGGTTTTGGGGTGGGTCAAAGCCCCTAATACATTGTAAGCAGGCCAAGGGTAGACCAAGAGTCTGCAAACCATGGTTTGCATACCATTGGATGTGTAGGCTAAAGTAATATAAATAGTTGATCATTTTTGAGTCAATAGGTAGGAATGAGTAGGGATTGATGCTAAGTGCCAACTGTTAGATATGGGACCGGGTTATTGGGTTAGGACTCCTTTTGGTTGTGTGCGCAGAGATCCTTTGTCCAACTGTGTGCGGACCCTGCTAGTTGTGTGCGCAGGTGGGTTTTGGGGTATGTAAGAGACTCTTTGATAAGTAATATATGTGAAGTATTGTGGATATCTGATGTCATTTTGATCTATCTGGTTATGGTTATTGTGGACTCGAATTATATGTGATTCTGTTATGAACTGCGAATGATATGTGTTTATGAGCTGTGAATTATCTGTGTTTTGATAACTGTATCTACAATTTGATTCAGTCTGCTGCAAATATATTGTTTTATACTTATACTTGGCTACCTGCACGTGGATGTGAGCCTATTTTATAAATCTAGTAAAATTGTACTATGGTTAATCATTAAAAGTCCTGCGAATGATCTCTGAGTGTGTCAATCTGATAGTTGTCGAAAGGGTCAACTTACCTACTCTCTCTCTCAAGGTGCGGAAACCTAGTTCCAGCACCCACCCATACTGCTTTGGGTGAGACTTTGGCCTGTGCAAGCAGGTCACTCCCGAAAGGGCCAGTAGTATAGGAGTTTGTTGGAAAACCTTAACCTCTGAACCTGGGTTAGGACCCCTAGAGCCAACGATTGGTTCCATTATCGAGACCGAGAGCATTTTGAGAGAGGGATCGGGTAATGCCAAAGCCGTACTAGAAACTTGAAAGTAAAGAAATTGATGAATGGTTCAAACAACAAGTACATGAATTCATAGTGAAAGAAAATCGCAGTAAAAGGTTGACCACCGAAAAGTGGAAAAATAAGTATATTTTCACAGAGATCTACAAGATCTTCTTCGTAACCATTTTGATCAATCTCCAGGAGTGGCTCGCAAGGTTGGTCGAATTTTAGACGTGTTGGAAGGACGATCAAGTTACACAGTGGACCCCAGAATTAGTCCAGCAGTTAGAGAAGCCTGATAACACCATCACTTGCATCGTAGACCACTGGGTGGACAGTGTGCTAGGAGGATTCGTGATGGAATTTTCCATCAATCAATTCGTCTCCTACTCCGAAGCTAAGGAAAGATTCTTCAAAGGATTTAGGGGTAAGTTTCTGAAGACTTTACCATTGTTGATTAAGATATTACTATGCAGAAAAATTATTATATGTAGCCACACTGAGTGAATGACCATTTATTCGGATGGAAGTACGACGCGAAGAAAAAAATACTATCGGACCAACCTAGAAGGAGGTAGATTTGTCTACAGTCCGGTAAGAGAAGTACTGTGCAGATTCCTCCAGCCACACCACTTTCAAACCAGCGTAGGGGTAAGAACTCACCTACACCTCCACCATCAAAAGATGATATGGTTGTGCACATGAAATTTCCTACCTTTAAGGGTGTGGGAAATGAGAACATGGAGCAGTTCTGGTTTGTCGCAGAATCGGTATGGACTGCGCAGAACGTAGCTAGTGACGCGGTTCAGAGGGAACAACTATCCCTTGCCTTAGAAGGAATATATTTGGATTGGTACATGGGATACACTAGACAACATGCAAACTCAACCATCGAAGAGGTCAAGAACGCCTTAAAACAACAATGCAATAAGTCTAAGTCCTATTCTCAAATTGTGGTCAATCTAAAAGATTTCAAGCAAAGGCCTTCTGAATCTGTATGGGAGGCTGATCAACAAATAAAGAAGGCAATCAGGGAAGGAGGATTTCAGCACGATGACAGGTAGCACATGGAGTGGTTCATTGCTATGTTGCTGCCTCACCTGTGCATACCTATGGGCCACCAAACTCTTGAATCACTGGAAAAATCCCTGGAGGTCTCTATGAAGTTAGAAGCTACACCTAGGGATGATGCCCAACTAGGTGTCTAGTAGATCCAAGGACAACTGGAGGTGATGCACATGGAGATCCAGAACCTGCGAAAGGAGCGAGGCACAGAGGCTAGCCCGGAAAGATGGTGCATACATTCCAAGACGAATGGTCACACCAAGGATAACTTCCCACTGTTAACAGACTACATGTAGGCTAGACCTAGTCCACTGCGCCCTAGGGAAGTGGCAGGACCAAGTGGGCCAGCACTATGGTGTGATGATTTCCGCGTTGCAAGGCTGCACGATACGGACCACTATCCCCGCCTTGCTGCGTACATCCTAGAAGTAAAATAGCAATGGTGCAGGTTCTGCAGGTTAGTAGGACATGATGAATAGAAATGCCGGACGTACGATTTAATGATTGATCGAGGGAATATCTATAGGATGCACATGGACCCATTTTCACCCAGATTGCTCTTGAGCCCAGTGGGCTCCCCAGCAAGGGGCAGGGGTGGTGAAAGAGGAGGAAGCGTAGGTCAGGGACGAGGGAAACTCATCTGTTATAACTGTGGAGAGGTAGGGCACTTTTCCAAGGACTGTCCAAACCCCGCAAGACATACATGCCGGTATTGCAGACAGATGGACCATGCGATTGAAGATTGTCCAGTCTTGATAGAAAAAATGTAGGAAAAACAGCTGACACCAACGCAGAATGTGCATAGGGTTAAAGCCGAACTACAAGACAAAGATCCAAGCATAAATGTTGTAACATGCAGTGGGATGGTCACCAGGGGGCCCGGAGAAAAAACTACAACCAAGCCTCTGATCCGACCAGCAGTTAGTAAATAGTAAGGGTTGGATCTAAAGAAGGAGAAAGAAACATTTATCGCAGCTCACAAGGACTTTACCAAGGCAAAGGTATCTACTTCGAGCTGTTTGGGGACCTCAAGGCAGATGAGGAGGTCAAGCCCTTTTTACAAGCATATATGAAGCTGGTGCGCAACCCGAGGGATGTGGTAAATCTTCAGGCATTGATAGATAGCTACGCAACACGACCTATCCTCCCTCCATAATTCAAGGATGTACACAAAATATATATGTATAAGAAATGCACCGACAGGGAGATGTGGTTGATTGCGCAGATAGGTGATTACAATATGGATCAGGTTATTTTGGACCTAGGGTCAGACGCGAATTTATTACCTAAAAAAACTTGGCAACGCATGGGGGAACCTAAGTTGGAATGGTCCACTATCCAGTTGTGCATGGCCAATCAACAAAAGATCAAACCCTTGGGGAGATTATCAAAGATCATGGTAGACATCGCAGGAGTTAAGGTCCAAGATGATTTTGAAGTCATTTAATCATAGAAGATGCGGACCCCTATCATGCGCTTCTCGGATTGGATTGGGCCATAGATGTGGGAGGTATCATTAATTTGAAGAAGATGAGAATGGTCTTTGAGAATAATGGTACCCAGGTGATTGTATTGTTAGACCCTATGGAAGGCAAACGATACACAGATCCAGTGCACGACGAAGAAGAAGTGGATTACATCTACAAATTAACTGTGTGGAATGAACATTGGGTCAACCTTATGGCGGAAGGAGTACTCTACTGGGAAAAGGACAGTGAATGCTTCTTTGACTCAAACGGGGAGATAGATAATTGGAAAAACCGGTTGCATGATGTCTCTGCACTGCGATATATCTGGGTTACAACAAATTTCCACTGTGCTTCCTCAGAGATAAGAGACCTCCCATACTTTGATAGTTCTGGTAATATTAGGGAATTTTGCGAGCATTTGAAGATTAGGTTCCATGGGAATGACGGCTATGGGCCCTTAGGGTAGCCATGCATGGAACACCTGCGCAATGGGGGAGAATGCATGAGGAGATATTCCAGGATTGGCACGAGTGTCGAGATATGATGATCCTACGATTCGAGACTCCTGCTGACATACGAATCCAGACGTTCATTGGGAAGGAAAACCCAATCGAATATCTGTTCGCTTGGATCGAACAATGGTGCAATAGAACTACCAAAGAGTGGGTCCATCTGTTTATTCATGCTTTGGGACCACTTCCCACTGCATGGTATTTGGATGCATAGCCATATCAGCGCACCCACCACTGGGAAACATTAAAATATGACTTTGTGAGGACGTTCGGACTGATTGTGGGGAAGCACTTGATGAAGCTCTGCAAGACACTGACACTAATGCAGGGGGTGAATCGCACCTATATGTCGCACTTGAAGTACCCACGTGGGAAGTGCAGATACTAAGTATGGTCGATTACTGCAACCTAGCCCCAAAAGAGGGTAAGGATGATCCAAAAGCTGCCTCTGAATCAGAATTGGATGGAATGCGCACGCTTACGAGGCTACTTAGGCTCCGAATATGTAGCATGGAGATGCACCCTATTCTGGCTCAGATTGAGGAAACTGATACTCCTACAGCAAAGAAATAGCTGCATTCAAGCCTTGGCCATGGTGGATACTATAGGAAGTTCATTCGATAATACACACTAATCATGATGCATCTAAGAAGCTCGCTTGCGAAGGTGGTACGGTTCTATTGGGATGACGCATATCAGAAGAACCTATCTTGGGTTTTGAAGTACCTAGGGAACAAGCTTGTGTTGAGGAAGGATGCGCAGGAGGTGCAGGCATTTAGTCCAAGCTCAGCAGGTACGCTGACCGCACATAAGGAGTGGAAAAAAGCCTCTGAAACTGTAAAATTTGGTAAAAAGGAAAAGTTACCATTGAATTGAGAGGGCGAATGGTAATTAATGAGGAAATTCCTTGAGATTTTTTACTGTTTACTTTATGGTAAGTTTTAGGTGATGTTTACCCTACCGTTGGATGACTGCAGGCACTATAAAGTAGGAAGAATAACTCATACAAGGGTTCTGTATCGCTTTCGTAACTCGTATGTATTTTCCTTATGCTACATGGTTCTCTGGGCCTGTAGCATTATGTTCATGATTGATCAAACCACCCCCGCTGCCAATAGTCCCCCAAAATCGGGATTCCTTTTTCACGCTAAAATAACGGCTACAAACCCTGCAGAAGCTTCGGCACCTACAGAGCCAGAAGTTGCAGAAATCATGGAGATTGGGCCCGAGGACGAGGAAATCAATAGAATAATTGTGATCTGGCTCCCTACGTGGAGGATTGGCTTAAAAACCAATGAAAGGAGCCTCAAAGGGACCAGTGCGGTAAAGATTACCCCCCTGTCAACCCAAAGGAGGCCACAGGACCAAGCCAGAAGGGCGCGGATGTAGCTACGAACAAGGATACGCAGCTGCCGCAGGCTGTCGAAATGGACGCCAAGGCCAAGTCTCAGGTCGATTCGTAGCTAGACCTAAGCACGAGAGGGTTGAATAACAAAGATACAACCTCCACATAGGGTACGAAGTGGCCAGGCGAGCCTGTAAAAGGGTCCCGAAAGAAGCAGCACGCCCAATGCAAGGAATATGATGCGACGGTCACACTAACTGACGGTGACCTCGAGAAAATCATGGATGCAGTTACACTAGCTACAGAGGATATGTGGGCGGCCATAGCAGAACAACAGAAGGTTGCGATCACCACCATCTAGGCCGAGCTTCGCACCCTCCAGTTCAAAATAGATACATTGCAGACCGGCGTAGTTCAAGCATGGACTCCCTTGGAAACCAGCAGTGCAGTGCTAGCTATATGAGAAATACGTCTCTGCTCTTTGCCTAGTGCTTCCCTTGTAGTAATCCCACTCCAAGAAGGTATAGGGATGCAGTTGGATCGGGCCAAGCTGCCCCACGAGGCATTATAGTGCCTCCACACTGCCTTGTTCCAGGAGATCCACCATCGCGACCAGAAAGTGCACCAACAGCTCGGTATGGCCGAGCAGACCATTTCCCAGCAAAACGAAGAAGTGATCCTCATTGTCTCGCAACAGGAAGAGCTTGAAACAGTGATCCACCAGCTCTGCACGGAGGTTACAGAAGGGATCCTAGCCGCAGCCACGCCCCCGAGCTAAATTTTAAGGATTGGTTGCAGCGTTAAAGGCATCTAGGACAGAAATGTAGGTCGTTAAGTCGTAGCTGGAGCAGAAAATTAGTGACCTGCAGGCCAAACTATAGCCCTCAACACCCCCAGAGGTATGCGCCCAGTGTGCTGCACTGGTGACCACAGCTACGGACACTATTATAGGACAAATTGCTCAGGGTGCCCAGTTGCTCAAGACAGCTCTACAGTTATGGACCAAAGTATAGCAAGATCCGATCCTCCGAAAAATTAGTCAGGAATTGCGGTAGAAAAAGGAATATTTTGAGCAGATTAGGGCTACCTTACCCACTTTGACCTCTTCACAGCGCCTGGCTTATCTAAGGACCGACAACTCCCTCCAAGATGAGATTGAGGAACTTCAGCATCATAAGGACGCCCTTAGACAACGCTTGAATCTGTGGACTATCGTAGCCCTCCAGCTATCACAGGATATCGATGTTGTTGTTAAGAGACTAAATCAGACATTGGAAAGAATCACCACTGTGGTAGAAGGACCGACGTCACAAAAGCTCGTGCACATTGCACAGAGCGCTGCTATTCAAAGTCTAGAAGTGCTGCCCCCACTAGTCGCAGCTGTCAATACACTGTGAGCGTAGGTGGAGACCCCACCACCACAATGACTCAGGACGAGTCACAAGATTATGTTGGCGGACTGTTGGAAGAGGGTCTCCTGTAAGCTATGAATCTGGTCCTTTTTTTGTATATTTTTTAGTATATTTAGTCTAGCACAGGGGTTTTGGGGTGGGTCAAAGCCCCTAATATATTGTAAGCGGGCCAAGGGTAGACCAAGAGTCCGCAAACCACGGTTTGCGGACCATTGGATGCATAGGCTAAAATTCTATAAATAGTTGAACCTTTTTTATTCAATAGGTAGGAATGAATAGAGATTGATGCTAAGTGTGAACTATTAGATTTGCGACTGGGTTATTAGGTTAGGACTCCTGCTAGCTGTGTGCGTGGAGATCCTTTGTCCAGTTGTGTGCGGACCCTGCTGGCTGTGTTCGTAGGTGGGTTTTGAGGTATGTAAGAGACTTTTTGATAAGTAATATATGTGAAGTATTTTGGATATCTGATGTCGTTTTGATCTATCTGGTTATGGTTATTGTGGACTTGAATTATATGTGATTTTTTTACGAGCTGCGAATGATATGTGTTTATGAGCTATGAACTATCTGTGTTATGATAACTGTATCTACAATCTGATTCAGTCTACTGTGAGTATATTTTTTTATGCTTATACTTGGTTGTATGCACGTGGATGCAAGCCTGTTTTATAAATATGGTAAAACTGCACTCTGGTTAATCATTGAAAGTCCTGCGAACGATCTTTTACTGTGTCGATCTGATAGTTACTGAAAGGGTCGACTTACCTGCTCTCTCTCTCAGGGTGTGGAAACCTGGTTCCAACACCCACCCATATTGCTTCGGATCATACTTTGGCCTGCTCAAGCAGGTCACTACCGAAAGGGCTAGTAGTATAGGGGTTTATTGGTAAACCTTAACCTTCGAACCTAGGTCAGGACCCCTTGAGCCAACGGGGATATGGTATAGTGAGGCATCGTAAGGCTTGATCATATAAGAACTGATGAGCAGGTCATGGATATTCTCATGAAGCCCCTCGGGAAGGCAAAGTTCCTAACCTTCGGTGAGAAGCTTGGAATCGTGGAAAGACCCTATTCTAAGGGTCCTGTTTGAGTTGGACTATGAGCTTTGGGAGCTCCAGGGGGCTTGGGGATAGCTTCTTGGATCTATAAGCACATACGGGGCTAGGCTTACCGAACCTTGTTGTGCTTCTGCCCCACCGTTATGATATTGAGTTGGTTCACCTCTATTTGATCTGTGCCCCGCACGTATCCTATCCAAGGATTTTTAGACTCATGGGAAGTACCTCTTATTTGGCCAATGAGGTGGGAAATGTGGATAGAGACCAATAGCAAGACTGATGGACGCATTGGAGATTGTCATACTCTCTATGTCTAGGATGGCATGTGTCCAACACCTTGATTTGGGATCAAGTATGATGAGATTCTTACCTCTAAACTGAATTCGTGTTAGTAAAATAACTTCGAGTTAGTATGAGACTATTTTTTATTCCAAGAGACGTTTTTATCTCTAAGCTGACTTCGGGCCAGTTGAGTGTGATGTCCTTATGACTCACCTTTTCTTGTTCTATCTGAGAAAGAGCCAGAAAATCAAGTTACAACAATATGATGCACGATGTTTGGTAAAAGTACCTCATGGTACTGATGGATGGCACTTGTGGACAGATGGAGTTCTCCCTAGTTGAGAGGGAGTGTTAATTTTGGGCAAGATTGATCTAAATATCATCTTGATTGGATGAGAAGAACATATATTTTGAATTTATTTTCCACACATGTGCAAGGTCAGCCAGATTTGTAATGTAGGCTCACATGCCTAATTGATGCATCACACACCCTCACTGATGGATATAAATTGGAGACGCTTGGAAGCCATTTTCTCATCAACTCATTAGACATTCTCTCATTGTGATATGATTGGTGTGATAGCCTTTGGAGGCCTTTTCCCCCTCACACATGTGAAGCCGAAGCTGCATTTTTCTATGGATCTGTTTAGGGCTTGTTGCTGCAGCATTGACCATGGTCAACCCTTGGTCGTTTGACCTCAAAACTCTACCAAAATATGATTTTGATAGGTCGTACTATTGGGCATTGAAATTAAGGAAATCCGAGATGTTTGACCGAAGCCCTAATCTGTTGCATTGAATTTTCTGTTGTAGTCCTGCGTTGACATTGGGTTGACCAGCATTGACTTTTGATGAGCTGTCTTTGAGGATTGTGGGTGTGACACTTGGAGGATTGGCTAACTGAGAAATACTTTGCTGGCTGAAGCATCTTGTTGACTGTCGTACCGCAACAATATCTCATATCTTTGATGAACAAAAGGAATTGTAAATCTGACATATATTTGGTTTGTCTTATGTTGATTTATTATTGTGTTCTATCGGAATTTTACCTTCATGTTTATGTGATTGCTATTTTGTATCGGGCCTAATAAATAATGAAGTAAAATTGCATCAAGCATAGAACACCATGGTTATCTAAATTTAACAAAGAGCCAATTTAATGATTTGATTGGTAGGTGAATAACAACTAATGATTCAAATATGAAATAGATGAAAAGAGTATGGAACAAGTATAAAAGAATATGGATTAAGGTAGCTAACATATGGCTAAAGTGATGGAATAATCATAAAATTCCATGTCAACCATATTCTTACATACCCTAGATGAGAGATCCATAAAGGAGATATATAAACACAAGGGAATGATGAAAAAGTAAAGGAAATAAATTTTGATTCCTAGAATAATTATTATTCATCACCTCCAAATATTCATCCTTGAGGGATCCACTTGGCACCAAGAAACTACATAATTATGAATATTGATGTGATGAATTTTGATGTCAATATAAGTTTTTATGCAAAAAGTTATGCCACCCAGAAGTTAGCCTTCCTATTTTTCAACCATGGTTTGAGAGGATGCCTCATCATTCCCTTTTACTCATGAAAAATGAGCTAGACACATGGGAAGTATGGGGAATAATATAAAAGGGTCAAATTAAGAATGGAAGTTAAGAGTTGAAGGATTCAAACTTACCCCTAGTCGGCTATCATGTTGTGTTATAACTAGACCATTAGGAAGAGCTAGAGAACCAAATGTTTTATAACAATAGCTGGAGTCAAACCATCTGAAACCCAAACTAGCACCAAGGAACCAGTGGAGTAGGCTAATACTAATAAGGAGAATCCTAAGAAAAAAAAAAGGTTGACAACTCTCCATCTTCTAAGCCTAAATTGACCCTTTTTCTAAACAAAATTATTGTTTAAAAGAAAATTTTGGACGTAAGAAAAAACTTGCAATCTTGAAAAATAAATCTCGATATGAGAAACCCTTAGGATTAGTATCCCTCGCTACGGCTACCAAAATAATTGATACACCATCATCCTCTCTTAATACTTACAAATGGAAAACCAAGGAACATAGAAATAAATTATGTGTTTTGTGTGGACAACGCCTTGGTGAGGAAGGATATTTTCCCTTTCATTCTCCTATTTATACCTCATTTGTGAGATCTGACTTACTCATGGATATTTTCCTGAAAGTGATAATCTATTATTTTTGGGCGACTGAGTGTTATTTATTTTCTACAAAGAGAAATTGGGTGTGGTTTCTACAAAGAATGCTCAAATGTTGTTTCCTTCCTAAAAAGTGTGATTTACATTTTAAGAACAAAATGTAGAGTGTTCTCCTTCTTATGCAAGAAAATTTTCCAATAATGAGGTTTTAATTCTAAAATTGAGTGAAGTGTGCTTTTAATTCCTACAAGTGTGGAAAAATATATATTAAGAACTAGCCTTTTATTGAGGGTTGCATTCTTGTTGAGGAAAGCATAATAGGAGATAGAATATTGGGAAGTAGTTAATTTTATTTAATGGTTTTTGTCTGCACATAATATTCACAATGACCTTGAAATAAAAGACTTATCTTGGTTAATGATTTATGTTAAATGGGTATATTAATATTAACAAGACAATACAATTCTCGAACATTTTGGTTTTGTTTTCGAGGATGTCATTAAAGGCATAAAAATAGAATTGATATATGTTTCTTATTCAAATTAAGATATATAGGATGCATGAATAAAGAAGAATAGAAACATGGTTCCCCCAAAAATAATAATCGTGTAGGAGGAAGGGGATGAAGAGGAAGGAGAAATCAAGACTTAGGATGAGTGGCATTTATCCAAAAAATAATTTTGAAAGAAAAATAAAATAATCTACCCCAATAGTGAACTCATAGAAAACAGGATCTCATAAAGCATCCACTTTCAGAATAATCTCTCAAAGTTCATTTGTCTTAGGAGAAAACATTAGGCTATGAACCTTCTGTCTCGGGAGAAATTCTAAGTATCTCTGAATCATGTGCATCACTAGGAGGTGAGCACCTATACTTTTTAGAAGGGCATTGGGATACATATGAATATACTTGGGTACATTGAGTCCCAAGTTTTAAGAATGAACAAACCATTGATAATTTTATTCCAAACTCAAGGAGTGTTGCAAGTTAGCTTGAAAACCCATTAAGAGATCCTTTTTAGTGAGGAAATTCTGTTGGTGGACAATGAGTGCCTGAAATAGCTTTATGAAACTCCTAAATTTTGTGGGAAAATAAAATCGAAGATGATATAGTTACCAATTTTGAATTCCCTATCTAAAACATTCCAGGACAAGCTCTAGTGAATAAAATTCCTCTGTCGACCCTCCCAAATTTTCATGGCATGACCCATGAAGATTCAAATAATTTTTTTTTTGAGTTTGACATCTTTTGCTAGAGTTGTGACTACATCTCATGTGCCCAAAAACTCAAAATTTATCCCAGCTACTTTGAAAGGAACAACATTGAGATGGTTTATGGGACTTGGTGGTAATTATATGACTTGTTGGGATGCCATGAGGAAATTGTTTTTGGAAAAATAACCAAAATACTATAGAACAATGGATTAGAGGGAGGAAATATTTGGAATGTATTAGAAGGAAGATGATATCATGGAAGATTATATCAAACACTTTCAATATAGTTTACAATTTTCTAGGAATAACAATTTGGATAAAGACATTTTAAATACAATTATGATATGAGGAACGAGGGATGATTTCATGGATAAACTAAATGGGAAATGGATACATATCAATGGAGCACTATGATGATATAATATCAATTTTCTTGAGGTGCTAAAAAGGATCATCAAGGAGAAAAAATTTAGCATGAGATGCTTCTGCTAGAGTACATAAGTCAACTAATGGAAAACTAAAGAGGGCGTAAATTAGTAGTTCATCAGAAATGTTTTAAAATGATATTATAAGCTCTATATACACAAGAAACCCAAAATCATGATATGTTCCCCCAAATAGGTGATGATGGAGGGAACCAATCATGTATTATTTGGGACGATGTCCCATTTTCGTTGTGTATATAGAATATTAGTAGCATTCCCCAAGTGGTGGGTGTAATATATGCATTGGTGGTCTAGTTTTAAAAATTATATATCATCACCAATGTGCTATGTGAATGCTAAGTAAGAATGAGTGCAATTTGAGAAATTAAATGGTAGGATTCCAATCTATATCATTATTTCTCACATGAGTTAAAGGGATTTATTTTATAGCTTCATAAAGAGGTGTAACCATAATAAGGAAAGGTTTTGGATATCATGAATAATTTCTCATTCAAATAATATTTTGATTCAATAATACATTAGCCAGAGTGAATCGGTTTTTGAGATACTGAAAAGTATGAATGTTGAGGTGGATCATTCCCAGGGTGATATAGAGTGGTATGGGACCCTAGAAGTTCTTCGTTATGGGAAATAATAATGGTACTAAAGTCTAAATATTAGATAAATAAATTAATGATGAATCAATACCATAGGAATAATAAACGTGGTTCACATTTGCAACATCTATAGAGGTATATTGAAGACTTTTGAGGGGAGTTTTGTTAATGTTGAGATTGAAGAAACATGGGACATAAAAGGTATGCATGTATGTTCTCATTAGAAACTGAAGTGGATTTTAAGATATTTATCTCTTGGTCAATTAAATATAAGTGATGTGTATGACATTATCAGATATTTTCACATTAGGACCATTCTCAATGATAGGAGAAGTAAGTCTCTGCCCTAGTATAGGATATGAATCAAGGTTTGCAATTAAAGGAGATTATGATCCACTATGAGTGGCTTGCAATTCATGCACAATAGAAAGTGTATTACAAAAGTGTGCAATCTTGGGAAAACAATGAGAGCAATCAATTTACATATTGTACAAAGTGTAAGGGTGTTTTTTTAATAAGGATTTATTACTTTTGGAAGATTTAGAAAGGGTGATAATGACCATGGGAATGGATGGGACTAGTTCCATATCATCCAAGATAATGAGTCCCTAAATCTTGTAAATATTAGGATAATAAATAGTAGCATGGAAAATAACATCAGAAAAATCAGAAGGAAGGGGTGCATTGATTTGGGTGGGCACAACTTGAGTTGTATTATTTATGCCCCTGCTCTTTTTAGCCTTGAATTCATTTCCAATTGTTTTCTTAGCAGGATCAAACTCGGGTTATGGTTGAAAAAGAATTGAAGTAGTGGGAGTGATTCTAAGAATAGGGTTTACTGGTTTTAAGGCCAAGTATGGAATTGGTTGAGAGGAAAAGGTAGGGAATGGGGGATCCAAGTAATAAATTGGAATTCCCAAGATAATATTAAGTAAGTATAACATGAACATGACTAGTGTGCTAACCAATCCTAGAGTGGGGGATAATAAAACTATCTAGCCAAATGAGTAGTAAGCAAGGGGGGTGCCCCAATGCTAAACAATGAAGCTAGAGATACATACTCCCAAATAGATGACTATGAGAAGGAGGAATTAGGTGTTTGAGAGGCTTGGTATTTAGGCACCATGAAAACATGAGAGGATCCTAGGGCATTAAAGATAAATGATGGGCCATAATATTCCCTAAGTATTGTAGAGTCTTTGTAGATCCACAGGTTAATTTTTGACAAAGAAGAGATGGATTGGTTCTTGATCATGGAGGAAGTGGGATTCTCGGGATTAACCTAAGCCTTTAGATCATAGTAGGTGATTTGATCTATGTTGACAATATTCTCATTGTGAGGGAAGCTCAATGTTTGGTAAAATTATAAAAAAATATACCTTCGTGGCATACATGAAACTATGAACTAAGAAGAGGTTATAATCTAAGGGGATATCAACAACCTCAATATCTAATAAGACTTATTTTTCAAAAATATTGATGGGAAAATTCTAGTATAACCTTTACGACTTTGAGGGGCGGTTATTATTTTCTCATAAGGTGATTGTAGATGGAATGAGATTAGGAAATTTGATATATTATTAGGCTTGGACAAAGATCATGCATATAGATGCACCTTTGTCAGCAAACAACATTATTAATTGATGTAGGTATTTGGAATGATATGGATGGGGGGAGACATGGAGAGTCTACTTTATCAACATCAAAGAAATTCATTTGATTGTCTAAGGGATCCATAGTGACCACAATAGAGAGTAGGTACTTCCCCCACGAAATACATGTTTGGAGGACTTCAATAGCTCTCTTTGAGTGTAAATAAACCAATCAATATTTTGGATTCCTATCCCCAAGTTGTTAACTTATATAATAACTTTTTTTGGTTTCCGAAATTAACTTAAGTATCCTAGCCAAATAAAGGTTTCGTTTTTAGAGCATCAACTTGTGATCATGAACAAAATGTTGATTAATAAGGTGTGAGTTTTGTTTACATGTCGTGTGTTACAAATTAAAATGAAAATTTTCTTTAAAATTAAATGAAAATTACATATTAATCAATAGATGAAAAATGACTAACAATCAATAGAAAGTGGAGTTAAATGCACTATAAAAATAAATTCCTAGCCTATGAGGATTTCAACTAAGAATAAATGGCCAAAAAAAGAACTAAAATGTTGGACATTGTATGAAGAGAAAAGGAGAACTCTTTTCTATAGTTTTATAGTTAATTTTTTTTATTTGACTACATTAATTGAACCTACTTATGGGATGTATTCAATGAACTAAAAGGCCAAATAATGGGAGGGGGTGTCTAATGAAGTGAAGTGGGGGGAATAATGGTAAATCTTAAAGGGAATTTTATATGTCCAAAACTCAATGGATGAAGCTTAAAAAGTGACTAAAAACTTTTGAAAAAAATGTCTCTACCATTCTACAACATCAAATTGTTCTACTAGTTCTCAAGACCTAGTTTGGTGGAAAAATACTAAAAACCCGTAGGAGTATTTCTCTTTATCCTAAAATTTGGTATTAAAAAGGATTTAGTTTACTAATGAGCTAATTTGACAAGGAATTTAAACCCTACATTTTAAGGTGACAATTGGATAACATTGGAAATACAATATAATTTCTAAGAAAATGACCCTTGCAAGTTTCTGACTTGTTCACTTTTTTGGCAATGTAGGTATCCCCTCAAACATTTTCATTAGGCCACCATAGGTTTCCCCAAGAAAAATGCGTTAAAAAGTACATTTTCTCTGACTAATGAAAACTAGTTCTTAGGTGTTATTTGTTAGCCTTAAGAAACATGTGACCTATACACATAATATAGAAGATAAAAGAAAGGAAAATAATCCAAAATCTTGAAAATGGAAACAAGAAGAGGCTTCTAATTTAATTTCCCCTTAATTAAATTAGAAGAAAACTGTAATTCCACATCACATGACAGCTTGTATGAGTTAACTAAGTTAGGAAGACTTAGTTGGTTCAGGTAATTCAAGTTGAGGGTGAAATCGGAGGCATGTAGAGCATCTCCTAAATTATAGGAGCCCTGGTTTAGTTTATTTTGACTTGTAATTAATTAACTTAATTTATTTGAGTTAAAATCAGTTTAACTAGTTATAATCGATGAAGAACTATTGAGAGGTAAAGTGAATTAAATTAGATTTAAATCACATGCAGTGATCAATCAGATAAATGATAAAATTTATCTCAAAAATAACTCATTCATGTCAATTCTGAGAAAGATCCAGTTGATATTGGAGTTAAAGGGAAGTGTACTATCAGTTGTATTATCATCCAATTGTACAGGTGGTGCATGGAGTCAAAGGAATAGCCTTGATGTATTGTGCAATCATTATTAGGGAATTTCCTTGTTAATAGGGGCCTAATTACTTAGGAAACTAGGCAAGGAAATAGGGATTCATGAGGCCAATAATTTGGTTAAGTATTGATCCAAGCATTCTTAGGTATAAGTGAGAAAGATAGAGATAGTGTAAACAACTCTCAATCTTGAGAGAAGCATTGTATTGTTCTCATATTTCCTGACTTATGAAATATACAGATAGTGGGGTTTTTAGCTAAGGCTTTCCCTAGATAAATCTTTGGGTTGTGCGCTTGAAATTATCCCTCTTTCTTGTTGATGTGATTGTGCGATTGTAACTGGTTTCTGCAATTTGTAGAGTAGATGGGAGTAGAGTACAAGGATAAAGAGGGATCTTACCCATGGGATACAACTTAGGACTTGAATTTCTTCAGATACCTAGTGGAGTCACCCATATGTTGGTGTAATCCTTGCACAAGTGCTATAAAAAACTACTTCCTAATTGTTTTTCCTATTCTAACATAAAAAATGGAATACAAAAGTCTCTAGAGTTTTGTGATTTAAATTAAATGTGTTACTCATATATCTAAAATCAACAATAGTAAAACATAAATAAGTAATATAAAAGATAAATAATATAGTAACAAACTCCAATATTATATTACCCATGAATTTATTAATTTTGTGAATCTTATGACTTGACTAGAAAAAGTGGTTTCTTGACCTCCTCTTTGGAAGGGTTTTTTATGGATCCAAAACCTAGAAGAAAAATATTCATCTCTATCAAGTGAATAGAAAAAACGATTATTGTGACAACTCAATAGTGGGAGAGGTCAAATGAAAAGGGCTATGCTATGAATGATGAAACAATCATGGTGAAATGTGGCAGAAAAATTATGCTACTTATAACAAAATGGATGGTTGGTATATTTGATGCTAAAAAGGTGGTTAATAACCTTTATTATGGGTAAGTAATTGAAGAATAATAATTCTTTAAGTTAATTAATGAAAAGAATTTATTAAGTAATTATTTATTGAATTATTTCCATGTCAATAAGTCAAATGGATCAAAATAAGTTAATTACTTTCACATAAAAAGGTAAAATAATGAAAATAACATAAAGTTAATGAATTTATGAGTTATTTCATATAAATAGGTATAATTAATGAAAATGACTTAGGAAAAATGGTTCCTTGGCCTATTTTCGACAGTGAAAGTATGTTTTAATATTGTAAACCTATACTAACATGGTTGATTTCAATAATCCTATTTATATTCACTAGATGATCACTTTTTGTGTGATAGTAATGCCTATGAAGAAATCCTATAAGGGACCTCTAGCCTACAAGTGGGATACAAACATTGTACAAAGGATTTTTGTACACAAGGTTCATTGTAAGGCCTCTAGGTTGGACCTCAATGCAATTAAGAGGTTTTGTACACCATGTATAGGCATTAACCATCATCAAGGAATGAATATAAGGGACTTAGGCCATATTTAAATATTCCTTGGTTTAAGCTTCCTAAAGCATTGCATGAGCAACCACCTTAAACATCTATAAATACCTTTGGCCTCTCAATGAAAATATGGACAACATTAGTATGAATTTCGTATTTAGAATGTCTCATGGGGCATATGCAATGGCTTAGGAAAAATAAAGAGAGCCTTAGTCCCTAAAAGAAGATTTCTAGGGCTCAAAGGCCATGGATAAAGCTTCAAAACATCACGTTAATCATCTTCAAGGAAGAAGGACAATTTTAAGGCTCCATAATATCTTAAAATATAAAAACTTTTATGAATGTTATTAATTTTTAAAATTCCAACTATAAAATGTTTAGCGATATATTTCTAAAAGCATTCAAAATTTTAAAGATTTTATTATAGTTTATAGAAAATTTTATAATTTTAAAATAAAACATTTGTATTCTATAAAATATAGGCTAATATGTTTTCAGAAAAATAAAAAATAAGAAATCACATTTTGAAAAATAACATAACAAATTAAATCATTGAAATAACATAAGAAATTAAGTCATTACTCTAAATCAATGTATTATTATTATCTCTAAATCAATATATTATTGTTTTTTTCATATTTGTATTAACACAATTAGATTATGAAAATTTTACACTAACTAATTTTCAATCATATTATTACCAATGTTTTTTTTAATATTTTATTATATATATATTTTCATTTAAATCAATAATTTTTTATAAACGTAAATAAAAAATACCATCTTAAAATAAACCATAAAATAGAATTTTTATTTTTTAAAATATAAAGTAAACATGTACCCACAATGACTGAACACCTCCACTAATTAGTCATTGACTTTTTAAGAAACCTAAACTAAACAAGTGATTATAACACAGTAATTATGGTATCCTTAAAACTAACCTTGTGGAAACATCAATCATCTGTTTTAATGAAAACTACTGCCAGTTAGACTGCTACACAGCTAAATATAAGGGATTTCCAAATTCATCCTCGATTAGAGCCGGCCCTTCCTCATCCCGTTCAAACAGCCTAGAAATGGGCGGCCCACCCTCATCCACCTCAAACAACTCGCTTACAGACAGCCCATACGCCTGACACAGCTCGCTTAGATCCGCCCTATCCTCATCGGCCTCATCTGCCACTGCAGATTCTTCTGTGACGAATTCCTGACAAAGTCCTAAATCCTCCAATTCAGTTGCGCTGGCAGGGAACTCCTCCACCGCTTGCCCCGGGGCGACTGGATATTTGTCGTCAATGGATGATCCATCTTTCAAATTTATCAAAACAATTTTCACAATTTTTTCCACAAATTCCCAATGGTCGCTGGAAAAACAAACGGGTTCTTTAAAATATAGAAATTCGAATATTTACATTATCGATTGCAAGAATATTTCAAAAATAAACAAAATCAAAATCAAGGTAAAATATATTCAACAAAGATTGAGAAATTAAGCACATTAAGGCAGAGAAAGCTAGAGATGAGTAATGTATTTACGTTTCCTTCATTTTGAATGGCAGGCCTTGAAGACTTGCGGCTCGCGCCAGAGCATCCTCCCATCTTTTTGTCTTTTCCAGGGGTTCCCTCCCTCTGTGCTTTTCAAAGGCCTTCTGATAACATCCTTTCTCAATGCGACGAAGAGCCGCAGGATCAACGTCACAGAAGATAGGAATAATCTTCCGTTTGGATTTGATAATGAGATCCAATTCATGCAAGCACCATTTCGATTCTGCATACCCTTCCGAAAATATAGCAATGTGAACAGACGAAGTTTGAATCGCTGTTTCAATTGCTAATTCAAAATCAAATCCGTAGGGAATCTCGTTTTTATCGAGGAAGACGCGCAGAGTCGGATCTTTATTTTTTAGTTGATGATAAATGATGCTCGCAAGGTTGTTCTTCACGTCCGTTCCTCTGTGATTTATGAACACGTCAAATTGCAGCCCAGAATTTAGGTTCATCATTCCTACCTTCAAAAAAAATTGGAAAAAATGGGGTGTTTCGAGCGTGAGAGAGAACGATAGAAGCAATGCGAAATAATGGCCCAAAATGAGCAGAGAATGAGGACGACTGGGAGAGAGATCGATGAAGCAACGCGAAAAGATCCACAAAAAATGAGCAAAGAAGAGAGCACAGTATTTAAAGCCGGTTTAGGTCATGGAGAGATGAATACCACTACTAATTGGAAACGAGGTCTTACTGGAACTCAAGTAGCAGATGCCTATAATCATATTATTTTTAGTTTAATGTCAGTGTACCACGGTTAAGGGATTGGAGGAATAGGAAGAAATATATAATTATAAACTTGTAATACGACATGGTTAGGTCGGCCATCTTTGTCGGCATTAGCGACCCACGATATTGACTTTGTAGGTAGTCCATGGTTCAAAGAAACTGCAATCTGAATAAGTTAATTCCATCTCTAAGGGTTGGATTAATAGGAGAAAGATACTTTGAATTATTCTATATTATATATTATGTAGTTTTTGTTGAAAAATATTACAGAATATTTAACATAATATAGCGTTAATTCTATTATATATATATATATATATAATGTAATGTAATGTTATATATATTTAAAAATAATAATTAATATTTTAAAGATTTTAATTTAAAAGTATTTAAAAATTTAAATGATATCGCTGTTGATATTATTCAATAATGGATATTTTCTTTCTTTGAAACACAAGAGGGTATTTATAATAATATTCATTTTTCATATATATATATAAAAGTGGGTTTGGGGTTTTTTTATTTTTTTTTAAAACTTGGTGGAGTCATATCCTTGCCAAAATTTAAAAGTCTTGATCAAGTCTAATAACGTTAAAAACACTGAAATGTTATGTTGTCCTCTAACCTTAATTTGACAATGCCCAAATGCTGCTAATTGTAAATAAAAAACACTAATCATCACATGATTATACTTGGTTTGGGCCTTTTGCAGTGGATCCCTACTAATTCGAAGGGGGGATATGGGGGGATACACAGAATATGAGTCTCGATTCTTGCAAGATGCCCTATCACTTCATTCATGACAAACTTCATCTGTTGTATGTCCTAACAGAGCATGGCCAACTCTCTTCATTCTCAAGTATAGAAGCAATGCCTGAGTGTATAGATTCTTTCTCCCTTTATTTTGTCATGGGTCTACTACAATGTTTTCCTAGTCGCGCACTAACTTTGCCCTACTCAGCTCTCGTCCAAAATTCAACATTTCCTCCCATCCTTCGAGTCTAGAGCCAACTCAGGTCAAGGACGAGGCTCTGTATGATGAACTGTCTGCACCTCTAGTTGGGACCCACCTCTAAGACTCCTCCCTCTACCAACATGATGCTGACTGCCACCTTGACCTCCATTGTTCGACTCCCTTCCTTAGCCTCAGTCTCGACTAGGTGTGGTGGTATCACTGCGCCTCAAACCCATGCAGGCCATATCCTTCTTTATCCAACAGTTCCTTACATCCTTGCGGTTCTATCTTGAAGATTGGTCGTCACGACTCTTGGAATTATCTTCAACAACTGCTAACTCCACAAGCGTTCATTCCTTGATGCCAAACCCTAGTCATCCTGGAACAAGATGCATGTCCTCCTTAGGCCCCAACTTTCTCCCTACGTCTCTCCTCTCGAAAAGGTTTAAAACTATTTCTAGGTTGCACTAGAAATGATACCCAAATGCAAATGTTTTTTGCCTTTCCATATTTTGCCTCGCTGGAAATCTCACCTCCATTAATCTTGTGTACCACTCTAGTCTTTACACATGTGGGTACATGTGATGAGGTGGTAATGCCACCCCATCCTTTATTTCTCTTAATCTTGTGACCATGGCGGTGAGAATCCCATAGTAAGATCTATCTTGGCTCGCACCCAATTGAGGGCTCTTCTTTGATATTATTAATTGTATTTTTTTTTTGTAGTTTGGTAGGACTACATCTTTATCATCATGTCCAATACATATCACCCAGATAGGGGCAGGGAATTGAACTAGTGACTTCACATCAAAAAATTTCTTAACAGAATACTTGATCACCATCTATCGAAGAACCCGTGAACAATATTATTAATTATATTATTATAAATTATTTATTAATTAAAATTATTATATATCTTTTATAAAATAATTATATTATATAAATTAAAGCATATATATGTTGAGAGTGCAAGCTTATGTGATCCATAATATTTTAATTATAAATCTTAATCTTCCAGGAAATCACATAAGGAATTTTTGGAACTGACACATTTCAAACTACCAAGTGTAATTCAAGATAATTAACATATATATATTTTAATTTTCGAAAAGTAATTAATATAAAGATATTTAAAAATCACTATAAAGTAAGGAAAATAATAAAACTTGGGATATTATTCTAAATTCCATGAATCTTATCTAAGATGGAGGGATGCACATTCCCCTCCTTCTTCCTTTGCGATTAAGAGTCATTGAATTCATTTTGGGGGAAAATTAAGAGGAAATAAGGTGTCAAACTTTTTACTTTCTCACTTAATCAAAGGAGCTAATCTAGATAATATTGCTGTATTGCGAATATTCAATATCTATTTTATTAATGAACTGCAAACGACGCTTTCCATCTATAATTTTTGGTACCAAACTGTAACGTTGGTTATATATATATATATATATATATTAAGCAGGTGAACCCGAGGATATATAAATTTTAAGATTTCGTCGGTGAGATGACAAGAGTGGATGGCATAATCGCATAGTCAATGCAAATTATTAATAGTCTCTAAATTATTAAAGAAAACTTCGCGAAATTTTCATTTAAATTTGGTAAATATTTTTGGAATTGTAAACTCGATATGTGTAATATACATAATTTAATTTTTTGAAAACTTTAAATTGTTTTCAATATTCAAAAGCATATTTAAAATGAGAACTCGATATCTGTAATATACATAATTTATTTCATAATTTATTTTTTTGAAAAGTCTAAATTTTTTTCTATATTTAAAAACATGTGTTTTAAATAATATGAAAACGACAATCTTATTTTAAAAAATTACTGTTAAGTTTCAATTAAAAAAAACAAAATTTTGAATAATAAAAAAAGAGTTGTCTTTGGTATGATTTTTTGAAGTTTTAGGCGTTGGAATTTGGTGAAAAAATTAAGGTAAAATATTGATTTTTTTATTATTTAAATTCGTTTTTTAAATATATATATATATATATATATATATATATATATATATATATATATATATATATATATATATATATAGATTTAGCACCCTAAAAACTCTTAGGGCACTTCGATTGTGCAAGGTTACGCATCGAACTTTTGTTTTCAATCAATTCCTGCAGGATTTTAAAGAAATTAGACTGAAAAAATCCACTGTAAAACCTTCAAAAAATCGCACTAAAAACTACTCGATGTATGTTGATGCCAGTTTGGTCACACATTCACTTGAAACTAGAGGCCCACAGTTATGGGAAATAAATAAAGTGAGCAAGTATCATTGCTTTATTATCTGTATGTGAAAACAATCATCACCTACATTTTAGGCATCTAGAGTTGTCTATAGTGTGACTTTTGGAGTTGAAATTTGACAAAATTTTTGAGGTGAAAACTTGTATTGTGTTATCTAAGCTAGTTTTTCTCTAAAATACTTTAATTGTACAAGAGTTACTCATCTAATTTGTGATTTCAATAAATTCTTACTTAAAAATTAAGCCAAAAAAATCCAAAACAAACTTCCAAAAAATATTACTAAACAACCTTGTTTTAAAATACATAAAAATAAATGATATTTTAACGTCCCATTTTATATCTACCAAAATAATTATTGAAATTATAAATTTAAAAAAATTATAAATGGAGAGAAAAACTGACTTAATTAATCACGACCTTCAAAAGTAAACTACAATTTTATAAGTTTAAAATACTCCAAATCCCTCCTTCTTGGGTGAGTATCTCGAAGCTTCTTAAATGCATGTGTAAGTCCAGCACTAAAATCTATGCATCTGAAGACTCCTGTAAATTTTTGTATCTCGCGGCAGCAGACACGAAGTAAATCCATCGGTCACTGAGTATTTTTTTTTAAATTAAACAAGCGCCATAAATCACCAAGTCTTCGTCATTTTGCAATCTGTTTTATAGATTTTCAAAAACGGCGTCTCAGTTGGGTGAGAATATCAAAGCTTTTAACATGTAAACATTGAATTAGTATTCTTTAAAGTCGTAACGCTAAAATTTAATAATGTGACATCTAGGGTTCTAAATTTATTTAGACATGATTCAAAGATAGGGATAGCTATAGTATAAGGTTAGTATTGAAGAGATGTGATATCATGAAATGTTATATAGGGTAAGTATTGAGGAGATGTTATATAGGGTAAGTAATGAAGATATTTTATATTAATTATTAATTTTTTTATAATTAAAATTAAAAAATAAAATTGGAGAGATTTTTAAACTTTTTAATTTATATTATTTTTTATTAATTTTTATTGAAAATTTTATGTAAATTTGATTTGGTCAAGTTACTGGTATTGACCAATGGAATTCATGTGAAATATAACCTATTTAAAGGGGGGAATACTCAAGTTAAATGTGTCATCTGGTGACTTTGCATGAAAAAATAAAATAAGTGTTGTTTTGTGTTTTGGTGGGCACTGTTTCAAAAATTAGTGTACAAGCCCAAATAAACTCCACATTGAAAAAATGATAGTATTAATGATAAAAATCACGTATTTATACATATGAAATCTAGGTACGAGACTTAACATTCCCCACTTAATTTGATGGGACATGTAACATTCCAAGTAGCATTATGAAATTTTCAAACTTTTATGTTAGGTCCCTATATTACTAGTATAGTCTCTTATTGTTGTAACCCCCTTATTGTTATTGATGTACCCCTGTAACCCCAATATTGTTATTATTGTGTCCTTACATTATTATTGTTAGGTCGGCTAGGATTATATTGTGGACCCATGGACTCCTATATATAGGAGGTTTTGGTCATTTCTATCATCCAAGAATTGTTCATTCATGTAATGTATTGGAGGTTTCCCCCTCAAAGTGGTTGATATCTCAGGCATTGATCTCTCTTTTCTTCTATTTTTGGAGCTGGTTTCATAACATTTGGTATCAGAGCTTTGGATTCTAGGGTTTCGCTACTCCAAACAGGTCATCGTGGAATTTTCACTATAATTTTTTTTCTACGAAGGTTCAGAAGCTAAAATTTGCATAGAGCGAAGCCGAAACCCTGAGGAACGTCGTGTAAAAATTTCAGATCTTGGTTCCCAATATTTTCGGAGATATGATCTGCGGAAGTCAGGGTTTTTTTAGGCTCTCGAATTTCACCTAAAACAGGTCATCATGGAATTTTCGCTATAACTTTTTTTATACAAAGGTTCAAAAGCTGAAAATTTTATAGAGAGAAGCCAAAATCCTAAAGAACGTCTTGTAAAAATTTCAAATCTTGGTTCACAACATTTTCAGAGATATGATTTGTGTAAGTTAGGGTTTTTCAGGCTCCCAAATTTCATCTCAAAGAGGTGATTGTGGGAAAATCGTCATAACTCTCTCTTTGAGTATTGGATTGGAATTCTGTAAAAAGTGACCGCAAGTACACAGAATGTAGTTTTCTTTGTATCAATTTCAGAGCTGAAGGAGGAAAAAGTGACACGGGGCATGTCGTACAAGTTCGCTCTACTGAACTAGTCCATAATTAGGTCATTGTGGGAGATTGAGCATAAATTTTCCTTGAAGAATCCAAATCAGGCTAGACCTGTGGCATTCAAAATTATATTCAGAGGGCTACTACAAGACCTAATTTCAAAAATTGAAGATCCGAAATCACAGAGATAATTTAGTTTCAATATCGAGATTCTCAAAAGCAAGAAAAAGGTGTGTATTTTTTTTCGAATTGCATAAGTCTTGTTTGAAAAATTAGTTTGAATTTATTCCAAGGGCATATTGAGGAATAGATATCAGTATTGGGTTATAAATCCCCCCTAAAAAGAATTCAACACCCATTAAGCCTTCAAAAGGCTCTACTATGACTCATGAAGACGAAGAAATGCAACATGAGATATCAAAATTACAAGAGCAAGTGCACCAAATTTCTCTATCGCAAAGAGAAACAAAAAATGAAATGGAAGTTTTGAAGAAAGGTGTGGAAGCTAAGATGGATGGTTTGAAGAAAGGAATGGAAGCTAAGATGGATGACATGGAAGTTGGCATGGAAGCTAAGATGGATGAAATGGAAGCTAAGATTGATGAAAAAGTGAAAGACAACCTAGAAAACATGAAGAATGATCTAAAAGCAGACATGGAAGGTTTGGAAAAGTTGATACAAAAAATGTTTCCTAATGGCGAAAAGATAGTAGAGGAAACTGATGATGAGAAAAAAATAATTTTTAATTGTGATTTCATAAACTCTAATGTTGGAGGGAAGAACCAGCATATTCCAAACATGGATATGAGGAAGTTTGATGGCAAGGATCCTGTAACATGGATACTACAGATGGAGCAATAATTTGATCTCAATAATGTGCAAAACACACAAAAGGTACGCATTGCAACTTTACATCCAGAACAAAATACATTTGTATGGTATCGATGGCTTTGCTGCCGTAAAAAAATTGTCACTTGGTCAATTTTTACGAAGGAAATGGTAGCACATTATGAGGATACAAAGAGCAACACTTTCTTTAGCTAATTGATAAATCTAAAAAAAAGGGTTCAGTGGTGGAGCACATTGAGGACTTCCAACAATTGAATATAAGGGTAACTGATATTCCAGAGGAACACAGGATTGATGGCTTCATAGGGACTTTAAAGGATAACATCCAACATGAAGTTTGCGTTTGGGAACATAATTCATTGGAGAAGGCATTCAGGTTGGCAAGAAAAATTGAATGTAAAGTTAAGGCGACAAGGAAGCCTACCACTCACATCTATAAAGATGGAAGTGTTGCTACTCCTAAAATTCCACAACCTACAAGGTTGACACCACAAAAATTGGAAGAAAAAAGAGAAAAAGAGATTTGCTACAGTTGTGATAGAAAATACACTAAAGGTCATAAGTGTGATGAGAATAAATTATTTTACATAGATTGTGAAGAGGAGGAAGAAAATGAACAAGAAACTTCAAAAGAAGAGAATATACACCAGTAACTGATCCTAGAAGAAGAAGAAATGAGTCCGACCATATTATGTAATGCATTGGTAGGAATTCAGGTAGTACCCATAATTTTATTCATTGTAAGGTAGCCAAGGAATTGAATTGTTTCCTATACCCAGCACCAGAATGTCAAGTTATGGTTGCAAATGGAGGAACTATAAATTGCTCTAGAAAATGCCATAATATCAAGCTAACCAAGGGGGAATATGTATTTAATAGTCCAATGCTTTACATTCCAATGGGAGGTGTTGATGTTGTATTAGGAGTACAATGGTTACAATCTTTGGGGATGATAGCTTTTAATTATTAAGAACTTTTCTTGAATTTTTTTTCAAAAGGAAAAGAAATCGAATTACGGGGTATCGCAGGGAAGCGAAGAAAGATAATAAGCTATAATGTCATGAAAAAGCTTCTGAAGAAAGAAAAACGAGACGTAATTGCACAATTATGCTCACTAGAAGTTCCAACATCAAAATCATATATTTCCCTAGATCTCCAAAATGTCTTAGACAATCATTCTAAGGTGTTTGAAACTCCCAAAGGACTCCCACCTATTCGTGATCATGATCATGTTATTCATTTGATTACAGGAAGTGTTCCTCCAAACATTAGGCCTTACAGATATCCTTATGTCCAAAAGAGCGAAATTGAACGCATGATTGCAGAAATTCAACCTAGTCAAAGTTCTTTCTCTACTCCAGTAGTATTGGTGCACAAGAAGGATGGATCATGGTGAATGTGTCCAGAGTATAGGGAGTTCAATAAGCTCACTATTAAAGATAAATTTCTCATTCCTGTGATTGATGAATTATTGGATGAATTACATGGAGCAATTTATTTTACCAAGTTGGATCTTTGTTCAAGATATCATCGAATTAGAATGAAGACTGAAGATATTCCAAAAACAACATTTCAAACTCATGAGGGTCATTATTAAATTTTTTTCATGCCTTTTGGCCTTACCAATCCATCTTCTACATTTCTAGGGTTGATGAATTCCATTTTCAAACCCTTCCTTAGAAATTTTTTGCTAGTATTTTTCGATGACATACTAAGCTCTAGCAAGTCTTGGAAGGATCATGTTCAACATGTTGATAGGGTGATCAAAATACTGGAGGAGAAACAATTATATGCAAAAACATCCAAATGTTTCTTTGGAGTACAAGAGGTGGAATATCTGGGTCATATTGTATCTCATGACGGTGTTAAGGGAGACCCTAACAAAATTAAAGCCATTAGGGAATGGAAATTCCCCACAACCATAAAGCAGTTGCAAGGATTTCTCGGGTTAACATGGTATTATCGCAATTTTTTCAAGAATTATGGGAGAATAGCAGCACCTCTAACAACATTATTGAACAAAGATGAATTTTCATGGACTCCTTAAGAAACTAAGGCCTTTGAACATCTTAAAGAGGCAATGTGCCTAACACCAGTGTTAGCTATGCCAAACTTCAGAAAAGCCTTTATTGTGGAATGTGATGCCTCAGGAAATGGAATTGGTGCTTTTTTAATGCAAGAAAGAAGACCCATTGCTTTTGAAAGTCGCCCAATCAAAGGAAAGTATTTATAGAAAGCTATTTATGAGAGGGAAATGTTGGCAATACTACATGCAATAAAGAAATGGTGACCTTACCTAATGGGAAGACACTTCAAGATAAAACTGATCATGATAGTCTTAAAAACTTTTTGGAACAAATACTATCTTTAGAAGAGTAGAAAAAATGGGTCACAAATATGTTGGGTTATGACTTTGAAATCATATACAAAAAAGGGAAGCTAAATGTTGTTGCAGAGGCACTCTCAAGAAAGGATGAAGAGGTGGAAGCATTGCTTTGCGCCATTTCCATTATCCAACCAGATTGGATAACCGAAGCAAGGGATGAATGGAAGAAGGATGAAGAAACGTGGACACTCATTCAAAATTTGTTGTAAGATCCTAGTACATATGATACATTTAGTTGGAAAAATGATTCCTTATGGTACAAAGATCACTTATATATTTTCAAGAATTCCCAACTAAAACAAAAGGCTTCTTTTGGAATTGCATACTTCTCCTTTAGGAGGTTTCCCCCTTGAAGTGGCTGATTTCTAAGGCATTGATCTCTCTTTCCTTCTATTTTTGGAGCTGGTTTCATAACATTTTCATGTCTGAGTGCCCTAGAAAATATGTTTGTGATATGCTATGAAGTAGGACAATGTGTCAGATGAATAACTTTCACCTCTACATAATGTCAAATCAAGTGGTATTTGGTATTAATATGCTTGCTTCGATCATGAAACTTGGGATTCTTGGCCAACTGAATTGCAAAGGAGTTGTCAATAAGTAGTATAGTTTAAGCCTTTTTTTTTCCTACAAGTCTTCAAGTATTTTGCGAAGCCAAAAGATTTATTTTGATGTTTGAGCTGCTGCGACATATTTGACTTTGGTGTTAGAATCAACATTAATAGATTTCTTGTGTGATCTCCAACTGATGGTTGTTTATCCAGGATTCATCAAATAACCAAAATTAGAGACCTCGTTCTCCTTATCTCCATAAAACTCAAACTATGAATAGTCGTTGAGATGGCAATCTACAACTTTGGAAAATTTGATGCCATATGTTTGAATGCCTTTCAAATACTTGACCACTCATTTTTTCGCTTTCCAATGACCTTCACATGGTTATTGCATGAACCTGGAAAGTATCCCTACAACAAAATCTATGTCAAGTCGAGTAGTAGTTAGAAAATTCAAACTTCCAACAAATTTCCTATACTTTGTTGGATCATCAAACATAATTTCTTCAGTGGAAGTATGCTTCAAATTTTTCTCCATTAGAGTAGCAACAAATTTACAATATTATTTGGGTTTTTTATCAACTTCAATCCAAAAATAATAATGCAATAAACCCAAATTTTTCATGTTGAAAAATTTAAATAATTCTCTTTTTTCAGATGTTATATAGTCATCATTAGTTCCTGTGATCATCAAATCATCTACATACACAACCGAATATACAACAGACTTTCTAGTTTTCTTAACAAAAAGAGTTGCATCATCCAAATCAAATATCTTATAATTCAACTGGAGAATGTGTTCAATTATTTTTTCATACCATGCACGAGATGTATGTTTCGTTCCATAAAAATATTTCACCAACTTACATATCTTTTTCTCTTTCCCTTTGACAAAAAAAGCTTATGGTTGAAAAATATAAACCTCCTCCTTCAAATCTCCATTCAAAAATGTTGTTTTGCATCCATATGGTGTACACAAATAAATATAAGGGATTTCCAAATTCACCCTTGATTAGAGCCGACCCGTCCTCATCCCGTTCAAGCATCCTAGAAATGGCTGGCCCATCCTTATCCACCTTAAACAACTCGCTTACTAACAAACCATACGCCTGACACAACGCACTTAGATCCGACCTATCTTCATCTGCCTCATCTACCACTACAAATTGTTCTGTCATGAATTCATGGCAAAGTCCTAAATACTCCAATTTAGTTGCGCTGGCAGGGAACTCGTCCACTGCCTGCCCTAGGGTGACTAAATATTTTTCGTGAATGGATGATTCCTCTTTAAAATTCATCAAAACAATGCTCACAATTTTCTCCACAAATTCCCAATGGTCGCTAGAAAAAAACATGGGTTAATTAAACTATAGGCATTCAAATATTTCCGTAATCAATTTCAATAATATTTCTGATTGAATATTTCAACAAAAAAACTTCAAAATCAAGATAAAAAATATTCAACAAATATTGATAGTTTATGCACATTAAGGCAGTGAAGGAGAGAGATGAGTAATGTATTTTCGTTTCCTTCGTTTTGAATGGGAGGCCTTGAAGATATGAGGCTCACACTAGAGCATCATCCCATATTTTTGTCTTTTCCATGGTTCCCTCCCTCTGTGCTTTTCAAACACCTTCTGATAACATCCTTTCTCTATCCGACGAAGATCCGCAAGATCGACGTCATAGAAGACAATAATAAGCTTCCATTTGGATTTGATAATTGTTAAAATAGTTAATTAACTCCCGCATGAAGAGTTAGATAGTCAGTTAAGTAAGCGTTGAGTAAGTTGAGTTGTGTGATATATGACTTTGGTAAGTGAGTTAGAGAGTCAATTAAGTGAACTTTGAGTAAGTCAAAATTATGTGATATATGAGTTTGGTAAATATGTGCATGTCATGCGAGTCAGGATAAATACCCTTCACCGGGTATATTGTATTTAGTGACAGTGATTTAAGTTCTTGTGATTAATAGAAGAGCCACAGCTCATGTGTGTTGAGTTTGTGAATTATTTTTGTTATTTGTGCCTTTACTCTTCTGCCTTTCCAACAAAATGGTATCAGAGCAAGGTTACAAAGAACCAAGGAGAGATGGATCAAGAATCATCCATGTGTGAGGAGATTATTTTTCTCACTTATTTCACTTATAACACATCTAGCAGTTATATTCAGTGTGTTATAATGCCGGTGAGTTCAGAAGAGAGTTTCATTATAGTTTATAAACTTAATACCTTCACACAGCACGCGGGGTTCTTTTGTTTCCGCAGCATTAGCACTCTAACACGGTGCTATTTAGGGTGACGAGCATTAAACACTACTACAAAACACTTTGGTGCGTTAGTGTTTTAAAAGGGGTCAACGTATTACTATGCTTGGCACGTCAGTGAAAAAAAAAGTCAAAATTTATAAGGGTTTGTTTTTTTGAGTTTTGCAAAGCTTACAAAAGAAGAAAATTAGGGTTTCATATGAGAAGATTTTTTTTTGACAAAAGATGGCAACAAGTAGTTTCCAACCACAACTTCCTTCTTTCACAAGGAAATATTATGATCTGTTGGCCATTAAGATGGAGACCATGTTAAAAGTGCATGATGTTTGGGATCATGTCAAGTTTGGGTTTGCATAACCTCATAATGATGCAAAAGAACGACCTTTTAGTAATGTAGATAGGGAAAAATTAAAGAAAGACAAAAGGAAGAATGCACGCGTTTCTTCTTATCCAACAAGGAGTGGATTGAATAGTGTTCCAGAATATTATGATCACATCTTCAGCAAAGGAAGCATGGGAAACTTTGGCGACAAGCTATCAAGGTATGGCCAAATTCAATATTGTTAAATTGCAGAATAATAGGAGAGATTTTGAAAGTCTACAGATGAAGGAGACAGAGGACATCGATTCTTTCATGAATCAGGTCATGTTTGTAGTAAATCAGCTAAAAATTTATGGTGAAGAAATAAAATATTGAATAGTGATTGAGAAGGCCCTTAGATCTTTGTCTACCAAGTTTGATGTTGTGGTAGCAGCCATAGAAGAAGCCAAGGATTTGGAAAAACTGACAGTTGATGAGTTGATGAGATCACTTCTATCGCATGAGGCAAGGATAGATAGAAGTAAGGATTCCACTTTAGAAATTGCTTTCAAAAGTCAAGTGTCTATTTCAAGAGGTCAAGGCAGAGGTCGATCAAGAGGTAGAGGACAAGGCAGAAGATATGGTGGTCATAGAGATGGCCGAGAAGAGCATGAACATGACAGTGGAAGCAACAATAGAAGAAGCTTCAACAATAATTACAGATCTAACAAATTAAAGGTGAGATGTTATTATTGTAATAAATTTGGTCACTATATTCATGATTGTAGGAAGAAGATAGTTGATTAAGGAAATTAGAGAGCTAATGTTAATACAAAGAATACTATCTCCTTGTTCCTAGCATGCAACAACATGCATGAACCACCAGATAAGGTGTGGCTATTAGACAGTGGTTGTAGTAACCACATTACAGGAAACGAGAATTTGGTTGCAAATTTGGATCAATCCGTGAAGAGAAAGATAAAGTTGGGGATTGACAAGACTGTGGATGTAGATGGCAAAGGATTGGTCAACATTGTTACCAAGTAGGGGGAGCGAAAGACAATCTCAGAGGTATATTATGTTCCCGGTCTCAAACACAATTTGATAAGTGTTGGTAAATTGACGCATAAAGGATACATAGTTATATTTCAGGGGCAAGAGTGTGTTATTTATGACAAACCCCCAAGCAAGCAGCTGATAGAAAAGGTGCAGATGACAAGGAACATAATATTTCCTCTAATTATGAATTACAACGACTAGGTAAGTTCTTTTACAGTTGCATGTTCTAATTATTTGTTATGGCACTTTCGGTTTGGACACTTCACTAGTATAAAATGATGAAATTAGTGACTAGGTGACTAAAAACGTTAGTCACCGCAATTATTTCAAGTGAATTACTATTAAATTTGAGAAATTTTAAGTGACCGAACTAAAAATGACTAACTTAAACAACTAATTTAGTTTAGGGATAAAATATGACTAGATAATAAGTGATCAAACTAAAAACGACTAACTATAATGACTAATTTGGTCCACGACTAAAATATATGACTAGATATTAAGTGAAAAAATTAATAATTATTAACGTAAATGACTACTATAGTCAAAGAATAAAAATATGACCAAATAATAAGTACAACAAGTATACGAATTAATCATTTATGTTAGTAATTTTTAATTTTGTCATTGTAGTGTATTTTCATGACCGAATGGGAAGCTGCCACATGGAACCTCCACATTGGCTAAAAAATTGTTAAGGGTCAGTAGGCCTTGGTGGTAATCAAACCGACGACTTGCCACAATAAACACCAAAGGCTTACCATCCTTCCTACGGTTAGTTCTCAACCATAATGGTTGTCACTTATATTTGAATGGCATGTATGTGTGTGTTGGGAGTAGGGGTCGAGTGGTGAGCCCTAACCCCTGGTCGTATCGCACCAATAGGACCTGTCGCGGAGGCAGATGAAGCAAAGGAGCATGGACCAACCCTAAATCCTAGTCATGTTCACAACCCATATGACCGAGCACATACCAGAGAGGTGTTTGGTGGAGAAGGGTGGGGATGTAGGCCCTAGACCGGTCCCATGGCACTACATGTAACCACAGGAGGAAAGATAAAGGGTTAATACAATGAGGGAAAATTTTGAGGCTTGACCCCAGGTCATGTTGCGGACGCGTAACCAGCGACTAAATATTTGAGAATTAGTGTGGCGAGGATGGGCGGTTAGCCCCAAACCCCAACCACATCACCCCATGCAACCATGAGATAACAGAAAAGGTGCCAAGACAGGTGGTGGCAGACCACTGGCCCCAACCCCTGGCCTAATTATGGTGCGCCACATGACCCTATTTTTGTGCCTACGGGGAAATTGGGAGAATTAATTAGGCGACAAAATGCACCGAATGTGAGTGAAATTGTTGCCTCCTAGCGGTTTAAAGGGCAGATTTGTCGCTCAATTTGTAGTTTCAGCCAATTTTGAGGACAAATAATAGAAGAAACTTGGGAGAGACGTAATATTCAAAAATTCATAACTCCATTTCTACAAATCAGAATCAGATGATTCTCATTGCGTTAGAATCACCTCTCCAAGAGCTATTATCGTCATCCATCACATGTTGAAATGTGCTCATGGGTTTTTCCCAAATCCTGATGGGTGAAAACCCCCAAGCTTGGGCCTCAAGCCCACAAGTGACTCTTGTGGCACTTTTCCCTCCAATCCCCAAACCGTAGGGCTGGAGTACCTCCCAAGCTACACAAAGATCAACAATAACTTAGAGGAGCTTTCCAAGACTTCGAAACCTGTTGTTGAAGATATTTGGCCAAGTTACTGAATCTCCAATTTAATATCTTATTTTTAGAATAATCAATTTTATTCTTGAACATGATTTAGATCTAAAGAGACTTTTGGCATTATCGTTAGTTTTGAAACAACAAAAGAGAGCTTACTTGATTGATATATGCCCATTACAAATCGTATAAGAACCTCCCCTAGATGTAGAGGAGACCTTGAACCCTTGCATAATAAGGTTTGAGGGTCTTTGCTTGAAATTATTTAGATCCCACACCAAGCCATTTGAGTTGGGTGAATCCATAATGATATTTAATGACAATAACATTGAACCTCCGCACACAATCTATGATATGTAAAAAGAAGTAGAGAAACATAAATTTCCACACACCTACGTGGGCCCATAGACTAGCCAATGTGTGAGATGCGTAGGTTTGAGACAAGTAATCTTAAAAAATATACATGAGCAATTTTAGTGAACTCAAGTTGGAAGAGCCTTTGCCTTGGAAGGATTTCTTTGGAAAAAACCAGTGTGATTTGATGTGGTTTTCAAACCACCATATAAAGGATCCTACGATATAACTAGAGAAGACGATGTGGAGAGAGACCTTAGTGGCTAGGGTAAAACCCTAGTCGTGCCATGTAAATATGACTCCCTTATTTTTTCCAGTCACACACAAGCACACATAGAAACACACATAAAGGGTTGATGACCCCATTACAAATAGTATAAGAACCTCCCCTAGATGTAGAGGACGCCTTAAACCCTTGCATAATAAGGTTTGAGGGTCTTTGATTGAAATTATTTAGACCCCACACCAAGCCATTTGATATGGGTGTTTCCATAATGATATTTAATGACAATATATTTTATTTTTTGGCATCTCACCTCTAAATATGTTGTCAACGTTCCATCCTCTGGCTTCTCATCAACGTATATTTATAACAATGACAAACCTAGAAATCCAAATTGACACCTAACATAAGGAAAATGCATGTATCTATACATGGGAGTCTCTTAGTTTTAGGAACAGTAACATATATCTTTAACCACCACTTTTGAAAGAAAAAAATTAACAATTATAAGGTCTTGATTGGACACTAAAAAAGAATTGAAATGAACTTATCTTTCAACCAAAATTAAATTATATCTATGATGTGGCCAAAGCCTTGCATAATCATCGATAATTACTACTTCATATTCCATTCCAAAAATTTCATCTAGATCTTTACTTTTAGGTATCCTATCATCTCCATCTAGATTAGCCTCATCTCCCTTCAAAATAACACGTCGTGCAAATGAAGTTCCTATGGGATCAAGTACTTTGGCCATCTATATGGCATAAAATTTATTGCCCATTGTATAAACATGTTGTTCATACAACTTTCTTACCTGGAACATAAATTATCAAAGAATAAATTAGATGAAAGAAAGAATAGATCCATCTATTGGCATGCATAGAAGTTTCCATTTCCATATTGTAAATAGAATGCTACGTGTAAGAGCTATAGTTTGAAAAGATATTAATAGTTCAATCCAAATTATAGTAACCTTGTCTAAAACATTTCATATCTTAGGCCACAATTTAGTCCACATTCCCAGATAAGGAAAGCAAAAAATATGATGTTGAGGTTTCTCTTGGTCTTGCTCCTCCTTCTTCCTTAGAATTTCCTCACGCACATGATCTATTCAATAAATTGTTGGAAAAAAATCATGAATTAGAAACATTTATATACTCATATTACCATGAATTAGTTCATTTTCTTCACATCCCTTTTTTCCTAGGAGTCACAAGAATTATAACAAGATGGTTTATATTTAGTGAAACCTTCGCTGAATTTAGAAGTGTGTGATCATGGTCCAAAACAAGGCAAAGTTTCTTGGCACTAAACATCTTATCTTTTTGTCAATTCTCCATGTTGTTCCTACTAGATTGCAACTCATTTCTCTTCACTTAACCCTTCCAAGAGATGATCCACATCAACCCAAGGATTCAAATGATTTTTTGTGAAGTGCTATTTTCATTTAAAAAAATCTATGAGGGGTATAACCATGATAGAATCCTTTGGAAGTGTTGTGTCTTGTGTAGTATCTTCTTTTGGAAATTTATAAGATTCAATGAATTCTTGATCCATGTCAATGGGGTCAATTTCTCTAATTGATTTCCCAACATTCTTCATGCATAGGTCATACATATTTAGATCTAGCCATACCCCTTTCACTATGTATTGGAAGTGTGCTCAAGTGATTATATTTAATATTATTATCTTTATATTTATAGTTTGAGAAATTAGTAATGATGGACTATGGAACCAAATTATCATGGCAAAATACCTCCAGAATAGGGATCTAATTAGATGTCTTCGTGTTGGTGCCTCGGGCACTCCTAATACCTCAACATCTTGGTGCAGTATTCTCCACACTAAACATTGGATTTTTGGGAATCTCAGATGGGATCTTGGCATGGGATCTTCTCCTCAAGTTAGCCTGGACTGCCTCTCAGGCTTGACAAGTCCGCATTTACTATCACCTCCTCTTATTACTTTTTTTCACAATCACGGTTAATTTTTGATTAAATATATTGCAAATGATCATCTTTCCTCTCAATATTTCACTCAATGGAAAGATGCCTTCGAGCTTGAAATTCCAGAGCCCTTGATTTTGAAATGGAAATAATATATTACTAATCTTAAGCTCCATGGGATTATCCTTTCAACAAAAATAGACACATTTATTTGGTTTGGTGGTCCACAACAAGGAAAGGTTATTGTACATGAGGCATATCAGATAATCAACCAGGCTGCCAAAAAGATTACGTTTTTTCTCTTGGTTGGCTAGGTCTTGGAAATCATATTTTCCTCTCAAACTCAAGTGTTTCTCTTGGTTGGTGGTTCACAACCGGATTCTAACTTGGGAAATCCTTAATAAGAGGGGCTATCAGGGTCTGGGAAGGCGTTACCTCTGCTCACCTGCTGGAGAGGACATCAATCACCTCTTTCTCCATTGTCCCTTTGCCTCTGCAGTTTGGACTTAGGTGCTACAAATGATCAAATTCCCTGCTGATTAGGACTGTTTGGATATTATCTCATCTTGGTCGATGGAAAATGGATCAACAAATTCATAGAACATTGGCTTTCTTTATCATCTGGGGAATTTTGTGGTCTAGAAATGCACCCATATTTGAGCAAGTGTTTCCTTATATATGGAGGACCAGCTGCAAAATCATTTCTTTCTATCATGAGTACTCTTCCTTTCTGCACTCAGTCCCTAAAATCCCTCCTCCACCTCGCAACCTTTGGTCTACTTTTCCCGTTTTTGATGGGGCTTCCTCCTTTGGACTATGTGGTTGTGGAATGGCCATTCATCTTGGGCCTAGGACCTTCTACAAATTCCACTGGTACTATGGAAATAGCTCTAACACCTTAGCTGAATTACTTGCTCTCAGGGAGTACATTAGGGGAATTTTGAGGTCTAAAATGGGCCTCCTAAAGAAATAATAAAATAATAGCTAAACCAAAAAAAATAATATTTATGAATTTTCAATTCACTTTTTGCACCAAAATCCATGTAACCATAGTTAAATTAAATTCAAAAGTTGTACCAAAATAAAATTAATAAAAAAATTGTATTGATGTGATTACTAAGAATGAGATTTTCAAAAAAAAGTCCATTATCATTGAACAACTAATGCATTTTCCCTTCTTACTTAAATAACTTAAAATAAAATATAAATATAAATTCTCAATTATATTATATGCTATTAATTAAAATTTATATTATTTAAATTGTATAATAACATGTAATTAATATACTATATAAAAATAATATAATATAATCTAATAAATGTATAGGGATATGCATTGTTTCTTTCAAGAAATATGAAATGACAATAATATATTTTTATTCAAAAAATGTGAAATGACATTTATTATGAGCACTTTACTTTTACTTTAAAAGTACTTAAAGCACTACCATGGTTAACCATGAATTTTTATCCACCATTGAGAATGTGACAAGTGAGTACTTTTAACCCAAAAAAACGCTACCTCAACCATTACGGATGATGTCATCCCCTAAAATGTGATTGGTTCTCATAAAGTGATTTTTGATTGTACATTTTCCTTAGGAGGCCCATTTTAGACCTCAAAATTCCCTTAATGTGCACTATACTATTTAGCTCAGCCTCAAGGATTTTATAGTTTTTGGAGACACCAAATTTGTCATTAACTGGGAAAATGATAGAAGTTCCCTAAAATCTCCGAACCTTGACTCCTGGAAGTGCAAAACCAAGTCCCTAATAAAATAGCTACGCTCTATCTCCATTTCCCATATCTACCTGATCTAAAATGGTGAAGTTGATGGTCTCTCCAAGGAAGGCTTCTGCTTAGAGCCTAATAGGATTTTTATTTATTTATTTATTTTTATTTTTATTTTTTATTTTATTTTATTTTATTTTTATTTTATTTTTTATTTTGTTTTATTTTATTTTATTTTATTTTTTTTGGTCAAATTAGCCGTTATTTTTATTTATGTTTATTTTTAGTTTTTAGTTTTTCATATTTTATTTTATTTTTATTTTTTATTTTGTTATTGTTATTTTTTATTTCTATGGTCAAACTAGCCGTTATTGTACAACGGCTATTTGGAGCTTCTTTTTTTATTTAAGCTGAATCCTAGATCAGATTTCGTATCTTGTCCTGATGATGAACCACATTGGCTGGTTCGAAACGCGTCGACAAAAATTTCTCCATTGTGATTTTCACCGAAAGATTTAATACTTGATTTTTTTTCTAGTTTTTGTACTCTGGAATTATACAAGCACAAACCATATTATGATCTAACTAAAGTAATAATACTACATTTCTAATTACTCTGTTTCATTTTGATTTTTCCTCCTCCGTTTCGATCAAGCTGTCTATTTGAATTTTTGGAAGTACATAATAGCACAACATTTCCATATTTATATGATGGATAATGATGAAATTCATAGAGAATGGTTTTGGTATTAGCATACTAATTATAATCTCAAACAAAAATGAGAAGCTCTATTCTCTGGATTATGTAATTTCACTATAAAATCAATTTAAAGAGTTTTTTTGGTTCTGAAAAAAATCTACTAAAGTGGATATTGATTGAAGTTTATTGTGACTAAATTTTTTGTTGAATTTTCCAAAATTGCACCACACAGTCCAACCATTCAAAATAAAACCACATAGTCCAACCGTTCAAAATACAAAAACTAGTACTAGTTATCAAAGTCATATATGCTTTGAATCCTCTCACTGATTTTGTAACTTTCTAAGGCTTTTTGTGATTTTAAGGAATTCAAAATTTTTCTATGTCCCTGGAATTGGGCAATTTGAACTAAACTATTATGAATTTTCTTAGTGACGATGTCTCACCTAAAAATTTAAAGCAATCTTGAATAAACGTTATCTGAAATAATTTTCGAATCAGCCTATTATAAGAATTATCCAAAACAAATTTGTAAAACCCATCATTGTTGGAATCAGTAAAACCAAAAACAAATTCCAAATTCCACTTGATAGTATGTTTTTTTCAAAAATCCTAAAGTTTTGTGTATATTTGGAGGATTATCCTTATCCTACGCCATGGTGAAGTCTACTGCGTTGAATGGAGGCGTGGTGGTTACCTATATGTATTTTCCTGAATTGAATTTAGACATATATTAAGTTAATTGAATATAAATAGACCAAGATCATATAAACCGTGGAGGCGCAAATCATTCTCAGGTTTAAATAGGTAAGGAACTCCGAGTAGAAGTGGGAGATATCTTCCCTAATATTCTACATCCCTTGTTATGAAAATTCATTATTCTAGACAATTTCAACACAACTACCTAATCAATTAATCCGATCTTAATAAATCGATAAATCACCTAAAATTATTGTAGCCCTAAGGATAGACACGATGCAGGGGTTATTCCATCAAGAAAAGAGGAAAATCCACCTGGAAAGTTGTTTATCAAAGCAAGAAAAGAATGATAATTCCCTACCAGACGGAGGATAGAGTAGCTTCCCCATTCCGGGGACACTAACGCAGATGGAAGAATGAAAATGGAGAGATAGACGAATCGAGCAAAGCTGTAAATGTCATTGCAATTTACCGGTGGGATATGGATGCCATTCCAATATCCTTATTGGAATTAAATAGATGTGATATTATTTGTTACTATATTTATTTATAATATACAACATTTCAGAAATTCTTGCAAGTTTTTTCCGTGAAATTCTATTCAATATGAGGCAAATAAGGAACTTGTTACCAATTTGGACCCAGATTTGTAGTTGTTGGTACTAAATCCATACGTATCTCCCTGCTCAATAAGATAAAACGTTTCTGCCCCACTCAATTTCACGTTTTCGGTGGTAAAATTTACTAATTAATCATGAAAGCACGTAATCAAGCAGTGCAATATTTTGTCCACCAAATCATATCTTGTGTGTGAGCAACATATGAAATATTAAACTAAGACACTCTCTGCAACTCTCTGAAATATTTCTTCTTTTAGTTGATATAGATGATATGATCATTGATAAAATATATCATAGTTTCTCTTACTCTCTGTCCATTCCATTATGGAAATGATCTGGTGAAAGTGAGTTTGCCTGCTAATCTAACCCATGTTTGCTTGCTAAGGAAAACTCATGCAATTCATTGAGTATATAGTGTTCTCTAGTATGCCCTCCCAACACTAGAGCCCTGGTCCCTCTAACTACATAGGTACTGTGGCCCAAAGAAAACCTTGGTTGTTGTCTAGGAAAATTCAGCATTCTCCATGTAGGTTTCTCCTCAATAGGATCCAAAAGATATATTTGTGACCTTGAATGAAAACGGGCCACCAATCCTCCAAAGATCAACACTCTACCACCTGGTAGACTCACAACCACGTGATGAAGCTTGCATGGAGGTGCTTTTCCCCCAAGATTCCCTGCACCTTGCATCCCACTTCCTTTTAAGTATCTCGATTTAGGTTGTTCTTCACTAAGATCAATTGTATACACATCACTTGACCTTAGCCTCAAAGGCCCACTTTTGGCTAGGCCACCAAATATGAGAATATTTTAGCCTTGTTGGGGCCCTTGTTTTGAATTTTGCATAAAGACAGATTTTGGGTTGCAAATCGGCATGTGGCAGGAGCAACAACGGTAGGCAGCGGAGTTGCCGAGGTTGCGGAAGGGCGGGAGATAGATGATGAGGTTGGCACAGATAAGTGCAGACAAAGAGAAGATGTGGCAAAGAACATATTGTGGAACTCATCTGCAACAAGAATAAGCCGAAAGCAGCTGAGTAAGAACATGAGAGAAACTAACAGTTGCACTGGCGGGTGAATAAATAGGCTGTCACCCAGCAAGAAAAGAAATGCACGGATACAGAGAGATCGGAGAGGTTAGAGCAGAACGAGGCTACAGAGAAGACGCTGCAGGAGAGCTCTATTCTGAGCGCGACATCCTTGTATTTCCTATGTTTCTATTGATCTATCATGGCTGTAGTATCTCCCTCTCTCTATCCTGCAGGACCTCTGTAATAGAATTTGGAAGCTCTTTATGTCAAGCAATGTAACTCTGGATCCTGCTGAATGGTTATTAATATATATTTGAAGGTTGTTGTCTTACCGTATGAGTTAAATGTGTTGCATGATGTCTATAGTACTTTAAAATTTTATTTTCTTAGTATCTGCATGATGTCCTGAGAAGATCTTCTACGTATGATGTTATGTATGCGTATGATTCTGTGTTGGATTCAAGTTACGGATCCATCCGCCAATACCGATTTGTTCCCCTCCTTCATGTGGTCGCAGCACGCCTCGAGTGAGACGCTCTGCTCTTCGGAGTAGGGTGAAAATGCTGGCGTGGTGCTAGACTACAACGAACTCCTTTGTTAGCCCAATCCCCGAACCTTGGTCTTGCCTGCGAGACCTATTTCCTTGCCAACAAATGGTTCTGTTGCCGGGACCCTAAACTTCATTAGGGGAACTAGATCATGGTATCAAGGATCTTCGAAGGAGAAATACAAAGATGGTGGGATAACCACCTGGACCAGTTTATAGCTCAGCACGCTGAACTAAGAAGCCAAAAAGAGAAGGCGATCAGAGATCTAGTTCTCTTCTTGGATTCTGCCAGTGATACCTATGAGATCCTCTGGGGAAAGTTCCCCAGCGAAATCTATAGCTTGTTGCGGAGGCTGCAGACCAAAGTGACTAAGGACAAATCGCGAAAGATCGACCGCAAGTGGGTGCACAGAGATCTGGTGGCCTTTCATCGGTTGGATACCGAACTAACCCGAGCTGTAGATTTCTGGGTATAATCTACTTTGGATGGATATATTGTGGAGTTTGCAGCAGAGTGCTATTAGTTGTTCTCCAGAGCCGAAGCTATATTCCGATCCAGACTGAGAGGGAAGCTGTTGAAGGAAATTCCATTGTGGATTAAGGCCCTGATGGTGGACGAAGGGCTGATGGAATTCCAGAAATCAGGCATGGAAGCGTAAACCTCTAGTGCTGGGGGAAGGGCTTGAGGGACAAATGCTATGTGAAATGTGAGGGTGGGAGTAGGGGAATGGATGCTGAAACCGCAAGGAGGTTGAGGGAGTGACGTGCACATCGGAGGGTGCAGATCGCCGAAAGGTGGTGAGAAAGGGTGATGAGGGAGTTGAAACGACAAGGGAGTAGTTGGAAGGATAAAAGGGAGGTGCCTCAGGAGATAGTGGACATGGAAGGCCAGGTGGGTCCCTAGGAAATGGGAGGGACCGTTAAAGGAGTGCGGCGGGTACATGGGAGCCCAGCCAGGAGGAAGGGAGAGATGATGTCTAACGAAGGAGATGCAGACGCACGCCCAGAAGAAGATTTCGATGTCGAGTGGTACGTCATGATGCAGCAGTTATTCCAGGAAAGGACGACATTCATATCTCCAAGTATTTCGACTCCCCAAAGCTCCAATAGCGTGGATCCCTACCTTTCCCTGGTACTCTATAAACCCTTAAGTGATATTTTCGTTAAGTTAAAAGAGTTGAGTCGATTGAATAGCAGTCAGTTGTCAACAGCAACGCATGCTAATAGTAGCATTACAAGTGGTATAATTACGCAACTACGACCCATAGGGTTCATTCTAGTTACACCTCTGTAAGTGAATATGGCGGGGTCATTCACTCGGTACCCAGAATTTTCTGGGCAGGGTAACAATGATGTGGAACAACATTGGTACCTCTGTGAAGCCATATGGAGGGCATGGCAGATGGTAGATGCAAGAAAGCTGATCGAATTCCAAACCACGCTGAGAGAAAGGGCATTGCGCTGGTTCATAAAGTGGTCAGAGGCCCACCTGAATGCAGTGATTTCGGACATCAAGCGAGACTTTGTTAGAGAGTTTAAGCTACCCCAAACAGACTTGCAAGGCTTGTCCGAACTATGGGAGATCAAGCAAAGAGAAGGAGAGACTGTGTGGGAGCTGATGCATAGGTTCAAAGATGCGATCGGGAAACTCAGCTACCCGATTGACCCAAATCATTGGAGGGACTGGCTCATCAAGGCTCTGCTTCCCTTGACGAGAACCCCCCTCACTCAGCAAAAGATCGATAACCTGAAGGATGCGTTGGAACAGGCCACGAAGATAGAGGCAATGGCGGGCTATCTGCAAGAATATAGGGGGGCAGCCCCGCAAGACCCATCCCTACTGGGACTGCAACATGAGATTGCCAATCTGACCGAAAAAATTAAGGAGATCCAGCCTATAAGACCAGCTAGGCCAAATGTTTGGTGCACACACTGCCTGGTAGAAGGACACGTGGCAACCGAGTGTCCTCGGTTGCAAAGCCAGGGAGTGGGGGCCTCAGCAGCGGCAGTACAGGGGGCTCCACCTATCGGAGGAGTTGCGTCGATAAACTCACAAGGGGTCTATCTACCGAAACAACCGTATGTCGAGTTCCCAAATCAACCGACCCAAGCCGCAACAGAGTATTGCGAAATCTGTCGAACAGTGGGTCATCAACCTCGGATGTGTCCGATTTTGCAGAAGTACTCCAATGTTTCGAACAACGTGTACTATGAGTTATGTGCTTCGATGACTCACAACACCGAATAGTGCAGAGCTCTAGACGCTCTGGTGGACCAATTAGACCAGCCCTCCTACAGGGTGAATGAGGCTCCCAGAGGCAGAGGAGGCGGTATGCGAGGAGGCCGCACAGGGGGATAGGGCCCACTGAAATGCTACAACTGTGATCAGGAGGGTCATGTGGCCCATGAATGCCCCCTACCCAAAAGACCGTGGTGTTCCCAGTGTCGCGTGAACACCCACATGACAGAGGACTGCCCTGAACTTATCAAGAAGTGGGAGGAACGAGCAAGACAGAGGGGCACGAATCTGGTAAATGCAGAACCTCGAGGGGCAGCGACTCTTGCCATGCAGAATGTAGCCATAGTGACGCGAGGCGAAAAGAAAATGGGAGAGGATGCTCGTGAGAAGGAGCCAATGCGGGTGATCAGGATCGCATCCCCAAAACAACTAATCAGGCCGGAAACGCAAAATAAATATTTCTAGGAGGCTATAGAAACTTTTGCCCAGTTGGGGGGAGTCAAAGGTATTGAGTTACCTGTGAAGAAAGATACCAGAGAACAGAGCACTATAGGATCTTTGGTCGAGGAATGGTTCCACCTATTTCTCAAAATTGTTGACAACGCTTCAATGCAGGAATAGCTCAAGCATACCCTAGAGGAAGAGTTGTAGGGGTGCGCAAGAGTGAGGGAATCCTCGGAAACAGCACCCCAGTATGTACAACGAGTAAAGTGGAACAAAAGAAGAACGTGAAAAGAGTTCCGGTTAAACACGCAGGATGTGGGATTTCAGATCAGGGACACCATGCTCAATTTGGGATCCAACATCAATATCCTACCTTGGAAGACGTGGGAAGCTCAAGGGTGGCCACGGCTGACTTATTCACCGATCCAACTTAGGATGGCAAGCTAGTACTGCATTGTGCCGATCGGCAGACTTGAAGATGTTGAGGTCAACATCGCAGGGGTAAAGACTTACACATACTCTGAGGTAATAGATATTATGGGAGACAAAGATCCGTACCCTGCATTACTAGGGATCGATTGGGCTTTTGAAAACTATGCCATCATTGATCTCAAGAAGGAGCTGATGATTTTTGAAGATGGGAAAGTTCGAGTCACTCAACCTCTCGACCTGTATCAAGGTCCGAGATATACAGAAATAGTAGATAACAAGATGCTCAGCTATTGGAAAACCTCTATCAGATGACAGCAGGGAAGAGGGAGGATTACATTAACCCAACAGTGACTGGCTCCGTAAGCTGGCGGAGTGTCCAGAGCTTGGAGCTGGGATCAGAACTAGCTTAGGAGGACTGGCAGCAAGGCGGGTATGAGACTAGCACAAGGAGATGCACCAGTATTTCCAGAATCCATTGGATTGGGGCTGAGATAAGGGAGTACCCCACCTTGTCCAATATGCAAGCAGTAAATACCTTCATTGCAAAGGTAGAAGTCAAGGTACCAGAGGAAACCAGGATACCATTCTTGGACGTGGCACTACAGTCCACATCATCCAGGTGGTGGGAAAATCACCGCAACTCCCTGTCGCTGTGGAGTTGTGTTGCAGAGGCTTTGAGGGTGCAGTTTAAAGAAGACGAAGGACCTTGAAGCAAGCAAAGGTACCAAGGAACTTCCGATCCGAGAGACCACCTGGAAGCCTGTCAAGAGCAGTGGCGAAGTGTGGGGTACCCGGAGGAGCTGTGGGTACATCGGTTTGTCCACTCCTTGGATACCATTCTGCATGCCTGGTACTTAGAAGAGGAAAGGAAGTGGGGGACGAATTCTTGGCAGGAGGTTGCAAACAAATTTTTTCAGTGCTTTTCATTTGAGGGGAAGATAGACCTGGTATCCCAAGCATTACAGGCCATAAAAGGGATACTATTTTTCCTTGATTAGAGCACAGACTGGAGGCCATTAGTACTGAATCCCGATGGCAGACGTAAGTTGGCTTGCCAGCAGATTGATAGCGAGCCAGACGATGACAGTTTGGAGGACCTGAGGCACCTATACTTTGAAGAGACAGAAGGAGAGCAGAACATCAAATAAGAGCCTACGACCGAAGGAGTCCATCTACTTTCGCTGAAGACAAAAAAACTAAACATTGGCTTGGAGGAAAAACCCAAGCTGGCTACCATTGGAGACTACTGGGACGAGGAGACGACGAAGGAAATTTTTAGTCTCCTCCAGGAATACAAAGACCTATTCCCTTCATCAGTTGCGGATTTAAAAGGGATCAAAGGAAATCTCAGAGAGATGAGGATTATATTGAAGCCGGATGCCAGGACAGTGAAGCATCGCCCTTACCGGCTGAATCCACAGATAGAGGAGAAAGTCAAACTCAAAATAGACAAAATGTTGAAGGCAGGCATCATTTTCCCTATGGAAGAAGCAGAGTGGGTGAGTCCCATCATCATTCAAAATAAGAAATACAAGTCCGAAATCTGCATCTGTGTGGACTACCGAAGTTTGAACAATGCCTGCATCCATGACCCATTCCCCACCCCATTCAACGACGAAGTACTAGACAACATTGCGGGGAATGAGGCATACTCCTTCACCGATGGGTTCTCAGGATACCATCCGGTGTGCATCGCGGAAGAGGACAAGAAGAAAATGATGTTTACCACACAGTGGGGGTCCTTTGCATATCACGTGATGCCGTTTGGGTTGAAGAACGCACTTGCCATTTTTTCTAGGATTGTCATAGCTACTTTCCGGGAATACATTCATAAGTTCCTGGAAGTCTATATGGACGACTGGATAGTCTACAGCTTGCTGAAGGATCACGCCACCCTGCTACGCATAATGTTCGATCGGTGTCGGCAATTGCAATTTCCTTGAACCTGAAGAAATGCATCTTTGCGGTTCCGTTAGGAACACTCCTAGGACATGTGGTGTGCAGGCAAGGGGTCTGTGTCGACCCCGCCAAGGTGGCAGTGATCGTCCACATGGAAGCCCCAGAAACTGTGAAGCAGTTGAGGTCATTACTGGGACACATGGGTTATTACAGGCAGTTCATCAGGAACTATGCGAAGATAACTGCTCCGTTGGAAAAGTTACTGCGGAAGTCAGAGGTGTCCCAGTGGACGGATGACTGCAGCTTAGCCCTCGACACTTTAAAAGAGAAGCTGGCAACTGCGCCCATTCTGGTTCACCCAGATTGGGATAAGCAGTTCCATGTGCATATTGATGCTTCTGGTATTGCACTTGGGGCTGTCTTGGCGCAACCAGGGGAGACGACAGTCGACCACCCAGTGTACTTTGCCAGCTGCAAGCTGGCCAATGCGGAGTGGAATTACACCACCATGGAGAGGGAGGCCCTCGCAATGGTGTACTCAATCCAGAAGTTCCGCCACTATCTCCTAGGAGGTAAGTTCAAGTTCTTCACTGATCACTCTACATTGAAGTACCTAGTCAATAAGCCAGTTTTGGAAGGACAGATATGCCGATGGCTCCTACTATTTCAAGAGTTCACCTTTGAAGTAATTGTCAAACCGGGGAGGTTGAATGTCGAGCCCGATCACTTATCCCGGTTAGAGATCGGTGAAAATGAGGGCTCTCTAGATGATCAGTTGCCGGATGCTGATCTTTTCCAGGTAGAAGCCATCCCAGATTATTTGGCCAACATCGCAACATACCTCACCACGGGGCAGTGTCCTCAACACTAACTACCAACTAATTGCGGGGCAGTTGTATAAATTGGGGTTTGACAAGATTTTCCGGAGTTTTGTCCTCAACCACGAACGCGAAGCCGTTCTGTGGGAATGCCATAGCGGCATCGCGGGAGGACACGTGGGGGCGAAACCCATAGCCAGGAAAGTGCTACAAGCTAGACTATGGTGGCCGACGGTCCATGCCGATAGTAAATCTTTTGTCAAGAAATGCGATGTTTGTCAGAGAACAGGGAGGCCCTCTCACAGAGACGAGCTCCCACTACACTCGGTGAATGTATTGCAACCGTTCGAGAAGTGGGTTGTCGACTTTGTAGGCCCCATAGAACTTGTAGCCAGGCATTTAAAGGCCCAATACATCATCACTGCCACGGATTATCTCACCAAATGGGCCAAAGTAGTGGCGGTACAGGATTGTACGACAGAGACGACCACCCGGTTTATCTTTGAAAATATCGTTAGCAGATTTGGCTGCCCCAGAAGCTTAACCAACGATCAAGGTACACACTTCCTTAATGACACAATCAAATTGCTGCAGGACATTTTCATGACACAACATCACAAAAGCAGCCCGTACCACCCACAGGCCAATGGCACTGTCGAAGTGTTCAAAAAAATCCTCAAAAAAGGCTTGACGAAGATCTGTAATGCAAAACAGGATGATTGGGATGAACGTTTGCCAGCTGCACGATGGGCCTACTGAACAAAGGTGAAGCGTTTGATGAATCAAACACCTTTCTAGTTGGTGTATGGCCGTGAAGCTGTGATTCTCGCTGAGTTCACCATATCGAGCCTTCTCATCGCCACATCCCTCAAGTTCTCGAAGGAGGAATCACTACAGGAATGCCTGCATGAATTAAAGGAACTTGATGAGGCAAGGTTTCTTGCCGAGTTTCATCAAAAGGTTTAGAAAAACTAGCAGAAGGCGTGGCATGATCGCCACATTAAGAGCAAAACGTTCTTGGTTGGTGGCAAGGTTCTGCTATATGATAGCAGGTTTCAAAAGTTTCCAGGGAAAATGTAGATGCACTGGTTGGGACCCTACTTCGTCGTCGAAATTAAGGATTCTGGAGCAGTTTGGTTGGCTCAACTGGACGGTACTATTTTACCTGGCTGGGTGAATGGCACACGCCTGAAGCCCTACCATGACTAACTTTCTTTAGCTTTCTGTCAAAAACTCTCGCACCCGAGAGAAGTCAATAGAGTAGGTAGTTGAATAAATCTCTCGCACCTGAGATGAGCGTAGGTAGAGTCATTTGTCCATGCATAGGTCATCAATAACCACTGGGTTGCAGGGACCACAACGCAATAGATTGTGGTTGGGGAGGGGCGCGTCCAGCATGCCATCCCCATAGGATAAGAAAACATGTCAAGTGTCAGTCCCCATAATTTCATTTAGTACTTGTGTCAGTCCATAGGATCGCCAAGATTTGCTAAATAAATTGCCATAATTAGAAGTAACCTTGCAGTAATCATTTTGCCATAATTAGAAGTAACCTCAGTCGTCTCATCCGCCAATTTCCCCACACCACCATTAGCAGATTTGAAAACACACCTCAGCAAGCGACTAATCACACGATTATCACCACTGAGGATGCCAGCAAGAATTAATTCGTTATGGGGTCTCATCAACCTCATTTGTGCCGGTTAATTACACAGCCTGCATGAAGAAAAGCGCGAGAATATTGGAGAGATCCAAGTTAGAGTTATAAATTTCTAAAGGAGAAAAGGCAATTGGAGCAAAACTAGAGCAGTGGAGGTGCCCCGAAGAAGAGAGCCAAGAGAAGGGGCTGCGAACTATTTTGTAGGTGTATCAATGACGAGAAAATATGATAAAAGCCAATCTAGCAGCAGTAGAAAAGGAGCTAGACAGTAGGATTCACAAAATGGAGTCCCTCGTCGGGAAGTATGACAGTGTAGCTCTCATTGACGCAGATCTCACAGACTCCTTTGAGTTTCCAGCACTCAAAAGACAAGTGTACATGGACAGCTACACCACAAAAGCAGGGCGAGTGGCAACAAGAATCTTGCCTGAGTTTCGAGGCATCCAACAGTCCTAAATATTGAATTTGAGGAACCTGCCAGTACTTGGGATGACAGGCACTGCCATGCAATATACCAAGTTCTTACTGAGTAGAATTCAGAACGGTTCCTTGTGGCTAGGAAAATAAATTCCAATCCACGCCGAGGACATTCACAGGCTGATAGGGCTCTCACAGGAAGGTCAGAATGCCTCTTCAGCGTTCCAGACCATCTCCAAAAGAGCGAAGAAGTCGGGGGATACAAATTATTATGCAAAATATGGCACCCGAAGGGGAGGAAAGGGGGCGAAAATTGAGCTCATCAACAAGCCCGAAATCAGGTTCACATGCTACCTCATTGCCAGTAAGACAATGAGGCATTACACCAAGGAAGAGTGTACCTTGGACACCATTTCAATCACGGAGCACTGCATCCAGGGGACCAGGCTAAAATGGTGCTCCTTCCTACTGAAGGAGCTATTCGAAGCATGTGAAGATAATTACAAGAGGGCAACGAGATTTATCTATGGATACCTGATAGTAGCGCTGGCCATGTGGAAGTGGCATTCCCCCCTCATTAGGATGCCAGTAGAGATAGCGGAGGATCAGCCGCTGGCAATGAAATTCATCCCATGGAAGATGTCGAGAGACCCCAGCTCCAAGGAGGTAAACGCAGAGGCCTTCCGAAGTTGGTATGGCTTAATGATTGATGTGGTGATGGGCCAGCAGAGGATCCCCAGAAATCTGTTGGACGGATACAGCGAGCAAGTCTGGTTTGGGATCACACATAACCACACGTTCCTCCAACCCACTTGTGTGCCGGAGGAGACATTCCAGATGAGGCCGTTGAAATTCCAACTCGACGAAGCAGCCTTCCATACCGAAGTTTGTTCATGGCCGGGGGTTGTGATGGAAGTCAGAAGCGGGGTATACACATACAATTTCGACAAGATGCTACCACATCGATTGCCAGGAAAAACGACGGCAGAGGCAGCAAACAGGGTATCCAACCTGTAGCTCCTCCCAATCATTCAGCAAATAAATACCCAGGTACGAAGCTTCAATGAGGTGGTCCAAGTAATATCAAGTAGTGCCACCCCATTCCCAGTTTTTTCTGAATTTCAAGTTTCGCAGTCCGCCTCGCTTCCCAATACGGCCTCCATCCCCACTCCCATTCCAAATGTATTGTTTAGTTCCCCAAGCCCAGTAGCCACCCCACTAGGGGGAAAGAGTAAGTCCACGAAACCTATAGCGGCACCCAAGGCCAAGAGGGCTAAAACTATAGACTTGATTCTGGTGGTCGACCTCACGGAGGAGGATCCACCCCAGCAACTGAGCACAGGGTATCCATCCAGGAAGAACCAATAGTTGAGACCGGGGAAGAAGGAGGGTTCCCACCTTAGCCTCCCATTAACCCTTCTGATTTCCTCAACATCCATATTTCACCACCTCATCCGCGCCATCCAACTCATCCACCACCGTATCAGATCCAGTAATCTGGAACCTACTCAATGGGGACCACAGGACAGAAGCTGACTCGGGTACAGAAGTGGTACCACCAGCCAACCCTGTTGTGGACCCCCAGACCACTTTTACTGACCTACTCACACAGATGGAACAAATAGTTGCATACACAGCTAGACCAATCCCTGAGTCTACTCCGCTCCAACAACCCATCCAAACCGATCAAGGGGAGCGACCAGACCTGAACATGGCAGAATCTGCACCCTACCAAACTCCACCATAGTCCCCTCATGGTCAATCAACCAGATCAATTGCCAATGGGAAACCATTGTAGGAGCAGCGACCAGATCAAGGTACTTCAGGGGCCGAAAGCATGGAGACGTGGGGAACGACTCAGCTATACCACTTCATCCAAAGGGTAGCCCAGCAGGCAGAAAGGCTCCACTCCGAACTACAACAGAAATGTGAGCAATAGTAGCAGCAAATAATGGTGCTTACTAAACAGCGTGAGCATCTCACAACGGCACATGGGAAGCTACAGAACCATATGGACGAAGTGGCTAGGGTTTTCACGGAAGTGTGGCCTGCAGTGACGGCTCACTACAATCAGATGCCAGTGGATGTGCAAGAAGCGGACGTGTTGTAGCAATCAATCCACCTCATGGTGGCATACGCCTACCTCCACCAGGAATATACAGAGCTCAAGGCAGCATTGGCAGCACGACCGGTGCTGCCCGACCCAATGGTAGTCTACACAGCATAGATTTCAGAGAAACATGGCCAGGTAACCAGGATGTAGGAAGTTCTTAGTACTGTATCCCAAGATGCCTACGACCTCCTAAAAGGTCTATAGGAATGCTCAACAGCCCTTATTGTGAAGACACAACCAATTTCGGCTCAGCTGCAACAACTCTCCACATAAATACAAGACGCCATGGACCCCTCAAAGCTAGACCAACTGTATGCCCAGGCGGATGTGCTAGAGGTCCAGATTCAGCAGATAGAGGCTAGTTTAGCAACGACCAAGCAGGAAATTCAGGAGCTTCACCAGCCCCTACAGATCAGCACCCGGACAATGCAGTAGTTGGCCGCTGAGGCCGGGACCCAAGTCAGGACAGTGTTCGGTCCTGTACCGGCGGTTGTCGGGGAGGAAGCTGTTTCCAAGATCGCGGCGGAGACGGATGCATTATTGCAGGGGTGGCAGCAGGCTCTGGTAACTTTCCACGAACTTAAGGCTTCCGCTTTGACCAAGGTCCCAGAGTTGGGGCCCTTGTTTGGGTAGCAAGGAGAAGGTGTGCAACAGGAATAGGGCACAGGGTCAGGCAGAGCTATGGAGGTGGAGACGGTGATCTACGATTGACTCGGGACGAGTCAAGAGACTGTGGTCGGGGTTTGTTGGGGCCCTTGTTTTGAATTTTGCATAAAGACAGATTTTGGGTTGTGGATCGGCACATGGAAGGCACAACAACGGTAGGCAGCGGAGCTGCCGAGGTTGCGGAAGGGTGGGAGATAGATGACGAGGTTGGCGTAGATAAGTGCAGACGAAGAGAAGATGAGGCAAAGAACAGATTGTGGAACTCATGTGCAACAAGAAGAAGCTGAAAGCAGCTGAGTAGGAACACGAGAGAAACTAATAGTTGCGCTGGTGGGTGAATAAATAGGTCGTCACCCAGTAAGAAAAGAAATGCACGGATACAGAGAGATCGGAGAGGTTAGAGCAGAACGAGGCTGAAGAGCAGACGCCGCAAGAGAGCTCTGTTCTGAGCGCGACATCCTTGTATTTCCTGTGTTTCTATCGATCTGTCATGGCTGTAGTATCTCTCTCTCTCTCTATCCTATGAGACCTCTGTAATAGAATTTGGAAGCTCTTTCTGTTGAGCAATGTAACTCTAGATCCTGCTGAATGGTTATTAATATATTTGAAGGTTGCTGTCTTACTGTATGAGTTAAATGTGTTGCATGATGTCTGTAGAACTTTAAAATTTTATTTTCTTAGTATCTGCATGATATCCTGAGAAGATCTTCTACGTATGATGTTACGTATGTGTATGATTCTGTGTTGGCTTTGAGTTTCGGATCCATCCGCCAATATCGATCTTTTCCCCTCCTTCATGTGGTCGTAGCATGCCTAGGGTGAGACGCTCTGCTCTTTAGAGTAGGGTCAAAATGTCGGCATGGTGCTAGACTACAGCGGACTCCTTTGTTTGCCCAATCCCCAAACCCTGGTCTTGCATGTGAGACATGTTTCCTCGCCAACAAGCCTCCATAGAGAGTAAGAGTGATCTGAATGGACTGTATTAGTTTTTCTGTGCTAAGTATCCAAACAATAATTAAAATGTGTGCATAAGGTTCTCTAAATTTTGTAGGTGAAACAAATGGTTTAAAATTATTTAAACAGATTTCTGTGTGAGGTTAAAGCATGTAAATTTCTTATAAAACATTGTACATTAGTAAATAACAGAGAATTAAACATCACTTGTAACAGTACTCAACAAATTTGATGAAGCAGTTCACCCCTCCTGGGCTGCATCTGCTGGTCCAACTCCCATTAGCATGCCCCTCATATCTTATTGCTCAAAAATGGTAAGTACATGTGAAGAAAAGCCTCAAATGGTTGTGCTCTATATTAAAACAACTTCATAATGCTTGAATTATTCAGGAATGACTATTAATTTGCAGAAAATAGTGAATGGATGTTGAATACACTGAAAACACCCTAGTGGCCCTAGTGGCTCCTTGACCTTTCCCGAAGCTAAGCCTACACAAGATGACCTCTGATGGCTCTCAAACCTATGCCAATGTGTTCAAAATGTCGATAATACCAAAAATTAACTATCCATTCCTCCAAATTGGTCGAAAATCCAAGGAGTTATGTCCTAAACAAGAAACTTCCCAATGTCCCTTAAAAAACTCCCTTAAATGTGGATGTTACACAGCATTTTGTCACTGTCCCTGCAATCCCTCATCCCGTACATTGGAGGACTATTCTCGTGACTATGAATAGTAAAATGACCTGAAACCACCTTCCTGGCATCTTCTAGCATCAGGACAAACATTCTCCTGAAGAACATTTCCTCTGGAAAACCCTAAAAATAGATGTTTTAGCCTTGGCGCGACTAGCCAGTTCAGTCCCTGTGCCAATGGGGGAAATCCATACTAGAGGGTGTGCCAACTCGTGCTCTGTCCCTGTGTTTCACTCGCACCAAGCTTAATAAGGGACGTTTTTTAAAAATAAATGGCGGAAGTTTTATTCTAACAAACTCCTGAATGAATCATCAAAAAGAGTTGAGTGGTTTGGCTCTGGATCTCCATGTATAGGAAGTGGTTTTCAACCTATCATGGAACCTTCCTATGAGATAGGGCCTATCCCATGATTATAAGGATCCCAAATTCCTCTCCTCCATCTATAAAAGCTTGCCTTCTCCATTAGCAAGCTAGCTAAACTTGTAGGAAGGAAACTATAGCCAGGCAACTATTGAGAGCCAGGACGAAGAGAGAGAGCTTCATCCAGATTCCTAACAGGCTTTGTTGAGACACGCTCCACTGTCAGCTCCACCAAAGGAAGATCATAGCATCAGAGCATTTGGTTGTAATCTCCCTTTTGCCATTTATAATATAAGCGAATTTGATTTTGATTCCATTCATGTGTTCATTTCTTTATGTAATGCAATGAATTATATCCTCTCTGGCTGATATATGGCTACATGCTTTAGATTTTACGTTGTATGTTGTTGTTTCCTTGCACGTGTACAGGTGTTCGCAAGTGTCGAATAGAAGGATCGTGATCTGTCAAGCGAGGGATGGGAAACATCATCTTTTCTTCAACGACAACTGCGTGGGATTTGAGGTAGGTTACTTATCGCAATATTTGTCTTTTTGTAACTAGGAACCAACGTCATTGCATGACTTGATTGTTGCTAGACCCGATCTGGGCTAGTGGGATCGCCTCTGTCCGCAGAGGGGATTTACCTCTTCAACAAACTGGCGACTCTGCTGGGGAGTCAGTTGGAGTTATTCTTTCTTCTTTTGGTTTATTTTTACTTTTGATTGATTTATTTGCTCTTCTGGTTCGCCTCCTTTGGTGTCAAACCCCTGTTCAGCCCCCAGAAGACCTTATCTAGTCTCTATTTGTCCCTTTTTCACCTTTTCCCATAGTAAACTCGATTGGCACGGTTTACCTCTTAACAGTCGCGCCAACTAGCACTTGTTGCTAGTTAGGCCCCCGCGCCAACGCATTTTTGGTGCAGATTACAACCAAATAGGCGCGCCAACTCTGTTTGGTGTTAGGGTTTGCTTGCTTTTGGGCTTTCTGAGCTTGATTTTTGGTCCTGGTGTCATTTTTCTGATTGTTTGAGTGCCTTGAAGTATTTGTTGACTTTGTTTAGCCCTTGTCCTCCAGTTGTTTGCCCTTTACTATTAGTTTTGCATTCTAGCCCTAGGGCTTCTAGGTGCTACAGTGTGATGAGCCTCCCGTGGGAGTTTTTGGTTCTTGCTTTTCCGGTCAACTTTGTTTTTGCTTCTTTGCATTCATTTTGCTGGATTCCATTGTATCATTGCGTCAGTTGAGTGATTGTTCTCTCTTTCATTTAAGTTTCTCTTTGTCTCATTCCAAGCCTAGATTACACAGTTTGTGTGAGTCTTTTTGAGATTCTTCTTCGATTTGAGGGATTTCTTCATCAGTTTGGGTCTTGATTGTGTGCGTTTGTATTGAGTAAAATTGTTTGTTTCAGCTCTCTCACTATCATTTCTTGAATTGATTTCTTCATTAGTTTTTTCATTCATTTAGTGCATTTGCTCTAAAACATTGAACAATACAAAAACAAATTTGTTTGCATTTTGATTAGTCTAGTGAAAATTGAAAGCTCTTCCACGTTATTAGTGTTATATAACTCTAAGAAAGAATTATTCTAGTTTCATTAGCTTGCATTATAGACAGTAGTGGATGTTTTTGTGCTCATTTTGTTGTTATTTGAAAAGCTCTCAACCCTCATGTAGATAGCTCTTCATTGAACAAAGTGATATTTTGTGGCATGTAGTGTGCATTTAGAGCATTTTTTGAGATCCAAAATTTGATAGGGCCTGAAATTGAAACATAAATTGAAGATCAACTCTAAAATTTATTCAATTAAGCTAAGGCAACATTGAAACATTAACGGAATATCTGGAGGTCTAGGCTAGTGACGTGTTCCGGCGTCGTTAAACCTAGTAGTTGTCGTTCGCCATCTGGCTGTTGGGTGTGGAGCCTGATTATCTTGTTTACTTTTTATCACAGCATTGGACCCCTATATCTTAAAAGAGGGGGAAACGCCGCTCGTAATTAATCGCTTCTGTGGGGGGTCCAGCGAGGGCGGCAACGCTTTTCGGAGCCCCCCCCCGGCGGGGGTTTTCAGGGGCAGCACCCCTGAAGCTAAAAACAGATGTAAAATTGCCTTGTAAAAGTATAGTAATTTCTAGTCAATCTGGGCCGTTCATTAGGAAAATGATATGACGGTAGAAGTTATGTTTAGATTAGGGGCTTTTGCCCCAGAAGGCAACCCCCTTGTATATATGAGGATATTGTATTGCGGCTGTGTATTATATGTGTATTCTTAGAGCGAGAAACAGAGAGGGAGACTGTAAGAGAGAACAGAGGATATTACAGCGAATCTGCTGTAGGTTTTGTCTCTTCATTTTTTCTGGATAATAGAAAGGAAGGACTGGCTGTTCGGGGTGGACGTAGCCCAAACTGGGTGAACCACGTATATCTGTGTCTCTCTGGTTTTATGTGTTTTGTGTGCTTGTATTTTTCCGCATATTTTATGTGTTGCATTGCTCCATAATATATTTAATTTTCTAACAACTGGTATTAGAGCCGAAGGTATATTTGACTGATAAACTCGCAGGAAAGAAGGGTTCCTGGTTCGAGTGGGAGAAATGGCAGACGACGGTAAGTTTAGGGTCGAGAAATTTAACGGCCAAAACTTCCTGCTGTGGAAGATGCAGATGGAATATTATCTGTATCAGAAAGATCTATACCTACCATTGAGCAGAAAAACAAAGAAGCCGGCGGCCATGACAGATGCAGAATGGAACATTCTCGATATAAAGGCACTCGAAACAGTACGGTTGTGTCTTGCGGTGTCAGTCGCCTTCAATATTTCGAAGGAAACAAAAACAAAGGGTTTGATGCAGATGTTGGCGAAACTATATGAAAAACCCTCGGCCTCAAACAAGGTATTTCTTATGAAACGACTATTTAATATGAAGATGTCGGAAGGCGGATCTGTTGCAGACCATTTAAATGAATTTAATACAGTTACTAGTCAGTTAAGTTCTGTAGGGGTAAACTTTGATGATGAAGTCAGAGCTCTGTTATTCTCGTGCGCATTGTCAGAGAGTTAGAATGATTTAGTAATGGCCATTAATAACTCTGTCTCTGGATCTAGTACTTTAAATTTTGATGATGTTGTTGGTGCTATCCTTAGCGAGGAAATGCGACGGAAAAGCTCCGGTGAGACATCAGGTAATGCTTTGAGTGCAGAGTCTAGGGGAAGAAGAATGGAAAGAGGAAAGAGCTCGGGATATCGCATTAAATCAAGGAAAGGCAGATCCAAGTCCAGATCGGGGATAGTGTGCTGGAATTGCGGAAAGAAAGGACACCTAAAGAAAGACTGTAGATCTCGGAAGGGAAAAGAAGGAGACACACAGCAAGAAAACAATCATGAATCAAATGTGACAGGTGATGTGTTACAAGATGCTTTGATTCTTTCTTTCGAAAATGTTACTGATTCTTGGGTTGTAGATTCAGGGGCTTCATTCCATGCCACGCCTGATAAGAAATATTTTCATGACTATGTTCAAGGAGATTTTGGACAAGTTCGTTTGGGTGATGATAAACCCTCTAAAATTGTTGGAATGGGTAAAGTTCTTGTAAAACAACAGAATGGAAACCAATGGCTACTAAAGGAGGTAAGGCATGTTCCAAATCTGAAGAAAAATCTGATTTCAACAGGGCAGTTAGGCGGTGAAGGTTGTGTGACAACTTTCACAGATAAAACTTGGAAGGTCACCAAAGGAGCCCTGGTAATAGCAAAAGGTGAAAAGGTTGGTACATTGTATTTATGCAATGGTATTTCTAACTCTGTTAATGCTTTAACTTCCAAAGGAGTAGATGCAACATTATGGCATCATAGGCTCGGACACATGAGTGAGAAGGGGATGAAAATTCTTCACTCAAGAAATTTGCTGCCAGGTTTGAAGAATGTTGATTTGGATTTCTGTGAGAATTGCATTTATGGAAAACAGAAGAGAGTCATATTTCTCAGAGTTGGGAAAGAAAAGAAGAGAGAAAAATTGGAGCTTATGCATACAGATGTATGGGAACCTGCTCAGGTATCATCTCTTGGTGGCTCTCGTTATTATGTTACTTTTATTGATGATGCAACTAGAAAAACATGGATTTATTGTATTAGAATAAATCTTATGTATTTGATACTTTCAAGAAATGGAAAGCTTTGGTTGAGATTGAGACAGGAAAGAAGTTGAAGCATCTCAGATTAGGCAATGGAGGTGAATATTGCAGCAAAGAGTTTGATAGGTACTGTTCAGAGCATGGAATTCGCAGAGAGAAGACAGTTCCAAGAACACCACAAGAAAATGGTGTGTCAAAAAGGATGAAAAGAACAATCATGGAGCATGCAAGGTGCATGAGATTGCATGCAAGATTTCCTTTACAATTTTGGGCAGATGATGTAGATACTGTTGTTTATCTAATAAACAGAGGGCCTTCAAGTTCCTTGGATGGTGGTATTCCAGAGGAAGCATGGACAGGTAAAAAGGTAAACTACTCTTTTTAAAAGCCTTTTGGTTGTGAGGCCTTTGTCCATATTAATAAAGAAAACAGAACAAAGCTTGAGGCAAAATCAAAGAAATGTACCTTTATTGGATATGGTGCTAATGATTTTGGTTATCGCTTATATGATTATGAAAATCACAAAATAATTAGGAGCAGAGATGTAATATTCAATGAAAAGGTCTTTTATAAGAATCAGTTGCAGGAAAAGAAACAGGAAAAAGAAAGCAAGGAATACACGGTTCTTGATGAGATAACTGAAAAAGTAAAGGTGCCTGAAAATAATAATAATCAACAACCACAGCAGCAGCAACCACCACAACAGCAACAGGCACCTCAAACACCTGAAAGTGGTGTTAGAAGATCTACCGGGATAAGTAGACCCCCTGAACGATACTCTCCTTCATTATATTATTTATTGTTGACTGATTCTGGTGAACCTGAATGTTATGAAGAAGCAATGCAGGTTGAAAGCAGGAAGAAGTGGGAGCTAGCCATGGAAGAAGAGATGGACTCCTTAATGCATAACCGGACTTGGGACTTAGTCAGGTTGCTTGCAGGTAAAACTACATTGCAGAATAAATGGGTTTACAGGCTGAAGGAAGAAGATGGAGGAAAACAGAGGTACAAATCTAGACTTGTGGTGAAGGGGTTCGCACAGAAGAAAGGTATTGATTTTGATGAAATATTTTCTCCTGTTGTTAAAATGAATTCAATCAGAACTATTTTAAGTCTTGTAGAAGCGGAAGATTTACATCTTGAACAGTTAGATGTAAAGACAACATTTCTCCATGGAGATTTGGAGGAAGAGATATACATGCAGCAACCAGAAGGATATGAGGTAAAAGGGAAAGAAAAATTGGTGTGTAGGTTAAAGAAGAGCTTGTATGGCTTAAAACAGGCTCCAAGGCAGTGGTATCTAAAATTTGACAAGTTTATGTCTGAACAAGGTTATACTAGATGTCACTCTGATCATTGTGTTTATCTAAAAAGGAAAAATGATGGCAGCTATATTATATTGTTATTGTATGTAGATGGCATTCTTGTTGCAGGATCTAACATGCAGGAAATAAATGTGCTCAAAATAAAATTGGCAAATTCCTTTGCAATGAAGGATTTTGGAGCTGCAAAACAAATCCTTGGTATGAGGATAACTAGAGACAGGAAAAATAACAAATTAACACTGTCTCAGAATGAGTACATAGAAAATGTGTTGAAAATATTTAATATGCAGAATGCAAAACCTGTTAGTACACCTTTTTCTAGCCATTTCAAACTTAGTAAGGAGATGTGCCCCAAGACCCACGAAGAAATGGAATATATGTCTATAGTTCCATATGCATCAGCAGTTGGAAGCTTAATGTATGCAATGGTCTGCACGAGGCCTGATATTGCACATGCAGTGGGAGTTGTAAGCAGGTACATGAATAATCCAGGAAAAGAAAATTGGATGGCAGTAAAATGGATTCTCAGATATTTGAGAGGTACCACAAATCAAGAAATATACTTTGGTGGTTCAAACATTGCTCTATAGGGATATGTTGATGCAGATATGGCAGGTGAGAGAGATAATAGGAGGAGCACTACAGGATATGTATTTACTGTAGGTGGAACAACTATCAGTTGGGTTTCAAAAATCCAAAGTGTTGTTGCACTTTCAACAACAGAAGCAGAGTATGTTGCTGCTACAGAGGCTAGTAAAGAAATGATTTGGTTACAAAGGTTTATGGATGAATTGGGTGAGAAGCATGATATGGGCACGCTATACAGTGATAGTCAAAGTGCTATTCATCTTGCAAAGAACTCAACATTTCATTCCAGGACTAAACACATACATCTCAAGTACCATTTCATATGGTCAGTATTGGAAGATGGAGAGTTGAAGCTGGAAAAGATACACACTAGCCAGAATCCTGCAGATATGCTAACAAAAGTCGTAACCAGGGAGAAACTGAGAACGTGCTCAGTTTCAATTGGTCTTCAAGGACGATGATGAAGATGAGAAATAGCCAGGTCCAAAGAGGAGTCATTGTCCAACAAAGAAAGCAGCGGTGGAGTTTCTACAATCAGTCTCCAAGTGGGAGATTGTTGGGTGTGGAGCCTGATTATCTTGTTTACTTTGTATCACAACATTGGACCCCTGTACCTTAAAAGGGGCGGCAACGCCGCCCATAATTAATCACTTCCGTGGGGGGTCCAGGGGGGGGGCGGCAACGCTTTTCGGAGCCCCCCCCTGGCAGGGGTTTTCGGGGGCAGCGCCCCGAAGCTAAAAATAGATGTAAAATTGCCTTGTAAAAGTATATTAATTTCTAGTCAATTTGGGCCGTTCATTAGGCAAATGATCTGACGGTAGAAGTTATGTTTAGATTAGGGTTTTTTGCCCCAGAAGGAAACCCCTTGTATATATGAGGGTATTGTATTGCGGCTGTGTATTATATGTGTACTCTCATAGTGAGAAACAGAGAGGGAGACTGTGAGAGAGAACAGAGGATATTACAACGGATCTGTTGTAGGTTTTGTCTCTTCATTTTTGCTGGATAATAGAAAGGAAGGACTGGCTGTTCGGGGTGGACGTAGCCCAAACTGGGTGAACCACGTATATCTGTGTCTCTCTAGTTTTATGTGTTTTGTGTGCTTGTATTTTTCCGCATATTTTGTGTTGCATTGCTCCATAATATATCTAATTTTCTAACACTGGCTTTAAACAATGCTAGTACAGACTTGTGCTCCCTGTACTGTCGAGTATATAAAGGGATACCCCATTAAGTTGCTATCCTTTATCCATAGGAAGCTAAGTTTACCGCCTTTTACCCGTGATACAATGGACACAGCATTTGGGGAGATTACCTACACGTATGTCAAGTCCTTGGTTGATTTATCTTTCATTTTTTAACCAAGGTGTATATGGCAGTTCACAGATATCTGGTACACCCATCTGCCTAGATTACCAAAGCAGTCATTTTGATCTTTACTGACTCATTAAATTTGAAATTATCATCAAGCGCTTGTCCTTTCATGCTTGTTTCCAAATTGAAAGAGATAGAGTCATCTTTTACTCATTTCTAGACTCTTAAAACATGAAACGGTAAAGTTTCCAGTTTCAATGTGGTAAAATTAATCACCTATGATCACACGCCCATTTAGATATTGATTTTTCAGCCTGTTGTTGTTTGCCTTGGTTTTGCCCATGTGTCTTTGTTTTGATCTCTTCCTCTTTTCGTTCCAGTCATAGTGGCAGAACCCTCAGTTTCGTCTATTAGTAGTCCTTACACAGACGATTCATTGGAGGTCTCCCAGTCCTCTGCTGAGTATCAGCAGCCTATTGTATCTGAGTTTCCCGACGGGGGACTAGTCATATTTGAACTCCCCTTTGGAGGACTAGTTGACTTCAATTGGCCCTTGGTTCAATTGGCCCTTGTCCAATGCTTGGTTTGGATTTGGAGTAGGGGAACACTTCCCTCCTCTTACATCGGGATTGCCTTTCTTGGCTGCTATTATACCTCCTATTCCCCGTCGTCTTTTAGAAGATCTTGCGGCAGGGTCAGATATGGACTCACCTAGTCCTTCTCCTAGTGAGGAAATTCCTACATCTGGTGAATATTACCAGATTTTTCTCGAAAACATCCCCAAATCTTCTGTTATGTCTTCATGTGGTCCTTTTCTCCCAACTGGATATAGTTCTTTAAGTCAGGTCATGGCCACTATTGCCTCTATGGGAATATCAACTCCATCCACGAGGCTGATTATTCCTTCATTAGGGATGTCTCCATCGACACCTCTCACGACATCTCCTTTCATCACATCAGTGCCTATTAGACCTACTGTATGTGTGGCTATGTCTATGCCTGTTGTCACTACTCAGTCAACAAGGACCTCATCAGTTCCTGAAGACATTTACATAGCTTCTGCTATTCCTGAGAATATTTCTCCTAAGGAATATCGGTTGTCTTTACAGCCGTCAAATTCTGAGGTTGGTCCATCCTCTTAAGATCTCAACCATCCTTAATTTTCCCATTATGGATTGGATGGTGCCCCGATCTACGTATTTCCATATCAATATGATGAGCAGGGAAACCCCCTGCATTTTCCTGCTCCTGAGGCTTATCAGTATATTAACGGTTTTCTATTTGCCTAGGCTGGGCAACCTTCTAATCAAGAAGGTCAACCCTTACCAAGACAACCTTTGTTTCAGCAAGGATATGCTTCTGGCCCACAAGGAAAACCCTTCCAGGGACAACCTTCGGCCTAGCTAGGTTATCTATACGACCCGCAAGGACAACCCTTACAGGGACAACCTTTGGGCCAGCAGGGATTGTTATATGGTCCGTAAGGGCAGTCTTACAATCCTCAAGGTCAACCTCTGTAGCCTCACCCTGTGGTCCAACCGGGGAAACCTCAAGGACCCATAGGGCAACTGGGGTATCAACCTGGACTATTGTATGGTCCTAGGGGGCTAACCCATCCTTCTCAACCGTTAGTGCAACCTCAACAACCTCATCTTCCAATTGGTCAAAATTTTGCACAACCAGGGCCATCTTACGGTCCTGTCACAAGTCAGCCTGGTTATCGGGCACAACCTGGCCCCCTCCTGCCATCAGGCCAACCTGCTCAGTCGGGGTAGCCTGGTATTTTTCATCAACCGGGTCAACCTGTTCAACCAGGGAAACCTGCACAGCCAGGTCAACCTGTTCAACCAGGACAACCTGCACAACCTGTTAACCATGCTCAGTAGCTGATCTATTCTATGCCACAGCCGAACCCACCTGTGCGCCTAACTTATCAAGCTCAATAGGGTCCCACTTAATAGCAGCCCGTTCGACCCCAAGGTGGCTATTACCTTCAAGGTGAGTCTTGACCGGTTTACAACCCGCCCCAAGGTTTTGGTTATTACCTTCAACAACCAGGCTACACTTATACTCCGCAGTCAAATCTATACACTGCTCAAACGGGGCCCACATATAATCAGGGTTAGTACCCTGGTTATCAACCCCCGTACCCTGGTTATCAGCAACCTTATCAACCCAATTATACAGCTTATATCCTCCAGGACAGAACCAATGGGGGCAAAGTTATGCTCAACCAGGATGGAGTACAGGTACAGGTCCTTATCGAGGACCTGGTATGCCTTTTAATCCTCAGTTACATTTTGCTCGCCACATTGGAATTACCGGATGTATCCAAATTGAAAAATGATTCGATTCTTCATCCATATTGGCCTCCAGTTCTGACAAAGGTACCTGGTGACTATCCCAAATTTAAAGGAAAATCTGGAGAAGACCCCCAAGCACATGTCATGACCTACCATCTGTGGTGTTCTTCGAACTCTTGGGTGGATGACTCAATTTGTCTACATCTTTTCTAGTGCAATCTCACCGGCGTTGCTATTAAATGGTACATAGAACTACCCTGTGGTATTTTTCAAGACTTTAATACTCTAGCTATGGCATTCTTGACACATTTCCAGTTACCGGTTCGTTATGAAGCTGGGACACATCTCCTGACATCTTTGAAACAGGACAAAGCCACTCATATTTCAGATCATATTCATGAGTGGAGACATCGTCGTCGTCTGATCAAGTTTGACATTCCTGATCAGCTTCTAACTCACTACTTCACTACCTCCTTTGTCAACAAGATTGCACAGGACATTGCTATGAGGGCATGTGTAACCGAGGAGCAAGCCATCGCTCGTGCCCAGTACCTCGATTTAGTGTACTCTCAGTTCGGCACATTATATGATATCTTGACTGATGCCCCGTGGCCAGGGACCTCTAAAGCACCAGCTACCCCATCGGTTGATGGTGTTATTGGTTTCATTTCTCAGACTTCTCATAAGTATTCTAATGGGAAGCAGAAATTGAACTCTTCTAATAATTTTGCTCCTCCTGCTACTCCAGATTCTGGTAAGACCGCGGAGGTCAATTCCGTTTAGGCTAATCCCACAGACAAGGCTTCCAAAGGGAAGAAGAAGGGAAAAGGCAAGGCCAAATTTGATGCCCTGAAACCATAATCCTCCAAACCACGTGCTGATGATGGTTTGCAACAAAAACAAAAGTACCCTTGCCTGATCTGTGATGAAGACCACTATACCAAAGATTGTCCCCGACGATCTAAGGTTATTCAACTCCTTAAAGGCTCTAAGGGAACTCCAGCAGTTCTTAAGGAACCTTTTCCATCTCAGCAAACCTAGATGGTCAAGCAGCCTTCACCATCTGCACCGTTTGGGTCTCAAGTTTTCATGATGAATGGTGCTGCACCTGTTTCTATTTCCACTCTATCGAAGGATTATGCTGGATCATGCCAGGCAGCTAGGAAGGAAGTCGTTGATGGCCTGCCTCCCCTACCTGCCTCTGGTCCTTTAGAAATTGAGAAGCCCAACACTGAACCCATTGTACGACCACCTTCCAAAGGTGTTCTTCGAAAGTCTTCCTATAATCCAAACGCCCGTGCTGCTCAGCATTACAACATTGTTGAGGATTTGGCATAGGTTCCCTCCACAATTTCTGCATTGGAAGTGCTTCAAAGTTTCCCATCTCAACAGAAAGCTCTGTTATATGTAATCGGTGGAATTGATCCTGCCGATTCTAACCTTCTCACCTTCGATCTAGACAATTCCATCCCTCGACTCCTGCACCAGATTTCTCTTGTTACACAAGTCGACATCAACGGTCTCAATATTCACAGAGCCATTGTGGATGAAGGTGCCTCTACCTGTGTTATGTCATCTACTTGCTGGAAAGCCATAGACTCTCCAGTCCTCACTTCATCTCCCAATTCCCTCGAGGCATTCGATGGAAGGGAATCAAAACCCTTGGGTGTTCCCGCGAGTCTATCGATCACATTGCAAGGTAAGACAGTCAACGTTGAAGTGAAATTTGTTGATGCCAAACTCAACTACAATCTTCTACTTGGTCGTAGCTGGACAGGAATCAAAACCCTTAGGTGTTCTAGTGAGTCTACTGGTCACATTGCAAGGTAAGACAGTCAACGTTAAAGTGGAAGTTGTTGATGCCAAACTCAACTACAATCTTCTACTTGGTCGCAGTTGGACCCACGCCATGCTTTGCTTTCCGTCCACCCTCTTTCGATTTTTGAAGTTTCCACATGAGGGCAAGATTGTTACTGTTTATTAGTTGTCTTTCTTTACCTCATCCTCCAAGAACAACGTGCCATATGTGGATCAAATTCCTAATCCCCCCGACAATGTAGGACCTGGTCTTTTCAAGGACCCCATTCTCATGGGTATTTTTCCCATTCCACCATCGAACACCATTCAAGTCAACATGATCTCTAGGTCAGATGACCCGTGGATCATCCCTTCTCCTGAACAGGTGGCCTCTTTTGGAGAATCGATGCCTCTGATCCCAGTTGAAATCAATTATTGCGAGATCATTTCCACATCAGATCCTCCTCCTAATGAAAATGATCCTTTGAGAATGGCTCTTGATGTTTATTCTCAATCCCCTTGGCTTGGCGATGTAGATTCCCCCAATCCTTTAAGAGAAGTTTTTCCATCTGACGAAGCTATCATGGAGACTATGTCTCTCAAAGATCTGCCATGGATCAATGGGCATCATCACTCCTCGTTCATGCCCAGCCTGGGGGCAATGTCTAATTGTCTCGGGCGTTTTTCATCTCAGGTTCCCTCTCCACCTCTCCAAACGCCAATATTGACTCATGAAGTACTTTCGGAAGGAAATCTGAGTAATATTACCCAAACAATGCCTATCGACATCTCCGTTAAACCGGGGGTCGTCAAGAACATTTACGTGGGAGTCACTTGTTCTCCCGAAGGGATTCAAGTGTACACTATCCTTTTTCGCGAATTCTGAGATGTTTTCGCATGGTATTATGAAGATATGCCTAGGATCGATCCCAGTATCGTCGTGCACTAAATTTCCACCTATCCTGGTGCGAAGCCTGTGCACCAACGTGTGTGCCCAGTGCATCCTCGAAAATCCGCTGCTATAAAAGCAGAAGTTGAGAAAATTCTTAAAGTGGGCTTCATATATCCAATCCCCCTCACAGAATGGGTTTCCAATATTGTCCCTGTAGATAAGAAGCAGGGCACAATTTGGGTATGTGTTGACTACCGAGACATCAATCGGGCTTGCCCTAAGGACAACTATCCCACTCCCTTTATAGACCAGATCATCAATGATTGTGCGGGGAGTGAGATCTATTCCCTTATGGATGGATTTTCGGGTTATAATTAAATTAACATCCTTCCATCCGATCAACATAAGACCACCTTCATCTGTCCGTGGGGCACATTCGCCTATAAGAAGCTCCCTTTCGGCTTAAAAATTGCTGGGGCTACCTTCTAGCATGCCATGTCCTACACCTTTCACGACATATGTTATATTTTTCAGCCACATCTAGATGACCTGTCGGCTCATTCAGCCCAACGCGAAGACCATCCCGAACATCTCTGCCAGTTGTTTCTCCGCTGCAGACATTACAACATTAGGCTTAATCCTCACAAGTGCATCTTCTGCATTGACTTTGGTCATCTTTTGGGATTCATTGTCTCTAAAGACAGAATTCGCCTGGACCCTCTCAAGGTCGAGGCTATTGTTAATCTCCCCTCCCCATCCTCGTTGTAACAACTTCAGAGTCTTCAGGGGAAAACGAATTTCTTACGTCGCTTTATCTCGAACTATGCAAAAGTGGCCAAAGGGTTTATGTGACTTCTAAAACAGGACGTTCCCTTCCATTGGGATGAGATTTCTCAGCAATCCTTCGATAAAATTACGATGTTTCTTGTCAACGCTCCATTAATACATCCTCCCAACTGTCATCACGACTTTACCCTCTATTTGGTTGCCGCATTTAGCATAATTTCCATGGTTATGGTACAGGATGAAGATGAGGGAAACAAACACGTGGTTTATTATCTGTCTCGGAATCTCCTCGACATTGAAACACATTATTCCCACGTCAAGAAATTGGCACTTTCCGCGGTCTACGCCGTTCAACAGTTTCGCCATTACATCCTGTTGCGCACAGTAACTGTGATTTTCGACTGCAACCCCATGTCTTACATTTTGTCTCGACAATTTCTGAGGGGCAAGTACTCCAAATGGATTGTGATCCTTCAGGAGTTCGATTTGGAGTTTACTACTGTGAAATCGAAGAAGTCACTGGCTTTTGCTGATCTCATCTGCTCTCTCCCTACCGACTTTGTTCCGTCTCAATCCGAGGATCATATCCCAGATGAAACTCTATTTCTAATCAACACTCTAGATCCATGGTATGATGACATCATCGTGTACCTTTAGACATCTACCTTTCGGTCTGAGTTGACGAAGGATGCTCGACGTTGCGTTCGGCATCAATCACAACCATATCGCATTATCAGATATACCTTATATCGTGTCGGAGTCGATTCTGTGCTCCGCCGATGTTTGACCTTGGAAGAGGCTGAGAAAGTTTTGAACAACTGTCACAGTGGCGCCTGTGGCGGTCACATGTCCGGTTATTCTACCACCTAGAAGATTCTGTGTGTGGGTTACTTCTGGTCGTCTATATTTAAAGACTGTATTGTTGTAGTTAGAAAGTGTCATGCGTGCCAGATCTTCCAATGCAAGATGTGTGCGCCACCCCTTCCTTTACATCTTGTCATTACCGTAGGCCCCTTTTCCAAATGGGGCATTGATTTTATGACATGTAACCCTCACTCGACTGAGGGGCATGCTTATATCATCGTTTCCATAGATTACTTCACCAAGTGGGCCGAAGCAATGCCTACATTAGCGGTCGACAGTAAGACAGCTGCTAAATTCATTTTAAACCATGTGATCACGCGTTTCGACATTCCTCAGGCCATTGTCACCGATCATGGCACTCATTTTTGGGACTACATGATGGCAGATTTGACATCGAATTTGGGCTTGCGTCATGACAGCTCGATGCCATACTACCCTCAGGAAAATGGCCAGGTTAAAGCCGTGAACAAGGTGCTTGTCACGATGCTTCAATGAAAAATTGGTATACATAAATCCAACTGGAATCTCTAATTGTTCTCAGCTCTCTGGGCCTATTGAACGTCAGTGAAGAGTGCGACTAGATTCACACCTTTCCAGTGGGTGTATGGTCTGGAAGCTACTCTTCCGGTTGAATGTGAGATCCCTTCACTGAAGTTGGCTGTGGAATTACTTCCCAACACTTCCGTGGAGGAAGAACGTCTCCTATATCTGGAACAAGTGGACAAAACTTGTTGCTTGGCTGCTTTGGTTATTGAGGCACATAAAAAGCGGGTTAAAGCTCATTTCGATCAAACGGTTTCTCCATGCTCTTTTATCGAAGGAGACCTCGTCCTCTTGTATGATCAAGCACATGATAAGCTTGGGGCAGTAAAATTGCAGCCTATGTGGCATGGGCCCTATATCGTTAAACATGTCTTAAAAAATGGGGCCTATGAGCTAATCGATTATGAAGGTCTTCTTTTCGCACAGCCCAAAAATGGGTTGTACCTGAAGAATTATTACGCTTGAATCATTCTTGTGTAGTGTGTGTACATAGGCGATTTCTTCATTTTTGTGCATGTGTGGTGTGGTGTGCTTTGTAAACGTCTTTTTGATAATTGGGTCTTCCTGATTGTGGAGATGTCTATTACTCCTTATGTCAGTTTCGCGGATGGTGCCTCCCACAGTCCCAGGAATTTGTCTTCGGTAGCATGGGTAATCTACAATCCTGCTGGTGAGTTAGTTAATTTACAAGGTGTTTGTCTAGGGCCTGCTACAAATAATGTCGCGGAATATAGTGCCATTTTGGAATTATTGAACGAGGTCGTTAACCTCGGTATCCATGCATTACTTGTATATCTGGACTCACAGCTTGTAGTGTTACAGATCAATGGTCACTATTTAGTTAGGAACCCATCCATTTTAAGACTGTATCTACGTATTCGCTTACTGGAAATAAATTTTGATTACATCACATATTAGCATATAACCAGACAAATGAATGCATTAATGGATGCAGTAGCTAACATGCTATTAGATAGACATTTACGCAACTTGTAGAAAACATCATCATATGTGAAAAATATCCATGCAGAAATATATATATATATATATATATATATATATATATATATATATATATATATATATATATATATATATATATATATATATATATATATATATATATATATATATATATATATATATATATATATGTCGAATGTTTTCAATGCATGCATCATATAAAAATCCCAAATACATGTCTGTTTTTAGTTACATCCGTAGAAAACATGTCTCTCAAAAATATGGAAATGAAAAGCCTAGGCGACTAATCAGCATGGTGCTCATGGTAGCATGTTACTGCCTGCACCAATCGCCTCAATAAGCGATGGAGGTGACTAGGCACCCCTACGGTGTGCCTCTAATAAGCCATAGGGACATCAGCTAGGCGAGCATAATCAGGAATCCCACGAGCGATTCCCTCTAATTTCTAAACCAGCTCGTTCCCCTCGCCCCCCTCACCTTGAGGGTCATAAGCGAGAGGGGTCCTCCATGCGATCGGTGACATCTCGGCGGGCCTCTCTGGGCCAGCATCTACATACATATAGGATCAATTGTTAGAACATGCATGTATACCAAAAAAAAAAAAAAATCATAAAATTCATAAAATCAAAAAGAGTCTTACCCAGGTCCTCATCCCAGTCCTCTCCTTCCGGGAGTGGAAGGTCTGGTTATCCTATGAAATCAGTACCGGCATAGGGCTAGTCCTCTACAATGATCAACTGTCACCAGAGCCATCCGAAAAACTTGGGCTGCCATGACATTTTTTGGCCCCCTCCTGCTTTGGGGATCAATGTTGCCCATCGAGCCATCCGTGACTCTCTCAAAGGTGGATCTGCGACTATCGCCCCCTGGCCCTGGAAGATAGGTAACCGTTCTAGGATGAACGATACCAAGATTGGCCCGTACCCAAATTGCTTTAGTTTGGCCTTTTTACATTTAGTCAATTGTCGTTTGATATTCATGGTTACGGCTGTGGCCCAATCAAATACTGTCGGGTTCATACATTCTGACGCCAGAAGGAGTTGTGTTTTGGTAGCCTCATGCGGCGCCTCCGACCCCGCGACCCACATGATGGTATGTAGCACCACTCTGAGTGCTAAATCGAGAACAGTGTGAATGTCAACTTTTCCACTGCCTGATCCTGTTTGTGCCCCTGGGCACACTCTCTCCATAACCATTCACATATTTTCGCTAAAAGGCTTGGTACCTGTCATAATCGGAACTGGACCTCTACGAGATAACCTAGTGATGAAGTAGACATCGGATACTTCGAGTTCAAGAACTTGATCTCGAAGCCTAAAATTCTCTTCATTCACATCCCAAATACTTATCAAATATTGTAACAATTCAGGTTGTGTCCTGAGACATGGTGTCAAGAATAATTTCTTTAATCCGCAATTTCGAAGAGCATCTATGCATTGTTCATTCCCCATTGCCATTTCGTCCTCTTCACTGTGCTCCCTTTCTTTCCATTCAATCACCATTGTGGCTTTATACCTACATCAAATTGGTCATAAGCACATCATAAGATCCCTTGGGCATTCAAAAATTCAATTGATAGGTTCATTTTTTGTGAAATTTGAGCGGAATATGAGGTTGTGCAGTTGGCACGACCCATTTGCAAAAAAGAACTCGATTGGCGCGGGTCCATGCCTCATACCCGCGTCAACCATAGAAGCCCTAAATTTGAAAATCCTCCCCTCAAGGATTCCAAGTCACTATTGAAAAATATGAAATATTGCTTAATACATAACTAATGGAAGCGACTCTTACCTGGAAAAGACGGGATTCAGAATGATGCACTGGATCGTCCACAATCGTCACCGCAAGATCGCAGGGAAATGACTCACTATCCCTCTGCACAAGAGGTAAAAAGTAAAAAGTAAATATGTTTTTACTATTTGGTCATATTTATAACTTTTCGAAATCAAAATTAGGTTTTGAAGCTTATTTTTCTGATATATTATCATATTTTTGTCGAAAAATGCGTTTTACACTTGCTTTTTGTGTAGCGACAGGTTTTCGCGTGACTAGGACGATGACACGAGTTTTGTTTTATACTTTTTTGGACTTGGTAAAAACATGAAAAATTCACTACTGGAGTCATCTTTTAGCTCTTTTATGACTCTCTAAAAATCAAAAGATTATTGAGTCGCTTGTCATTTTGAGCTCGTTAAATTGGCTGTGAAATGACATCTACCCAGTATACTTTAACCCCTTTTTTCGGGTTGGGATAGATTATTTACGAAAAATGAATACCCTACCCTATCGCTACTAGGAGTTTCTCTCAGATATAGTTTTCTACCTTTTTCAGATCTGTGGGACTATCTACGAAAAGGGACTGTTGGAGTTTTCTTTTCTGTTGTCTTTTCAAACTCTCTAAACATGAAAATACGTCGAGTTCTTCCTTTGTCAAACTCGTTAAAACCTGATGACATTGGACTCCGTCGTAATGATGATACTCGAGTTCCTCCTTCCTAGGGCTCGTTAAATGTACTAGGTTGGATTTGTCTGAAGGACAAACTTATATCGCAAGCATATGCTATCCCCTTCAAGCTTGTTTCCAAAAATAATTGTGGTACTCGCCAGAAATGGTGGGGGAAAATGGAACCAGTATCGCCATCGTGTCGGCAGTATGTCGCTCTTGAACATGGCACTTGTCTGCATTCGTGTCAGGTTGGGGACATCTCACCTCGTTCTCTGCTTGCCTCTGTGGGTTTGGGTAATCCCTTTTGACCGCTCATCTGCTCTTTGCCATGTCGTCATGACCTTAGATCCCTTGATGTCAAATACTGCCAAATCCAGTGTCGTGCCACCGATATGTTCAAGAGAAGTTGGCCTCTGCAGTTTTCAACCACAGTCTGATTCTCTACTGATCTTGATTCGCAAATATCATATTCCTCTGTCTCGCATCGATGATGTGGGAAACATTATGGCCCACCTTAAATCAAGGTCACTTCCTATCGACTTCAGCTCATTATCCAAGAAGCTAATCTAGAGACTCCCTTCAGGTACCTTGGAGCCTGCATGCCTCAATGGCAGGTTCTTCGCATTTGACACAAGGTTTTCATTATTGGCCTTCGATCAGATGATTCTGCGAGTGTTTGACGCCAACTCACTTTTCACATTCCATGGATTGTACCTCATGTACCTTGAGGGCCATCGTCATTATTGGTGGTTTCTGTTGTGTTTGTTAATGGCTTTCATTATTAGCTGGTAATCAGACGATGTTCTTGCATGTTCGACTTTAACTCACATATTCGCATGCTTGAACTTGTACTCTGTTTGGGTCGAGATGGAGCGCAAGACCCTAGATTTTGTCTGATATACATCCAGGTTGTAGATTATTTGTGGATTATTATCATGTTTTACATGACTCATTCGATTGGATGGCTGCGACCATACCTGAGTCTACTTGTTGATCCTTATTTATTGGATGGTTGCGTCCATACCTTGGATCCCAGTTATTATACACTCTACTATGGATGGTTGCACCCATACCACATATCATGTATTCGAGATATCAGTTGTACTTGTATTTTTAGGTCTTCCGACGGCAATGTTTTCATTTGGGACATTCTCATAAAGCATTTCACCCCTCCTTCTCTCTCGGACCTCATGCTTTAGGGGGCATCTGTTACACAACATTTTGTCATTGTCCTTGCAATCCCTCGTCCTGTACATTGGAGGACTATTCCCGTGACCTATGAACAGTAAAATGACTTGAAACCACCTTCATGGCATCCTCTGGCATCAGGAAAAACATTCTCCTGAAGAACATTTTCTCTGGAAAACCCTAAAAATAGATGTTTTAGCCTTGGAGTAACTAGCCAGTTCAGCCCCCGCGCCAATGGGGGAAATCCATACTAGAGGGCACGCCAACTGTCACTCCATCCCTATGTTTCACTTGCGCCAAGCTTAGTAAGGGATGTTTTTTAAAAATAAATGGTGGCAGTTTGATTCTAACAAATTCCTGAATGAATCATCAAAAGGAGTTGAGTGGTTTGGCTCTAGATCTCCATGTATAGGAAGTGGTTTTCCACCTATCATGGAACCTTCCTATGAGATAGGGCCTATCCCATGATTATAGGGATCCCAACTTCCTCTCCTCCATCTATAAAATCTTGCCTTCTCCATTAGAAAGCTAGCTGAATTTGTAGGAAGGAAACTATAGCTGGGCAACTATTGAGAGCCAAGCCAAAGAGAGAGAGCTTCATCTAGATTCCCGACAGGCTTTGCTGAGACACGCTCCACTGTCAGCTCTGCCAAAGGAAGATCATAGTGTCAGAGAATTTGGTTGTAATATCCCTTTTTTCATTTATAATATAAGCGACTCTGATTTCGGTTCCATTCATGTGTTCATTTCTTTATGTAATGCAATGAATTATATCCTCTTTGACTGATATATGGTTACATGCTTTAGATTTTATGTTGTATGTTGTTGTTTCCTTGCACGTGTACAGGTGTTCGAATGGTTGAACAGAAGGATCATGATCTGTCAAGTGAGGGATGGGAAACGTCATCTTTTCTTCAACGACAACTGCGTGGGATTTGAGGTAGGCTACTTATCGCGATCTTTGTCTTTGTGTAACTAGGAACCAACGTCATTGCATGACTTGATTGTTGCTAGACACGATCTAGGCTAGTGGGATCGCCTCTGTCCGCAGAGGGGATTTACCTCTTCAACAGTGGAGAACTGAAGATAACTGGAGTTAATTTAGGTAAATTTCCCAAATTTGGGGCGCGCTCCTCCAAAACCGACGACATTTTAACTTGGCATTAAATTTGAGGCAGTTGTGGTCACATGACCTTCGCCATAACCATCAGAACCCAACCTGCTATGTTAATGGTTACCAAACCATTGGATAAACCTCATGGGAAAGCCTGGCCACATGTCATTTATTCCGTCGTCGTCACCGTAACCATAACTGCCGAAGTTTGAGCCTCGGTTCCAGTGTCGAGTCATATGGAAGGTTGTAATGTGTGGGCTGGCCCCCTTTATTACCAATGTAAAGGTTTACAAACTTCAAATAAAACATGTGGTCTATTAGAATTAAGAATCACCTGTAGCCCAGTTGGTTGAGTGCTATTGCACACAGAGGGAGGTCCAGGGTTTGAAACCTGTGGCCTCCATAAAAATTTTCTATACACCTTCGACCCTGCCCTGGGGCCACGTGGCTCCCACTGATAGGCCCTCTAAACCTTATAAAAATATATATATATTTTTTCATAATATATTTTTTACAAAATTTTCCACATAAGCTCAAACTGAGTCAAAGGTCCAGTTTTTGGACTTTACTGGGCATTTCAAACATTCATAGCTTCTGCATAAGACCTTCATTTTGCAAACCATTCATGGCACCATAATCACAGCAACGAGACCCTTCCGTTCGCTCATGTTGAAAGAAGTTTTGAGCACTTTTAGTTTTGAGCATTTTTGAGCTATGGACATGATCTCCTGATCACAACTCCCCACTGGGAAGCTTTTGGACCGAAAAATCTCTTTAGATTACTGAACATGAAGATGAGGAGACTGTGTCCCCACTCTTCCAAGACTTTGACCTTGTCATGCTACAGATTTTCGAAACTTGTAGAACAAAAAATTAACTTTGTAGTAAACATATTGCTTCTACATTTGTCTATAATCAACGGAAACTGAAAATTACTTTCACCTTGCATCCTACCCTTATGGTGATTTTTTGCTGAATTAGCCTTGTACTTGTGTCGATTCCTGACCAAGTTTCCTCGCCATGGTACCATGCATTTCTGAAACCAGAAATGATAATTGTTGAACTTTGTGCCTTATTTGCTAAGTTTCTTTGCCCTCTCTTGGACATTTGCACCTTCTTGCATTGACACTTTGTTTTCAGCACCGACCGACACCAAAGACGATTGTTGCAACTGCTTGTCATCTTCTTTCAAAGACAACCTTCTTTCAGACTGAAAAAAATAATTATTTACATAAGCATTTACATGAAAAGGATTATTTACAAATTCCCTTTATTTAATCATCATCAATGTCAAGTTTTGACTTGCATTTATGAGCCTCTTCATCTTCCCTGCATTCACTAAAGAAGATTCTAGTTTTTTGCAATGAGCTCTCACAATGTACTCCTTGCCATCCTTGAATAAATGGTACTTGTTCTCATGGAAATGGAAGATAGATTTCCTGTCATACAAGTAAGGACTTCCCAACACCACACCTGTAATATCAAGTGGAACAACATATAATTCAACCATGTCAATGAAATGTGTTGTTATTGCAAAGCGCAACATGCACTTCTTTGAATCCTGTCAATTTGCATCTTTACAAATCCAACCAAGAGGATATGGTTTCAGATGTGGAATGGTCTCAAGGTTTAGTTTCTTGACTAAGTCTTCAGAAATAAGGTTCGCTTGCGACCCAATGTCAAACAATGTGTCAACCTTGGTATGTTTGGAAATGACCCTCACATGAAACAATTCAATTCTCTTCTCTTCACTTGGAGCTTCTATGTGATAGTTAGAAATAATAGAACTAGGTTTAGTTTCATTCTCTTTTCCCTTCAAGTTTTTTAGTGCCATAGCTATGATTTTTGTTTCATCTCCTGATTCTCACGCTAGGTCTTTTTCAGCTATTGCAACTATCTTGCCTTTCTCCTGGGCTTTATCTTTGGCTTTAAAAATTTCTGGTTTCAACTCTGGATGAAGTTTCCAACAATGGTCCTCATCATGGCTTGTTTTAGAAAAGTGTTTGCAGAAGAATTTTCCCTTCTCTTTTCTAGAATTTGCATTTCTATTTTTCTTCCATTTTCCTTTAAACTCACTTTCCTCATTCCCATCTAAGTTTTTTTTCCCCGTGCCTCTAAATGTGTGGCTTGAACACAAACTGCATCTAAGCTTGTAGTGTTAAACATGAGAATGGTATGTCTTAGGTAAGTATGAAAACATCCTATATACTTGAGCAAAGTGTCTTGGCTATGCAAATCTATTCCTAGTAAAAGAGATCTTCTTCTAAATTCTTGGGTATAAACTTGAACATATTGTCCTTTCAATTGTGTAAAATTTTTCCAATCCATTATGGCTTTCTGCATGTGAGATAATGGATAAAACTGTCGTTTTATTGCAGAAATGAAATCAGACAATGATAAGATAATCTTACCATATTTCTTGATCTCCACCTTTGTCTTGGCTTCCCACCAAAAAAGTGTTGCACCTTCCATTCTCAATGAAGTGAACTCGATTTTGGTTTCATCATCATGAAAATTTTGAATTCTCAAATAGATCTCTAATTTCCTAATCCAATAATCTATCTTTTCTGCATTAAATTCACTATGAAACATAGGAAATTGAAACTTAACATCAAGTTTAAGAAAAGGAATTTCACTCGTGTTATTGAATTTGTGAGAATGATGTGCTAAATATGATGTAGAGGATGATGAAGATGAAGATGAGGGTGATGATGGCGACTTTACATTGTCTCCATTTCCTCCATTACCCTTCTTGGATTTCTCTTCATCATCATGGCCTCTTGACAATCCCTCTCCTTCCTTGTGAAGTTTGGATCCTTCTCCTTCTAGTCTTTCATTCCTTTCTTGATAAAGGACTCTCACCATTTCTGTCAAATCAAGGAATGCTTTTCTGAACACTCTTTCTTCCTCCTTGGGATCAACTTCTTCAGGAATTTGTGCTTCTCCTGAAGTCATGCTTATGGCTTCTTCCACTTCTTTCTGAGGTGAAATTGAAGGTGGAGATAATGGCACTCTTTCCCTCCTTAGCTGAGGATTACTTAAAGTCTTCACCAATTGACCTTATCCTCTCTTAAGCTTCAACCTAGTAAGCATGAAAAACTCACAACAATTTCTGCCCCAAGATGGATCTGCACAACTTTCAAGAGTCGTTATGCAAACTATTAAACAAATCCTTTTTCACAAATGTAAAAAAGAGAAAATACTCTACCTTAACCTAAAGATCAACCTGAGCTCTGATACCAACTTGATCAGAATGGAATGTATTAGTTTTTCTGTGCTAAGTATCCAAATAGTAATTAAAATGTGTGCATAAGGTTCTCTGAAGTTTGCAGGTGAAACAAATGGTTTTAACTTAGTTAAAAATATTTCTGTGTGAGGTTAAAGCATGTAAATTTCTTATAAAACACTGTACAATAGTAAATAATGAATAATTAAACCTCACATGTAATAGTACTTAGCACATTTGATGAAGCATTTCACACCTCCTGGGCTACATCTGCTGGTCCAGCTCCCATTGGCATGTCCCTCATATCTTATTGCTAAAAAATGGTAAGTACATGTGAATAAAAGCCTTAAATGGCTGTGCTCTCTATAAAAAAAACTTTATAATGCTTGAATTAGTTAGGAATGACTATTCATTTACAGAAAATAGTGAATGGATGCTCAAAGCACTGAAAACACCCTAGTGGCCCTAGTGGCTCCTTGACCTTTCCCGAAGCTAAACCTGCAAAAGATGACCTCTGATGGCCCTAAAACCTATGCCAATGCATTCAAAATGTTGAGAATACCCAAAATTGACTATCCATGCCTCCAAATTGGTCGAAAATTCAAGGATTTATGGCCTAAACAAGAAACTGCCCAATGTCCCTTAAAAAACTCCACTAAATGTGGAGAACTAAAGATAATTGGAGTTAATTTAGGTAAATTCCCCAAATTTGGGGCGCACTCCTCCAAACCTGTCGACAGTTTAACTTGGCATTAAATTTGAGGTGGCAGTGGTCACATGACCTCCGCCGTAACCGTCGGAACCCAACCCACTTCATTAATGGTTACCAAACCATTGGATAAACCTCGGGGAAAGCCTAGCCACATGTCATTTATTCCACCGTCGTCACCATAACCATAACCACCGAAGTTTGATCCCTGGTTCCAAAATTGAGTCATATGGAAGGTTGTAATGTGGGGGCTAGCCCCCTTTACCACCAACGTAAAGGTTTACAAACTTCAAATAAAACGTTTGGTCTATTAGAGTTAATAATCACTTGTAGCCCAGTTGGTCGAGCGCTCTTGCATGCGAAGGGAGGTCCGAGGTTCGAAACCCGTGGACTCCATAAAAATTTTCTATACGCCTTCGACCATGGCCTGGGGCCATGTGGTAGCCTTCGGGCAGGCCACCTGGTGCCCAATGATAGGCCCTCTAAAACTTGTAAAAAAATATATTTTTTGCATAATATATTTTTTACAAAATTTTCCACATAAGGTCAAACTGAGTGAAAGGTCTAGTTTTTGGAGTTTACTGGGCATTTAAAACCTTCATAAATTATGCATACGACCTCTATTTTGTGAACTGTTCACAGCACCAGAATCGCAACGATGAGACCTTTCTGCTCGCTCGGGTTGCAACCACTTTTGAGCACTTTCATTTTTGAGCATTTTTGAACTATGGACATGATCTCCTGATCAAAGAGAGTGACCCAAATTAAAAGGTGGATTTCGTGAAACATGTATCCCTTTCCATATAGGCTTATCCATTGTGAAATCGGGTAAAATGTATCACTAAGAAGCACTCCATAATTTGTACAACCACCTGAGACAACCAGTTTTGTGCCATCCAGGGTGTAGGAACTATGTCATGATCTTGGAAGAGGGGATGTAGAGCCTGAAAATTCATGCCAAGTAGGTTGCTGAGCATCCAAATCTATAATTAAAACATCATTCAGTAATCAATGCCTGCCATATCCACAAAAAACCACCAACCAAGGTCCATTTAAGCACGATAAGGTGTGGCCCTACTGACCTGGAGGGGGAGAACTCACTTTTACATGCCACCATTCCAGATTTTCTGCACTCAAATCGAGTATAAATGTGTCATTCATAGGTTGCATGAAGACCCCTTCCTGACCAAATAGAAAAATTTTGTTTCCAACAACACATGCACTAAAGTTACAACGAGAAGGTTCAAATACCCCTCCAACTGTAAGTTTCTTCCATGCAGTAGCTTCATGTGTAGTCATCTCCCTTGTAACGCGACCCCATCCTAGCCTTTTAGCACCTAGAACTGTTTCTAACACACGTGTTGTTTCACTGCCCCATGCATTTTGGAAAACCATTCACCACAAATCCTCATTTTTCGTCAATAGATAAAGACATTTGCAAGCTGATCCAATAGATGCAACATCTCTGGGTGTCAACCGTGACAAATGTTTTTGTGCTAGGAGCTCATCACTTCACTGGAAAATCCCACATAGTTCACGGTAGAAATTTCCTTGTCCACTTATAGCTAGCCTGTATAAGAAAGGATAGCACTGAATAGTTTGTTGCTTCATGTAGTTTTGTGTTTGACATAGAGAAATGCATCTGTTGGGTTTGACACCTAAAGATAAATATTGTTTAAGGGTTTTACAAAATAAATCCAACCTCAAAATACTAACAAGACTAGGTCAAGGATGGTGGTTCAAATTAAAGCAAGCAAAATGATTCATAGGGCCTATGGGTCAATCCTAAGGATGCCTAGGCCAATGGGGTCTCAAATAAGTTCTTGGAACACACCAATATTTGAAAGAGTTGGTTCCTTCACAAAATTATTTAATTGAACCTCTGCTAGTAGAAAACTTAACGAATAGTTGAATTAGCATTCGGACATGCTTATACCTACTCCATATATTTCTTGAACTATCAATAGTTTTTAGACGAAGGAAATTATTTCTTCCAAAAAACAAAAAAATCATAGATGAATGGCCTTCGCATCCGGGATCACTAATAATATCTGTAAGAGCACTGCCCATCCTTAAAATGATGAAAATAATTTGCATCCCTCAAAAAATCCTCTCCTTGCAATCTTAGAGATAAAGTGACAGCAGTGTGACAATAAACACAAACACAGAGATTCTTCAAGAGTCTTAGAGTTGTTCAAGGTGATGTGATGATCAGTCCAAAAGAAATGGCCAGCTTCTCACAATGATTCCAGAGAATTTGTTGCTTTTTCTCCTCCTCCACATCGTTCAACACCAACTTATTATTCACCATTAGGTACATGATTAATATTCATGGTTCGGTACGTATCCTTTTGCCTTCATCTTCCCAGCCAATTTTTCCAGATTTGGATAAATCTCTTCTTTTTGTGGATGCATGTTATCTCTTACAAGAAATATGGGATTTGGCTTTTGACTTGAATCCAGCTACATCCTAGTGACTTTTTAAAGCCCCTGTATTTCATCATTGTTATGATATTTTCTACTTCATCCTACATGCCACTGGTAGCAAAAAATTTTATATGAGGACATATGTTCAATGGTTTCGGTTGCAATTCTAGGAGGCCATCTGTTACACCTCTACATATTTCCATATTTCCATGAATTTTTCACACACCTAGTAATTATCCCCACACAAGAGGATCAATTTCAACTGGAATTTTATTGATAAAGTCTTCCACCTCATCCAAGCTCCCAACACGGCCAAGAAGGTGGACCATGAAATGAAATTGCTCTACTCCAGTAGTGACACCATACTCTACACTTATCAAATTGAAATATTTACAACCTTTTTCCACTAGACCAGCATGGATGCAAGAAAAAAGCACACCTATAAATCTAAGAGAATCAAGACATATTATTGCTTGCATCATATACCCAACCAATTTGAGAACCCCTATACCTCAGCCATGCTGAGCACATCCGAAAATTATGGCATTTCATGAAACTACATTTATTTCAAGCATTTCTCAAAAACCTTTAGTGAATCCTTTACATCCCCACATTTTGAACACATGTTAACAAGGGCACTCCCCATGATAACACCTAATCCAAATCTAGGTATAAAGTGGGCATGGACCTCCTTACCTTGTTGTAGAGATGCATGTTCAGCACACAACCAAAACACTGGCCAAAGTGAACTGGTCTTTTTTTATCCTGATACATGTCAACATGTCCTGGTACATACTAGAAGAATTAAATTATTTTGCACCAGAGCTACTACAACTTTTCATCTACGAAACCATGAAACCATTGGATCTGAAGAAGGCTCGGAGAAAAGAGGAGGGAAGCTATAGACAATGGAGGAAAGGAAAGAAACAGGAGAGTAAGAGGGGAAATCCTCTACTTCCCATTTGAATTCTGAGAGATTACTTGGAAATGTGTCACGTCGCAACATTAATGTAAGGGTGTTGACTGTGGGATGTAAATGGAGATGGATATGGAATAGAGATGGTGGAAGGGTTAAGATGGCAATGGTTTCAAGGGTGTAATATTGCCAGACGTAGCAAAAAAATGGTAGTAAAGAAGTCTATTTCATCTATCAGATAAACTACGACGAAATTAAGGCTTGTCCTCATTGTTTTTTAGGAAGCTTTTAGTGAAAAACTAGTAAATGTTGAAATTTCTACTTGAGGTACTCCAACACTTAATGAATATCCCACTCATGTAGAGACACACTTGTGATTGAGCCCACCTTTAGGTAGCCATTTTCTTACATTTTTTTAATAAAATATAATTTTCTCATGACTTCTGAACAAAAGCTATTGTCATATTTCATGAATGCTATCCAACGATCTATTATTTTGTCATAATTTCCTTTGTCTGGAAAACATGAAAATACTTTTCCAAAACATGCTTAATGAAATAATTTCAAACATAGAACTCAACATATAGAAGCTAGAGTCGTCAAGGAGATATATTAACTTGTTTGTGCCATCAGTAACCTATAACTGGTAGTTGATTTGAGTTCTCTCCTCTCCCATTATTTGTTTTTGTCAAGAGTGTAAATTTCCACAAATAAGTGCCTTATAAGTGTCCACATTAGGTTCTATGCTTGTAACTGACATGTTATCACTAATTCTAAATTCCACCTCTAATTTTCCACTCCTGCAATAGCCATGGATAAGATCTTTGTAATAGAAACAACTGAAGTCAACCCCCTGTCCAACATATTTTCCAAGAGTCGTTCCACTGCCTCCAACTCTCCTTTTACACAAAATCCATTGATGAGTATCTTGAAATCATCAATGTTATAAGATAGAACCTTTCTGACCATATTCTCTTACACTTTTAACCATTAAAAAACAGGCTATAGTCTGAAATGGTGGGTTGTAACCCATTATCCATCATGCACTAAAAACGTTTATCAACTACATATGTTTCTATTTGCATGCAAAGTCATGTAATGAACAATATGCATATGTCTGATTTTGGAACAATGCCTTTTGAGAGAATTTCGTCCATTAGAACCAATTTCCCTTGAATATTGCATTCCTGCAAGTGCCCATGAATTAATGTGGAATTTTTTTTTTAGTACAAGACCTTTCTTTAGTATTTGAATAGCAACATTATGAGCTTCCTAAATCTCTCCATTCTCCCAAATCCCACCAACAACCTTTTCGTAGACAGATATGGAAGGAGGAATAAAACCTTTTTGAACAATTTCCTCCAACAACTTTAATGCCATCCTTGAATTCCCACTCTGGAAATGGATGTATATAAACTTGACACAACTACTCTTTTTGGGGGTCAAACCCCTTTCCTGAATTTCATTGAACCATTAATTTTCTTCTTCCAGCCATCCTCCTTCATACAACCCTTAAACCAATGTAGTATAAGTTGCATCATTCAATACTATGCCTTTTCTAATAATGTCATCATGGATTTTGATTAAAATTGCCCTTCAGCCAGTTGATCTCACAACTGCAAAGAAAATCATTGAGTTATGAACCAATCCCTAGTCTAAAATTTTCAAGATAATATTATTCACTTCCTCTTCCATTTCAAGCTTAAAAATTATGCTAATGAATGAACTGTAGCTAGACATGTCAAGGAGAATACCACATTCTATCATCTGATTGTGTAGCTATGTAGCATGTCCAATGCTTTCCTTCTACAAATGAGTTTCAATTAAATTTGTATAAATTTCAAAGCTTGGTTTCAACCTCTTTCGATGAATTTTTTGCAGGAAGCAGATGACATCCTTCAAATTACCTATCCTAGAAATACCTTCGATAAGTGAATTGTAAGTTTTATTTTTAGGCACATAGCCTCCTTGTGAAATGAGATCATTCACAAGATCCAGAGCCTCAAACACTCTAATTTCCTTCCAGTATCCATCACTAAGTAAATCATAAGTACAAAATTCAGGAACACACCTGGTATGTTGGATGGATTGTATACTTTTGGGGGCTTCTAGTAGCTTACCACTATAACAAAAAGTTTCAACAACATAATTCCAAGTATTAGTAGTTGGAAAAAATCCCCTTTCTTGCAACTCTTTAAATATTTCCATTATTAATTCCAGTTGTTCCATTTGATCTAAAGTTTTAAGAAGCATATTTCAACAATGAACGCCACTTGAAAATAATTGTAATATGTCAAATAATTCTGGCATCATTTGACATTGTGCATAAGTCTTGTTCAGCTTGTTAAGGACTATAGGTACTGAATAACCTAAATATGTAGAAATGAATGCCCTAAAAATGCATAAAATTGAGGTTTGATCCGTACAGGCAATAAAAAAATGATCCATTACAGCTATGCATCACTGTACAACTTTTCCCTTATAAATATATGAATCGGAGTTAAGTGAACTTGTATAATTTGTTGAATATGTTGTTTTTATAACGAACTAAAGAATTGTAATTTAAATCCAACATTATCCTAAATTTCAAGAAATACTTGAATTACAACACATGGAATCAATTCAGATGATAATTCCTCCAACATATCCCAATGATGTACCTTAAACAAATTACATATAGTAGCAATATTACCAGAATTAACTTTCTAAGTGTAAACACATTGTTCTTGTTCTTCAGAAATTTCAGTGTCGAGATTCCGTGAGATAGCCTCTGCTAAAATATATCTCGTTCTGGTAGCATGATCAAGAAAATAATTAGTCTTGCGATCAAAATATTTTTTCCTTTTGGCATGAAACCCTTTCCATCTCCCTAAACTATTTTTAATTTCAAGCCTTCTTTGTAGGGGTATTGTTGCAAGTGCTAGGTCTTTAAATATCATATAGGGTTTAAAACTCATTATTTTAGCAGCTCTATATATCTAACAAGGTTTCGGTTCACTACCGAGTTCAACGACGTACGAGGCCTTCCCTACCAGGGTCCCATTTTTTCTTGGGTTCTCCCAACCCATATGTCATGTCAAAAAAGGATAAGGTTGGGTGTTGTGTTGGCAGCTATGGCAAAACTAATGTCCTTAAACCTATTTATTAAAAAGGTCAACATCTGAGCAATACTATTCGCATCATTTTTTTCTAAGTATCTATGGTTGGATTGTTGTTCATGGCTTGGTTTTATATGTAACTCTCTTCTCACCTGGCATGGGACCAGTTCCATGGACAATCAATTCCAAAATTTATCCTTCAAACTATAGAAGTATGTGTGGAGGCATTTATACAACAGTTTGTTGGATATTTAATCTGATTGTTTCAGAGAGATTCCTATCTTTGATTGATGTGTTGGGCACATCCAAAACATTTATAGTATTCATCGTTATTTTTTGGGTTGCATTCCTTTTTTTCCTTGCTTTTGTTCCTGAGATGAAAGACCTAAGCTTCGAGGAGGTCGATAAATTATGGCAAGGGAGATCATATAGTGGTAGTATATGTGAGGAAGGTTCTTTTAACAAACCCCTTCTTAATTATTATGACACATTATGAAGTAGAAAATCAGATGATGAAATCTCTCATGAGAGAGAACATTCAAATCAATTGTTGCAAATCTGTGGATGACAATTTTGAGGTATTATAGGAGAATGTACAACTTAAATCGAATATCACAAATCATATTGACAAGTTTTGCATGATGGCATATCGACATGTTTTTCATGGTGGTGGTGTCGTAATTTTCACTATTTCTTGATAAGATACTATTAATTATTTTGAAAATTTCATTGGATATGTTGGACAACATATTCTTTTACTTATATCATTCATCAACATCCCCTTTGAAAAGCTTTTGCATTGCCACCACTCTGCAAATATAGGAATTTTATTTTAGCACTACACATGTGTATGCAAAGGATATATATTTTATGCTTTCCTTTATTTGGGATATACATCATTCCTCTCTATTTAATTTACATCATTTGTAGATTAGGGTAGGCACAAAACAATGTGATATTTTTGGTTACTCTCCTAACACTTGTTGTGGTCCAAACACTTTAGGTATCAATATTTTCGTACTATTTTTTTTGGGCATGATAGTCTTCCATTGGAAATAAAAATATAGACTAAAGAAATGTATTAACAAGCTATTTTTGAGTTGTTGCACATTGGAGGTACACGTGTTGAGAGTTTGATAAGGAGTAGTTTAATTTAATTCTCTACTTGATAATTACTTGTAAAATTATTTATCTTACTTATTTATTCTCTTCATTATCATATTATGCCTTTCATCAATTTAATTATCAAAATAGAAAAGACAAGATTTTGGCTCTTCAAGCTAGGGCCAAAACCTCTCCCTCTTGGAGAGTAAAATCCGCAAGTAATTCTTCTTATAGGTCTTCAATAGACAACTACCATGACCTTGACTTGGACCTTTAATGCTATTATGCTTCCAAGACCTTGTCACTACTCCTATTGTGGCTTTGTTATGTTCTGCACTATTCTGCACCAGACTTAGTAAGCTCAGTCCCTAGCCCTTATATGATGTGCTACCCTTCATTCCTCCTTTGATATTACCTCATCTTCCAAGAGAATCCTTCTCGACCCTCTTTCCGGACTCTTTATGACCAAGGACTATGATATCTTCTTTGCTACAGTGATCCTCCTTCACGTTGTGTATATCCTCAGCCTCTTTGAAACATGCGAGATCCAAAACATAGATGTGGGAGGTATTCTTTGATGGCACATCATCGAATCACAGTCCCTTTCTTTGTTGTGTAACCTTCTTCTTTCGGAATTGTTCTACACACTGGGTTACAAACTTGTCTGTTGATATAATAGTCTTCAACCTTCCTAAAATGAACGAAGTGTGTTAGACCAAAAACATAGATAAGACTGTCTCCTTTCTTCTTTGTTGATTATCCTCTTACCTTGCTCCAATTGCAGAACTCCACTTCAAACTTATCTGAGATGCTTGTCCAAATTTTTGTGTATCAAATGAGACTAGGGACTTTATTCCATCACTTAGGCTAACATGATCGTAGGAGTGTGAGACGACTTCATCAAGGGAGGTTCTCCAACACATTTTAAGCCAACTTCTTGGAGCCTAGTGACAAGGTCTTGGAACATCAGTAATTTTCTCCTTTACATAAGTGTAACATGATGACTCTATTTTATACATTTACGACAAGATTAAAAATCCCTAAAAGACATCAATAAGAAGAATTTGACCTATAATAAAAACTACTTGCTCATGAAACCCATGAGTCAAGATTTACAAATACATTTTATTATATTTGTCTTCTTCATTACATAAATCCATAATTACATAGTCATTATGAAGACTGATCCTAGTTACACTTTCCAACGCTCCCTCTTAACTAGGGAGGTATTCATAATAGTACATGGTCACTTTCAATCTGAATAATCTCATAAGAAGACGTTTATTGGTAATCCATCTGCTATAGCATCATATTATCCAACATTGTCATAGTGCAATGCCTTAACTAACATCTCCATCTCATCATGAGCTACAATGTTGGCGAGACCAATGACTATAGACACCATCGTCATTATCTCCAAGGTACACATTCCACCTGGGTGTTCACAAAATATAACCTCATAGGACTATTCTTATTGGGATAGCTAATACTCAAAGAAAATTAGTCCTCAACTACTCTTATCGGAACGTTCTACCACATTCTCAAAGAGAATAAGATGCGAGATGGTTACTAAATCCCAAAATACTCCATTCTTTATCCCAATGAAGACAAGAATGCATTTGTATCTCTCCCTCTCCACTAGGGAGGATCCATTAACCATGTGTCTACATTCCTCTTCATGGCCTTCACTAAGACTTACGACTGTTAGTCCTGAAGTTAATGACACATGAGATAGAAAAACACAATTTTCATTCCCTCTTAACCATGGATGATCAATCCATTCCATAAAGGAATGTACCTAATATTTCTTCTCGGCTTAAGTAAGAAACTCATTATCAAGCTCCCTCTTTATAATTAGGGATCTATAACAATAATGAATAAAAAAGTTTAGCTGCTCATGAAGGAATCCTTTCGTTGATGTCATGAATTGAGGAGCCTTCAACTCTTCATAGGGCACATATCATCAATCAATTTTATTCATAAGTCATGTATTCAGAAAGTGATCCATCAATATTTTCATCTGGTCTAGCTTCATGTCATGCTGCTTTTCTTCCCAACCATACTTCTTTCAAGGATATTTTATCCTACAATATGGTTATCAACTTGTGGAAGGTATATGCTTCCCTTTGGCAGCCCTCAGTGATGATCTTTCACCATGACATTTTATTGTAGGCATTGACATCCTTTCTTTATAGATTGACACATCTGCTAAAGATATGCATTGTCAAGGATCTCCATCTTTTCCAGACTTATATCAGAGTATACATATTTTCCCATGATATTTTATAGTTAGCTCTTCTTGGCTTCCTTGGATGTTGACTACTTCTTTCCATGGTTGTACTTCTCATGATTTTTTCCTTTTTCTTTCTCCACACATTTTTTTTTTATTTCATTCCCAAGAACTTCCATAGTGAAATTCCTTGATAATGTGAAATGTCCTCATATTCCATGTGAGGAAATATTTTTTTGATTTCATCTAGTGTAGATTATGCCTTATGGAAACTTGTGCATCAAAATAATTTATGCTTTCTATTTTGATCATACTTCTAAACATAGAAGTATACTACCTGCATCCACATGAATTCATAGCATCCAGTGTCAGCATATATATATATATGTACCACATTCTTTTCCTTTTGAGTCTTCCTCCAGCGTGTTTCCTTAGAATGAAGAGTTTCATTCCCTTGAATTTATTTATCAATATGTCATCATATCCTAGAGTTTTTCAAGTTGGAATTTCTCAAGGAAACCTATTGCTTTCTTTCAAATTAGTGAGTCCAAAGAGGATTCCATTAGAGAAAGTCAACATCTATTTCCTTGAATGATGACCTTTGATCTTGATGACTACATTTTACAAATGTTATTTTTTAATGACGTTCCAAAGAACTTTTTATAGCATAGATGTCACATAGACATATTCCTACAACAAGTGCTCCTCCTTCAATGCTTCCATCATGATGCCCATCCTAATGGGATGCATCCACCTAAAATACAATGCTTCCTATCATACTATTTTACAACCTGGCATATACTACTTAAATATTGTTGGAAATGTTGTCATTGATGGCAATAGAGGCATAAAAGATAGAGACAGACAAAGAAGGCAGTAGATGCAGAGATAGGCAAAGAACAACAGCAGAAGACAGAAGGTAAAATTTACAATGAAGGCAGAGGCAGAGGTCGAGCAGCAGAGGTACAGCTAAGGCAGAGGCAGAGGCAGAGGTAGTGAATAGAGAGGTAGAGCCGTTATCAAAGGCAGAGGCAGAGTCGTTATCACAGCAGAGGCAAAGCCGTTATCAGAGGCAGAGGCAGAGGCAGAGGATACACTAAACATAAAATTCTGAGAATCATTACCCCAGCCGGAGGATACACTAAACATAAATTCCGGGAACCGTTACCCAAGCCGGAGGATATATATATATATATATATATATAAAATCTTTGAGAATCAGAACCAAGGTCCCAAGGTTGTAAGTATATATATATATATATATATATATATATATATATATATAAACCTCATTCCGAGAATCGTAACCCAGGTGGGAGGATACATAAACATAATTCTGGGAATCTTAACCCAAGCGGCAATGTATACATATATAAATCTTATTCTGAGAATCATTACCCAGTAGGAGGTTACACTAAAGGCGGAAGCGGAAGCGTATATATAAATGTAGTAAGATACATATGATGCACCTTATACATATAAAGGTCCAAAGAATACACATATAGCGTGAAATCCAAAGAACCAAAGGTTCTATCAAAGGAAAAGCCTTATGTGGTGGGACCCTCATCAATCGCATCAGAAAAATTTGGCAGTGGATCACATCCAACCAAAACTTGCGATTGCGATTGAAGCCCGAACCCGATGGGCTAGTAAACTGTGATTAACACGTATTTGAATTCCGGCCTAATCGCATCGGAGAATCAGAGCATCGGAGTATAAATATATCGGTACATGCAACTGGGAGTTGCAATTGCGATCAATCGCAATTGGAAGCATTCGAGGGATAATACATCAATTGCATCAGGAGTATTCAAGTTGCGATTAATCGCATCGGAGTGAAAGCAAGGCAGCAGGACTTGCAACTAAAAGTCGCGATTGCGATTAATCGCAATCGGAGTAATCGCATCACATCAGAGTAATCAAAATCGGAGTAGAATCAGAGTAATCGCAATCGGAGCAGGATCAAAGTAATCGCAATCGGAACAAGCCAACATAGCGGAACAGGTTATGAAGTTTGTGATTGCGATCAATCGTAATCGGAAATCTCTAGAGGAGACTCATCGCATCAGAGAAATAAACATTAGATTCAAATGATCACTCTGGGGCCCGATCCTTTCAAATATTAGAGTTTGTGATTCGATTTATTGTGGATTGGATCGTAATATAAGACCAAAGGCTTATCTCAAGTTTTACAACATTTGATCACAAAATATGAATATAAAGCGGCCAATACATAATGCGATTGGAAAGTAAAACAAGGTGGAGAATATGTATGAACCATTATATATATATATATATATATATATATATATATATATATATATATATATATATATATATATATATATATGCGCAGTGGGGCCATCACATCTATGATTACAAATGAAAGAAGGGGAACATATCAATGAAATTGCGATTGCGATCAATCACAATCGGAAGAAGTTGAGGAGAAATATATCGCATTGGAAAGCGTGGCAAGTGGGCCCGAAAGGGCATTTGTTATGTATTAACATGATTCTTTATTGTTATAGTGGACATGGCAGTTTGATTGTTAAAACTTTGTATAAGTATGCCGAGAGTTGAAATTACGTTATATATATATATATATATATATAAAGCGCTGTTATAAAAAGCACAGTTACAAATGTATGGCATACGGCCGTTACCCTGCGACAGTGAATAAGGAAACAAACAGAGCCGAAAGGGACAAAGACACAGTCAGAGAAAAGACAAATGCGCAGCTAGCCAAGAGGTTGAATGAGTGAGCTGGAGTTTTCATTGTAATTGAATGTAAATGATTTTAATTTATATTGTTGTGATGCATTGGCAAGTCTCCGAAAGAGAACAAATTCCCATTGTAGTGTTAAATTGGTACCTACAGTTATATTTTTCTGAGTGAGCCGAAAAGAAATGAGAAGGTAGAATACTAAGAGGTATGGCTATCCATTTCGAATTCCTTGAGGAATACAAACAGTCATCAGGAATTCTCTATAAGTAATATCATCTTGATATGCATAGAGAGGTTAGAGAGAGTAAGAATAGAGAATGAAAAGTATAGAAGATTGAGGCGGAGAAGACAAGGAAGAGAGGAGCAGAAAGAGATGCTACAGAATAGAGCTGATATCTGAGGTAAATTAGCAAACACTTCTTGTGATAAATTGAGGAAGTTGGAGCTTCCCTATCAAGTTGAAGCTTGATAGCTGTCAGTTGTAGCTGACTGAGGTTGGAGCCTCCTGTAGGTTGGTGCCTGCAGAAAATTTAAGGGAGTTGGAGCTTCCTTGCAAGTTGTAGCTTGCAGAATTGAGGTTGGAGCCTCCTGTGGGTTGGTGCCTGCAGAAAAACAGTGGTGAGAGGGAGTTGGAGCTTGCCTTTGCATCACAACAATAATAAGATGTGGTTTTCTCCCTTTATGGGTTTCCACTTATATCTGTTGTCTCTATTTGTGTTGCCTGTGTGCTCAGATGATTCATGAAATCTGCTTAATGTTTGCTGCTCTCATAATAAGTTTAATGTCACATTAATTTAATACTTGCTGCAACATATTAAGACTGTTCATATACTAAGGTTGATTATAAAAGTAAGCTATAAATAAGCTGATGAAAAATTGAAAAATTCTCATGTATGTATTGAACTGATTCACCCCCCCCCTCTTAGTTCAACTAAGAATTCAACAATTGGTATCAGAGTAGGTTCCTTTGTACCAGTTTAACAACTAAAAGGAGATCCTAGGTTCTCAGGATGGCTAGTAGAGAAGGATGCTCAACAAATAAAGCCCCTTTCTTTACAGGTGCAAATTATGCCTTTTGGAAAATCAGGATGAGGACATACATAATTTCTCTAGGAATAGAAGTTTGGGGTGCTGTGGAATTAGGATATGCCCTAAAGGAAACTGACTCTGAGAAAGAATCCAAACAAGATTTTGTAGCTAACACAAAAGCCATGAATGCCATCTTGAATGGATTGTGTGAAGTAGAGTTTATCAAAGTAATGCACAAAGACACTGCCAAAGAGATGTGGGATACTCTGGAGAACATCAATGAGGGAGACAAGAAAGTAAAGATTTCCAAACTTCAAGTCTATAGAGCCCGATTTGAGAACTTAAAAATGAATGATGATGAAGACATTGACAGTTTCTTCCTAAAAGTTGTAGAAATTGTTAACAATATGAAAGCTCTTGGAGAAACCATGCCAGAAAGTATAATTGTGCAAAAGATTCTAAGATCTCTTCCATCCAGGTTTAATCCCAAGGTATCTGCAATAGAAGAAACAGCTAATTGGGAGACCATAACCATGAACCAGCTACTTGGAAATCTAACAGCATATGAGATGAGGCTCCCACAGAAGAAGCCAAGTACAAGGGAGGCAGCCTTTAAAACATAAAAGAAGAAAGAAGAAGAGGGAGACATATGCTCTTGCTCGGATGAAGAAGAGGCAAAATTTGTCAAGAAATTGGATAGAGGCTCAGGTAAATACAAAGGTAAACTTCCTTTCAAATGCTTTAACTATGGAAGAGTTGGACACTATGCTGCTAAGTGTCCTCACAAGAAAGTAAGGAATCAGGCTCAAGAGTCAGAGAAAAATAAATCAAAGAACTGGCAGAAAGGAAAGAAGTTCAGCAGAAAATCCTTCTATGCTCAACAAGACAGCAGTACATCTGAAGATTCAGATGAACTCTCAAGTGAAGATGGAACCTCTAAATTTTTATTGATGGCTATAGAAGATCTTGAAGGTCTCCTACTAGAAGATGGAGAAGAAGAAGGTGAAGTCGACCTTGAGGGGGAGCTAAGAAGTGCTCTGGAAGATATTGATAGACTCAAACTGAAATGCAGAAAACAAAAGGACATTCTCCTCAAGTATGTACGAGAAGAACAGAATTCAGAAGTCCTGATGCAGCTAAAGATAGAGCTTGAAGAAGCCAAGAAGATAGAGGACATGTTACTTAAGCAAATCAAGGAAAAAACTCAGGAACAAGAAAATTTGGAAGAAGAAGTAGTATGTCTCAGGAAGAAATTAGAAAATTCTCAAAGGAAAGTGGTTATAAACTCTTCTCAAACAACAAGCTCTAGTAAGTTAAATGAAATTCTGGTTGCTCAAAGATCGCCTATGATAAAAACTGGAATAGGCCATGAAGGAGAATCAAGTAAAAACAAAGAAAAGGAAAACAGAGAGATTATTTTTGTAAAAGAAAAGAAGGATGATGAAGCAGCTCAGATAGTGCCTACAAAAGAAGAAACTTGTAAGGAAGGAGACAGAACCCAGAAAAATCCTCTAATAACAAAGAATGAAAGAAATACTCAAACAACAAGAAAAGATTTATATGCCCCTGAGTATGTCAAATTTGAAAGCCATCAAAGGAGATTCTTCCCTCCTATGAAGAATGCCACTTGTTATGTCTGCCACAAGCAGGGACACATTGTTGCATATTGTCATGCAAGGAGGAGTAATTTAAACCAGCAAAAGATGCAAACAGTGAAGAGATTGTCTCAAACAAACAAATGGAGAAAACAACCTTACATCAGGTATGCAAATAATTTCTATGGTTATTGTTTTTATTGTAAGGAATTTGGCCATAAAATTATTGAATGTAGAAATTATGGACAAAGATTGATGTTCAACACCTCAAGGAGGCTTATGAATCAAAGAAATTTTGTTCATACTCACAATTCTGCAAAAATTATGATCAAATGTTGTGTATGCAATCAAGTTGGACATATGCCTTCCAAATGTCCTCTGAAAGGATGTGATTCATCATCTCACAAAAGATACCAAACAAAAGGATGCTTCTAGTGGAAAAAGAAGGTGAATAAGTGTGACCTGGCTCTAACTGCTCTAGATCTGAAAATCCAATGGTATCTGGACAGTGGCTGCTCAAAACATATGACTGGAGACAAGAGAAAATTTATAACTTTTGATGAAAAGAAAACTGGTAATGTTACTTTTGGCAATGATAAATCAAGAAAAATCAAGGGAAAGGGCTCAGTCAGCTTAGATGGTGGCAGAGGTAAGGCCCAAGATGTACTATTTGTAGATGGGCTGAAGGAAAATTTGTTGAGTGTCAGTCAAATGTGTGATAAAGGCTACGAAGTTCTTTTCAGAGCACAAGACTGTGAAGTCATATCAAGCACCACAGTTAAGACTCTGCTCAAAGGTGTTCGAACAGAGAGAAATGTTTACATCATGAAAGAGGAAGATGAAGCATGCCATTTTAGAAAACTTGAGGAGTCATGGTTATGGCATAGGAGATTGGGACATCTCAGCTTCGATCATATCATCAGACTGAGCAAGAAGAAAGCGGTCAGAGACATGCCAGAAATAAAAAGGCCTTCTAATACCATATGAAAATCTTGTCAATTGGGTAAACAGACCCACACATCCTTTAAGGCCAAAGATGAGTTATCAACAAGAAGACCACTCCAGCTTGTGCACATGGATCTGTGTGGACCTGCAAGAACTAAAACACCAAGTGGAGGATCCTACTTCATGCTGATAATTGATGATTTCTCCAGAATGACATGGGTTGCATTTCTCAAAAATAAATCGGAAGCTCTGGAAAAATTCAAAATATTCAAAGCCTTAGCAGAAAATCAGACATGATGCAAAATGAAATGCATCAGATCAGACAGAGGAGGTGAATTCACTGATTATGACTTTGCAGACCTATGCAATGAACATGGCATAAAGCAACAATTTACTATTGCAGGGACACCTCAGCAGAATGGAGTAGCAGAGAGACAAAATAGGTCTGTACAGCAAATAGCTAGAGCCATGATGCAAGAGAGTAATATTCCTCAAACCTTCTGGGTAGAAGCGGTACACACAGTAGTGCATATCCTTAATAAAGCTCACTTAAGGCCAAGCAGTGACAAGACTCCGTATGAACTATGGCATGGAAAGCCAGCTTCAATCAAACATTTTAGAATTTTTGGAAGCAAGTGTTATATAAAGAATTATGATGAAAATCTTGGGAAATTTGATGCAAGAGAAGATGAAGGGATTTTTCTAGGATATGCTTCCAAAGGGTACAGGTGCTACAACAAGACTCTTCGAAAAATAGTAGAAGGTATTGATGTGAGATTTGATGAAGAAATTCCAATCAATACAAGAGATAAATACTGCTGCAGTCCATCAGACAACCATGAAGAAGAAAACCAAAATGATGATGAAACAAGAAAGACAATAGAATATGAAGAGCTGAGCTCAAAAGCCCCCTCAAGATACACTCAGAAGAATCATCCTGAAGACCAGATTGTTGGAGACAAGAGAGCAGGGGTCCAAACAAGAAGGTAGCTCACCGAACAGACAGAAGAAGTATACATAGCCATGTTATCACAAATAAAGCCAAAGAGATTTGAAGAAGCCAGCAAGTACAAGTCTTGGATGAATGTTATGAATGAAGAATTGGACCAAATTGAGAAAAAAAATACCTGGGAACTTGTTCCTAGACCCACTAAGAAAAATGTCATAGGGTCAAAATGGGTATTCAAAAATAAATGAATGAGTAAGGACAGATAATCAGGAACAAAGCCAGACTTGTTTGCAAAGGATATTCACAAATCGAAGGACTTGATTACGATGAAACATTTGCCCTTGTAGCCAGAATGGAAGCTATCAGAATGTTCCTGGCATTTGCATGCTACCAAAACTTCAAGGTATATCAAATGGATGTAAAATCTGCATTTCTGAATGGAGACTTAGAAGAAGAAGTCTACATGGAACAACTAGAAGGCTTCTCATTAACAGACAAAGAAGACTATGTATGCAGACTGAAGAAGGCTCTTTATGGACTGAAACAGGCTCCTCGTGCTTGGTACTCAAGACTAGATAAATATTTGCAAAAACAAGGCTTTAAGAGAGGTGGAGTAGACAACAATCTATACATAAAAGCCCATGAAAATGAACTCTTGATTGTTGTAGTATATGTTGATGACATTATGTTTGGAAGCAACAGAGATGAACTTGCAAAAGGGTTTGCTGAGGAGATGAAATCAGAGTTTGAGATGTCCATGATTGGTGAGCTCAACTTCTACTTAGGACTTCAAATTCAAAAAAATAACACAGGTACATTCATCTCACAAGAAAAATACTTAAAATAAATGTTGAAAAAGTTCAAAATGGAGGACTGCAAACCTGTGTCAACTCCCATGATCACGGGATGCAAGCTGTGTGCTAATGATGGATCTGCTGATATAGATCAAAAAATCTACAGATCCATGATAGGAATTCTGTTGTATCTGACAGCATCAAGACCAGACATCATGCTAGCAGTAGGCCTAGTGGCTAGATATCAATCAGCACCTAAAAAAAACCACCTTCTATCAGTCAAAAGAATATTTAGATATCTACAAGGAACAACACAGTATGGACTTTGGTATCCTAAAGGCAAAAGCTTCACTTTGATAGCATACACAGATGCAGATTGGGCCAGCTGTGTGGATGACAGGAAAATCACAAGTGGAGGTGCTTTCTATTTAGGATAATGTCTGGTGGCATGGTTAAGAAAGAAAAAGACATCTATCTCTCTGTCTACAGCAGAAGCAGAATATATAGCAGCAGCAGCATGTTGTACACAAGTCATGTGGATGAAGCAAACCCTCCAAGACATGAAGGTAAGCATTGATGAACCTATCTCAATCAAATGTGATAATACAAGTGCTATAAGCATATCTAAAAATCCTGTGCTTCACTCAAAAACTAAACATATCCCAATCAAGTATCATTTTCTCTGAGAACAAGTGGCTCAGAAGATAGTAAAACTGGAGTATGTACCAACAAAAGAACAAACAACAGATATATTTACCAAACCGCTTGCTAGAGAACCATTTGAATATTTGAGAGACAGACTAGGAGTAGTATCTGTAGATGCTACTCTCTGATATGAAGAAAAAGTACAGTTTCAGGGGGAGAACAAAAACGAAAATATCATTCCAAGGGGAGATCAGCCAGCAAGGGAAGCATGAAACAGGTCCTCAGGATCAAAAGGATTATGGCAAGAATACATCCAGCATAAAAGAATCAATAAAAATACTAAAGGATCAGTGGTGAACCCAACGTGAATCTAATCCAAAGGTTGGAGCAGTAGTGTACAAAGTCAGAAGATCTCAGAGAGAGGAAATGCACGAAATGTTGAAAAATAAAAATAAAAATTCAAACCCCTTGTCATTGATGTCAAAGGGGGAGGAAGAGCAAGCAACAAGAGAAAGGACCCTAACAGGCAAACAAAGGAAGTGTATTTCCATCAATTCCAAAGGGGGAGACTATTGGAAATTTTGTCATTGATGGCAATAGAGGCAGAAAATACAGAGACAAACAAAGAAGGCAGCAGATGCAGAGATAGGAAAAGAACAGCAACAAAAGACAGCAGCTAAAATTTACAGTGAAGGCAAAGGTCGAGTAGCAGAAGTACAGCTAAGGCAGAGGCAAAGGCAGTGAATATAGAGGCAGAGCCATTATCAGAGGCAGAGGAAGAGCCGTTATCACAGCAGAGGTAGAGCCGTTATCAGAGGCAGAGGCAGAGGTAGAACCGTTATCACAGCAGAGGCAAAGGTAGAGGCAGAGCAATATTTCTACATAAAATTCCGAGAATCATTACCCCAGCCGGAGGATACACTAAACATAAATTCCGGGAACCATTACCCAAGCCGGAGGATATATATATAAAATTCTGAGAATCGTGAACCAAGCGGCAAAGTATATATATATAAACCTCATTCCGGGAATCATAACCTAGGTGGGAGGATACATAAACATAATTCCGGGAATCTTAACCCAAGCGGCAATGTATACATATATAAATCTTATTCCGAGAATCATTACCCAGCTGAAGGTTACACTAAAGGTGGAAGAGAAAGCATATATATATGCAGTGCTTTACATAAGTGGAGCGCTTTATGATCGAAAGAACCAAAGTACCATAAGGTGGGACCCTTTCCCAATCGCATCAGAGAAAAACTATGCAGTGGAACATGTAAACAAAGAGTTGCAATTGTGATGAAAGTCCGGACCCGATGAATCAATGAACCATAATTGATATGTGTTTGAATTCTGGCCTAATCGCATCGTAGAATCAGAGCATCAGAGTATAAATATATCGAAACATGTAACTGGGAGTTGCGATTGCGATCAATCGCAATCGGAAGCTGTTGAGGGATAATACATCAATTGCATCAGGAGTATTCAAGTTGCGATTAATCGCACTTATGGTGCTGGTGGCAGCGGGACTTTCTAAAAGTTGCGATTGCGATTAACTGTAATCGGAATGCCGACATCACGAAACAAGTTATGAATTTTGCGATTTCGATCAATCGCAATCGAAAATCTCCGGAGGAGACTCATCGCATCGAAGAAACAAACATGAACCAATATATATATATATATATATAGGTCATATGGAGGTGGGCCATCGTCCCACATGTGGATAAGCTTATACAAAGAACATATCAAATGGAAATTGCGATTGCGATCAATCGCAATCGGAAGAAGTCGAGGAGAAATATATCGCATCGGAAAGTGTGGCAAGTGGGCCCGAAAGGGAGTTTGTTATGTATTAACATGATTATTTATTGTTATAGTGGATGTGGCAGTTTGTTTGTTAAAACTTTGTATAAGTATGCCGAGAGTTGAAATTACGTCATATATATATCTATATATATATATATATATATATATAAAGCGCTGATATAAAAAGCATAGTTACAAATGTATGGCATACGGCTGTTACCCTGCGACAGTGAATAGGGAAACAAACAGAGCCGAAAGGGACAAAGACACAGTCAGAGAAAAGACAAATGCGCAGCTAGCCAAGAGGCTGAATGAATGAGCTGGAGTTTTCATTGTAATTGAATGTAAATGATTTTAATTTATATTGTTGTGATGCATTGGCAAGTCTCTGAAAGAGAACAAATTCCCACTGTAGTGTTAAATTGGTACCTACAGTTATATTTTTCTGAGTGAGCCGAAAAGAAATGAGAAGGTAGAAGACTAAGAGGTATGGCTATCCATTTCGAATTCCTTGAGGAATACAAACAGTCATCATGAATTCTCTATAAGTAATATCATCTTGATATGCATAGAGAGGTTAGAGAGAGTAAGGATAGAGAATGAAAAATATAGAAGATTGAGGCAGAAAAGATAAGGAAGAGAGGAGCAGAAAGAGATGCTACAGAACAGAGCTGATATCTGAGGTAAATCAACAAACATTTCTTGTGATAAATTGAGGAAGTTGGAGCTTCCCTATCAAGTTGAAGCTTGATAGCTGTCAGTTGTAGCTGACTGAGGTTGGAGCCTCCTATAGGTTGGTGCCTGCAGAAAAATTGAAGGGAGTTGGAGCTTCCTTGCAAGTTGTAGCTTGCATAATTGAGGTTGGAGCCTCCTGTAGGTTGGTGCCTGCAGAAAAATAGTGGTGAGAGGGAGTTGGAGCTTGCCTTTGCATCACAACAATAATAAGATGTGGTTTTCTCCCTTTATGGGTTTCCACTTATATCTTCTATCTCTATCTGTGTTGCTTGTGTGCTGAGATGATTTATCAATTCTGCTTAATGTTTAATGCTCTCATAATAAGTTTAATGTCACATTAATTTAATACTTGCTGCAACATATTAAGACTGTTCATATACTAAGGTCGATTATAAAAGTAAGCTATAAATAAGCTGATGAAAAATTGAAAAATGCTCATGTATGTATTGAACTGATTCACCCCCCCCCCCTCTCAGTTCAAATAAGAATTCAACAAATATGAAGATGATCTCAATAATAATAGGGATCTTTAAATTCTTCTTTCTTCGACTTCTTTGCATCAGGTTCTTCTACTTCTCTAGTAATACAAGCTTCCTCCTCTTTTCTCTTGTCCTTGTTGGATTTTGGACAATCTCTTTTATAGTGCCCAATTTAGTTACATCAATACCATCATATCTTATTCATGGCCCTTCCTGTGTTTTGATGACCATATTTACCAAATTTACCTTTTCTTCTTGACGTGGAAACATAGGCTTGATTTTATTCATTTTTTCCACTATCAATTTTGGCTTTTATTATAGTCTCTTCTATCTTACATAGAGACCACAAATCTTGGAATGGTGTTGCTTATTTCTTCCCATAGATACTAGAAGTGATTTTTCCCCATCCCTCTGGTAGAGAATTCAACACCACTGTAGCCTATTTATTTGTCAGACATTATTTCTCCCATTTCCTACAGTTGATCTCACATTTTGGAAATCTGCATAAAATATGAAGGTATTCCTTCCTCTCTTGACATCTTCAATTTATATAGTTATTGTCTTAGAGATATTACTTCTCGTGCAGTACTTACAAAGAATAGTTCCACCAAATTTCTCATATATTTCTTTTGATGATTCCAATTTTGATACATACGGAATAAGAGTCTTTTATGGACTCTATAAGAAACCTTTGGGATCTTATGTCTCCTTTCATGTATTTGGCATAGGCTTGAGTGTCTTCCTTTGAGGGTTTAGTCACTAACCCTTTAATGTAATCCATAACTTCATTTTCAATCAAATTTAAATCTGTCCTTTTCTTCCATGCAAGAAAGTTTGTAGTCCTAGAAAATTTGTTGCTTTCCTTGCAAAAAGTCATTTTGACAGATTCAGATGGGTACATTAAGGTACTTACATGAGTATATTCTTTCTTATTTTATAGGATTCCTTGTTGATGATGATGTAGAAGATAGTAGGAGCTTCCTCCTTAATTGGATTATGGAATTACCTTCAATCCTTGATGATGTTGGCTCGATGGTGGCTCCAACAATGTTGATTTGATTTCAACCAAAAGTTATTGATAGTGATGGTGTTCTTGATCTCCTTGAGATGGTCTTTTAATTCCTGCAATCTGCTCCTTCTAGAATGAATGCAGATCTTCTTAGATCTATACTTTGACAAAGTAGATCTTTCTTTTGTAAATTGATTCCTTGATATTTTGATCCTTGTATGTCTTCTTGCCAAATAGCCCTTTCTAGCACCTTAGCTTTGATACCATGTTGAGAATTCGATAGGGGGTAGTTTAATTCAATTCTCTACTTGATAATTACTTGTGAACTTATTTCTCTTACTTATTTCTTCTCTTGATTAGCTTATTAGGTCTTTCATCAAGCCAATTATCAAAACAAAAAATACACAAGATTTTGGCTCTTCAAGCCAAGGCCAAAACCTCTCCTTCTTGGAGAGGAAAACCTACAAGTAATTCATCTTATAGATCTTCAATAGAAAAGTACCATGACCTTGACTTGGACCTTTAATGCTATTATGCTTCCAAGACTTTGTCACTGCTCCTATTGTGGCTTCCTTATTTTCTACACTATTCTACACTATTTTTCTAGCTCCGCACCAGCCTCAGTAAACTTGATCCGTAGCCCTTAAATGTTGTGCTACCTTTCATTCCTCCTTTGATCTTACCTCAGCTTCCAAGAGAATCCTTCTCAACCCTCTTTTTGCAATCTTTATCACCAAGGACCATGATCTCTTCTTTTTTGTAATGATCCTCCTTCACGTTGTGTATATCCTTGGTCTCTTTGAAATATGTGAGACCCAAAACATAGATGTGAAAAGTCTTCTTTGATGGCACACCTCCCAATCACACTCCCTTTATTTCTTGTGTAACCTTCTCCTTTTCAAACTGTTCTATGCAATGGGTTACAAACTTATCTCTTACTATAACAACCTTCAGCCTTCCTGAAATGAGCGAAGTGTGTTAGACCTAAAACATATATAAGACTGCCTCCTTTCTTCTTCATTGATTGTCATGTTCCCTTGCTCCAATTGCAGACCTCCACTTTAGACTTATCCGAGATGCTTGTCTGAATTGTTGGGTATCAAAGGAGGCCAAATACCTCCCTATTTATAGGGATTTTCTTCCATCACTTAGGTCAACATGATCATGGGAGTGTGAGAAGACTTCATCAAGGGAGGTTCTCCAACACATTTTGTGCCGACTTCTTGGAGCCTAGTGAAAAGGTCTTGGAACATCAATAATTTGTCCTTTACACAAGTGTAACATGATGTATCTATTTTATACATTTATGGAAATATAAAAAATCCATAAAATAAATCAAGAATAAGTCTTGGAACTATAATAAAAAAATACTTTCTCATGAAACCCATGAGTCAAGCTTTACAAAATACATTTTATTATCTTTTTCTTCTTCATTACATAAATTCATAATTACATAGCCATTATGAAGACCAATCCTAGTTACACTTTCCAAAAACAAGGAGGGTGAAGAAACATACTCTAACTTCATTGTTCAGATGGTCGAGTGGGTATGATGGGTGTTAATTTGGAACATTGAGATTATGGACACTAAACTACAATTATCTCCCTAGGATGCATAAATGAGACCACCTTTTATCCAGGTGGATATTGGTGGCCACCAGCCTATTCCACTTGGGGCCCCACCATTTTCTCTTTTATTTTTGCAGTTTCAGCACAACTTGCTATTTTTAGCATTTTTTAGGGCCTTGAACTTTCAGAGCCATTTTGAGGCCCTAAACGACGTTTTTGGGCATCGCTCTTTCGGCAAATATGATTCCATTTTGGAATGAATATTCATAGCTAGTAGTTGTAGTCCTCGGATATATATTTCTAACGATGTATCATATGCATCAAACGGAGATAGTATGCCAAAGTTACAACCCCGAGAAGTTGAAACACTAATTTACCCAAACGGGGCCCATAGTTTTGGCGCTTCATCTCCTAGGGTTAGGTTTTTGGATGTTTAGGTTTTTCTATTGTTTATCTATAATAAATATGCCATCGAGCCTCATTGTAACACAGTTCAGAGGCTTGTAACTGCCACATCTCTTCTTAGAGATAAACTACCAACACCTTAGCTAGTTTATTTCCATTTTGTATGTAAGCAAATTTCAGTTCTTTGATATTAATGAAATGAAGTGTTATTTCCACTGCATCTTTGTATTTATGGTTATATGTGTATTATGTTGTGTTTCTGCATAAATCCGGATCAACCTTTCCCTTTCCTTTCCCATAAATATGGTTGCCCGCATATGGATAAATTTTGCATCCCACCATGTGGCACAAATGACAGTCTCCTTCTAATTCTATTGGAAGATGGTAAAATGAGTATGGTATTCTTAAAAACACCATATTATGAAGTACTTTCTTTGCAATCTGTTTCTTTTTAAATTCATTTGCTAATATTTTACACAAATTTTTATATATCTTGCTTGAAATGTCTACCATCATATCAATTTCATGAATAAATGATTGCTTATTGTTGTTAAATAGATGACTGTGTAAGAAATACCTCCAAATTCATTTGTGAAGGATTTTCTAGAGAAAATAACTTATGGCAGTTCATTTTTTACATCTTATGGTTTGAAAATACAAGAGGAGTTGAGGCCAAGATTGAATCACAAAATCGTTAGTGATCCTTGTCAGAAGCTGAAAATGGGTTATTTAGTTGAATTGACTCTGTTAATGCCACATAAGTTTTTTATTGAATACAAAAAATAAACAAGTCGAATGTTTTAGTAAGGAAGATGAATTCCAGGATGGAAAAAACCATATACTAGGAAAGAATTCACAAGTTGCAGCTATTACATCACTTATGTAGCAATTGGCCAATTGTTTTTGGAGTGAATTAGAAAGAATGGTGACCAAAAGGTTTACCTTTCTGAATGCTAGTCAACAACAAGGTTCAATGTCATTACACCAATATGCTTCTTACGAGCTCAACACGTCACTTATGGAAATTGAAACTAGGCAGGGAGGATAAAAATCATTCCTCACAACCACCATAGATAAACCCAATTGATAAATTTATTTGTGGAGCTTATAATTAATATCATGATGGCCACAATTTTTTTTGTAGCAAATTCATTCTACTCTTTGAATAATTTAAAGCACACTATTTTAAAAAATCTAAGAGATAGGTATGGATAACTAGGAAAGGAAGGTTTGGGATTGTCTGGGATATTTCACTTCTTTAGAGAAAATTATATATTAAAACACAAACTCAATTTAATTCAAACTAAAATATAGAAACATAATTATGAATATGTTTCTCCCTCCACTACCTTGCAATGATGCTATTTTTTTTGAATTATACATGAATTTAAATGATAATAACTTGGATTTATATATTTCTTTTAACACCAAATTGACGTCATGGTAAAATATGAATATACCATTAAGTATGAACTAAGGATGGTTCAAAGAAGCTCAGCTTTGTCCCATGCACTTGGCAGAGTAATTTCTGAGGTGCAAAGTTTTATTAGAGTCATTATTTGTTTTTTTGTTTTGTTTAGGCACTATTTGTTTGTTAGTTTTGGTTAGGAAAAAGGGTTTGATCTTGGTTTTATGTGACTTTCAATTTATCATTTATAGCATGTTGAGAAAAGGAAAAGAATAATGTGTGACATTTATCTTGTTGAAATTGATGTTGAATTAAAGGATATAGAGTTTAACTAAGCTACAATCTTCTTTGGTAAAGGCAGCATAACATCTTAAAAATATGCCTACGAATACACCATATACATAGTTTGAACACAAGTAATATTGGATTTTTCTTTTGTAGATATGTTATTTTTCTACCTAAGATATCACAGCAAAAAAAATATTGATATTGTAGGAATTGTTTGAGGGCCACATTAAGGTCAATTTGTTTGATGTCCTACTTGATTGATACCTTCTCATGATAGGAAGGCTTTAAATATCAATTAATATGTTCTTGAAACAAATCAGATTCAAAGTTATAGATATAAAAGACAAAAAAAAAAATACCAATGCCTTTTTTTTTATTGTTACTTGACTCTGTTGTGGACAGGTTACAGGAAATTGGATTGGAAAAAGGTTGGGGAGACAATGCAGAACATTTCTTAGATATGAATCATTTGTTGTTGGAAATCCTTCAGGAACCTAAGCCATTTACTTTGGAAATATTTCTAGTAGGGATTTCTATGGTTTTTAATGTTGTGATTCTTTCACCTCATGGTTATTTTGGGAAAACAAATGTTTTAGGAATGCTAAACATGATATTCGTGGACTAGTGAAAAAATTTCTTATAATCACAATGTTCATTCCATGATATATTCTCTCTATTGTTTGATTGTATTTTTAATATTTCTTTTTATTTTGTTTTGTCTTTTAACTATGAAATTTAAAATACTTGGTATTATGTCCATTTAAAAAACTTCCAAATATTCAAAATGAGTTTAGTATTACACGATATTAATTGAAATCCTTTTATTTGTTTTATGTTAAAATATTTTCATGACAATTAAAAATGTTTACTTTCATGTTGTTATTTGAGCACAAGTTCTCTATATACTTGACCAAGTTCACGAGTCAGAGAATGAAATGTTGTTGTGAATAAAACAACAAGGGTTAAACATCACACCTGAGATTATTTGTTTTAACAAGTTATTTACAACCTGAGATTTTTAACATGTAACTTAGTTGTCATGATTGTCCCTAAGCTTTCTCTGAAGGTTTAATATAACTAGTTTACTAAGGTGTTCTTTTCTATCGTGATGTTTTATTTATTTTGTTTATACAGGTCATATGATGATATAATGACCACTATTCCCAACTGAAGAAAACTTGTTCGAGTTTCTTGCTTTTATAGGGGAAAGTGGCATTAACATTGATAGTGTTGAGGTATATGTCGTATATATCTTTTATAGTCTACTTTAGTTTATAATCAAGTATTCATCATCTTTCATGTCTTATACTTTGCGTTGTATCTCATTAGGGGAATTTTGAGGTCTAAAATGGGCCTCCTAAGAAAAATGTACAACAAAAATAAACTTTATAAGAACCAATAGGATTCAAGATGATGATGTCAACTATGGGGGATAATTCACCATTTTTTAGCTAAAAGGGTAAAAATATTAAAAAATAATAAAATAATAAAACTACTTTTTCAACTCATATTTTCAACTTATATCCCAAAGGTTTTACTCAAATTACAAGTGGGAGCACTCATTGGATGCAAAATTTAATTCCTCATTCAAAGAGTACCCATGTTGCATACTTTCAATGGACCTTGCTACACGAAAAATGAGAAATGCATGAAATAACGTGATTGGAATCATGTTTTTCATGTATTTCTCATTTTTCGTGTAGCAAGATCCATTTAAAGTATACAACATGGGTACTCCTTGGATGAGGAATTAAATTTTTCATCCAACGAGTACTCTAGCTCGAAATATGAATAAACACTTTGGGAGATAAGTTGAAAATACGAGTTGAAAAAGTAGTTTTTTATTTTTCCCTCTAAAATTTGATGATGTAATCAAATCTTATTTTGTTATTTCCACTATTATTATATAATTTCCTTAGGAGACCCATTTTAGACCTCAAAATTCTCCTAATGTTTATTTTCAGGAGAAGAACTCAATATTGATGGTAAGAAGCAGGAATTAAAAAAAGAGGAGAATGATAACACTGAAGCGACAAATGCAAAATGAGAGAGAAGAGAACTAGTCTAGTTATATCCTTAGAGCTAATATCTTACACAATACACATACATAGAGACTGATGGTCAAGTCTTCAATGTTGGTGAATTCACTTGTAATGCCTTCACAACGCAATGATACTATTTTGAAATAATGAAACAATAGTTTATGTGTAAATTGTAGTCCAACCAATATTAAGTTGGAAACTCATATTGTAATACTTGACATTTTATATAATAAAATTTATGTGGTTGAAATTACTTTTATTTCCACTTGATATTATTTACTCTTGTAATTAACATATGTAACTTTTCATTATCATATTAGATTAACATGCACATTATATGACATTTTTTTAAATTTAATCGCAAAATCATACTAATTAATTTACATTGATTAACAATGAATACATAAAATCAATTTAAAACTATTAAATTAGTATTTTATATTGATTAATGATGAAAAAAATTAAATTATGACTAAATTAGTCATTTGTAATGATTATGAATGAAATTAAATGAAATGAATAAAAACTACTAAATCAGTCATTTATATAATGAACATGAAAATACAAAAAATAAATAAATGATTACTGCAAATTGATAAATTTGTGACTATAAATGATGACTAATTTTTGCATATATATGACTTTTAGTAACTAATTTGTAGTATCTTATAGCATGACTAAAATTTCATCATATTTCTTTGGTCATTAATTGGTTTTAAAGGATGAATAAAATTTTCATATATATGACTATTAGTAGCTAATCTACAGTATCTTATAACAATACCAACATTTTGGTCATATTTCTTTGGTCATTAATTGATTTTAAATGATGACTAAAATTTGCATATATATATATATATATATATATATATATATATATATATATATATATATATATATATATATATATATATATATATATATGACTATTAGTAGCTAATTTACAGTATCTTATAACACAACCAACATTTTAGTCATATTTCTTTGGTCATTAATTGGTTTTAAATGATAACTAAAATTTGCATATATATGACTATTAGTAGCTAATTTACAGTATCTTATAACATGACCAACATTTTGGTTATATTTCTTTGGACAATAACTCGTTTTCTCGAGTAATCATATAGTAATATATTTGGTCATTAATTATGACAATTAATGACTAAATCAATGACTAAAATAATAACCAAATTTATGACTAAATATACTAATAGATGATAAAATTGAGACAACCAATTAATGACTAAGCTAAAAACAACTAAAAGTTTGTCGTGTTATAAGATACCGTAAATTAGCTACTACTAGTCACCAACTGAACAATGGTCTTTTATATGAAAATTTTAGTTATCTTTTTAGTTACCGTGAATGTTTTTCGAAGGGACTTTCAGAAAGAGTAAGGAACCTCTTGAGTTGGTGTATATAGACTTATGTAGACCTATGAGGACACAGTCGATTGGTAGAAGTTGTTTCTTCCTCACTTTTATTGATGACTATAATAGAAAAACTTGGGTTTACTTCTTGAAGCAGAAGTCTAAAACTTTTTCAAATTTCAAGGAATTCAAAGCCTTAGCAGAGAACCAAAGTGATCGACAGATCAAGGTATTCAGATCATATCATGGTGGAGAATATGATCTGAAAGCATTCCATGAGTACTGTAAACAACATGGAATCAGAAGACAATTTACAACCAGATACACACCATATTAGAATGGTGTAGCAGAGAGAAAGAATAGAACAATTATGAACATGACAAGAAGCATGTTGAAAGCAAGAAACTTGTCTAATCAGTATTGTGTGGAAGCAGTTGCATGTGATGTTTATGGGATAAAAAAATTTCCTAAAAAGAGTGTGATGAACAGAGTACCAGAATAATCATGGTTAGGTATGTCATGCAACGTATCTCATTTCATAGTTTTTGGATGTGTAGAATATGCACATGTGCCTAAGCAGATAAGAGGAAAATTGGATGATCAAAGTGAAAAATTCATATTTATTGGTTATCGTGAGGAGTCAAAAACTTACAAATTTTATAGCCTTGTCACCAAGAAGACCATAATCAACAGAGATGTTGTGTTCAAAGAAAAAGAGTCATGGAATGGGAATATATAAAAAATAATTGACGCACAAGGACCATTGATGGAAGAGGATGATGTAGCAGAAAAGGAGCAGCAAGAATCCAAGGAGAAGACACCTAAAATATTCACACCAGCAAGGAATCTAATATTTTCAGAGCAACATGGATCTTCAAGCAGATCAACAAACCATAATTCTCCCAACAACCAATCAAGTGATGAATCAACTAATGGTAAGAAAAATATGAGAATTCTGAAAGATATTTATGATGATTTGGATGTTAGTTCAAATTTTGCATTATTGTCATTCCAAGATTCCTCGTTTGAAGAAGAAATTAGAGATGAAAATTGGGTGAAAGACATGGATGAAGAGATTGATTCTATTGAAAATAATGATACATGAGATTTGGTTAATTTTCCACAGGATAAAAACCTCATTTGTGTGAAGTGGGTGTACAAGAATAAGCTGAATGAGAAAGGTGAAATTGATAGATTTAAAACAAGACTTGTAGAAAAAGGATTCACGCAACAACCAGGAATAGACATTGGAGAAATGTTTTCTCTAGTAGCCAGATTGGACATTGTAAGAGTAGTTCTAGTTAGGGAAGCTCAGAACAAGTGGAAATTATATCAGATGGATGTCAAATCAGCCTTCCTGAATGGAATTCTAGAAGAAGAAATTTATGTGCAGCAGCCTCCAGGTTATGAATTTGAAGGTAAAGAAGATAACACTTATAGATTGAAGAAAGCGCTCTATGGTCTCAAGAAAGAAACTAGAGCATGGTATAATAGAATCGGCAGTTACATGATTAAGAATGGATTTTGTAGATGTAGCACTGAGCCTACCTTGTACACAAGGGTAAATGAACATGGACAAATTTTGATTAATTGCTTATATGTTGATGACATGATTTTTACAGCTAATCTTGAGTTAGATGAATTTAAAGCAGCCATGATGAAATAATTTTAGATGAAAGAGCTTGGTCTCATGAAATTCTTTCTTGGCATAGAAGTTGAGCAATCTGAAAAATGAATTTTTATTTTCCAAAAATAATATGCTAAAGATTTGATGAAAAGATTCAGAATGGATAATTTCAAACATATATCTAAACCAGTTGCAATAGGTACAAAGTTAAGTAAGGATGATGAAGGATCAGATGTCAATCCAACTCTATTCAAAAGATTGGTTGGCAGCCTCATGTATCTCACAGCTACAAGACCAGATATTATACAAGGAGTGAGTTTGATTTCCAAATTTATGGAGACTCCAAAAGACACACATTGGAGTACAGGAAAAATAATTTTGAGATACATGACAAGAATTAGATATTGTGGCATTATGTATGTAAGTATAGAAAAGAAGAAGAAGAAGAAGAATTGATTGGATACACATATAGTGATTTTTTCAAGAAGTTTGGATGATAGGAAGAGCACTTCCAGTTGTGTGTTTCATCTTGGTTTAGGTGTGATAGCATGGGCATCTAATAAGCAACCCATTGTGACACCATCACCAACAGAAACAGAATATGTAGCAGCAACATCAACTACATGTCAAGCAGTGTGGTTAAGAAGAGTATTGGATAGAATTAAGCAGAGAAAACAAGGATAAAAAACAATATATTGTGAAAACACCTCAATGATTGCACTATCCAAGAATAGTGTGTTTCATAAAAAGAGCAAGAATATTGATACTAGATATGACTTCATTAGAGAACTTGTGAGCAATGGAGAAGTTCACTTGAAGCCTTGTAAATCTAGTGATTAATTAGCTAATATATTCACAAAGCCATTAGAAAAAGATGTGTTTGAGTTTCAGAAAAGAAACTTGAGTGTTGTAAGCCTAGTTGAGACATAGACCAGCAGGCATGTTTAAGTTGTCATACATTATGTTTTAGTTTAGCAATCGTAATTAAGGGGGAGTGTTAAAATATTTAATTAACTCCCGCATGAAGAGTTAGAAAATCAGTTAAGTAAACGTTCAGTAAGTCGAGTTGTGTGATAGATGAATTTGGTAAGTGAGTTAGAGAGTCATTTAAGTGAGCGTTGAGTAAGTCGAAGTTAAGTGATAGATGATTTTGGTAAATGTGTGCATGTCAAGCGAGTCAGGATAAATACCCTTCATCAGGTTCATTGTATTTAGTGAGAGTGATTGAAGTTCTTGTGATTAATAGAAGACCCACAAATCATGTGTGTTTAGTTTGTGAATTATTTTTGTTATTTGTGCCTTTACTCTTCTACCTTTCCAACAATAATGAGATCTAATTCACGCAAGCACCATTTCAATTCTGCATACCGCTCCAAAAATATGGCAATGTGAATAGATGAACTTTGAATCGTTGTTTCAATTGCTAATTCGAAATCAAATCCGTAGGGAATCTCGATTTTATCAAGGAATATGCGGAGAGTGGGATCTTTATATTTTAGTCGATGATAAATGAGAGTGGGTTCACATGTGATTTATGAACACGTTGAATTGCATCCCAGAATTTTACTTCATCATACCATACCTTTAAAAAAGGGGAAAATTTGACTGACAGAGATCGATAGAAGCAATTCGAAACAATGGATTAAAATGAGCAAAGTCGAATCAGGATGACTATGAGAGAGATTGATGAAGCAACACTAAAATATCCACAAAAATGAGCAAAGCACAAAGCACAATATTTAAAGTGGGTTTAGATTATGGATAAAAGTAAGTGAATACATGTACTAATGGGAAATGAGGTCTTACTGGGAACTCAAGTAGCTTTATGTTAAGTTGCTACCTATATTCATATTATTTTTAATTTAATGTCAGTGTATCATGGGTAAGGTATTGGAGTAATTGGAAGACAATTATATTAATCAAATTTCCAAATTTAACGTTATTGTCGACCATGCTTGTCTGGATTGGATACCGAGGACATTGAATTTGAAGTTGGCTCCCTGCTTCAAAGATTCTAGAATCTGAATAAGTTTATACCATCTCTCATCGATTGATTAATAGGAGAAAGATACTCTTGTATTATTCTATATTTGTATTTATTGTTGAAAAATATTACAGAATATTTAATTTAATATAGTATTATTTCTGTTTTTATATAATGTAGTTTAATAAAATATTAATTATATTATTATAATTCTTTTTCTTAATTATATAAATACACATATAATCAGTATTATAAAGACTTAAATTTAACAATATTTAAAAATGTACTATAATGTAAAGAAAATGATATGTCTATGAGTATTCTTTGATAACAGCCTCTTTCCTTCATTTTGATAATTAAAATTATTAATATATATTTTACATATCGACGCAATAGAATAGTCTAGATGGCAATTTTTTGGCCATAATCCAGTATAAAAAATTCAAAAATTCAAGTAGTTGGAGTGTTTGAATTTCATTTTTTATGGTGGAAATAGATTCAACACCATCAAACACCCTTAGGACACCCAAAATACTGAAGTTTAATGACTATATATATATAACGAACCAATTTACATAATATTGCTCTATTGCTAATATTCGATATTTATTTTAATGAACTGAAAATGATACCTTCCCTGTATATTTTTGGTACCAAACTTTGACCTAGGTTTTATCAACCTACTAAGAGATAGCATTTTTCCTTTAAATTACGTAGCATGTTGAGGGGGTGAACCCGAGGATATAATTTTTTTAAGATTGAGTCGGTGTACTAGAAAATGACACTTTTTCCCTCAAAATTTTCCGTGGTTGGGGTGGACCGCATAATCGCATAATGACTGCATAATATGCATACTCTTTAAAACTAGCAAAATTTGTTAAATAATTTTTCAAATTCTAAATTCAATATATGTAATTTAAATAAATTTTTTTTTTCAAAATTCCAAATTTATTTATATAATTAAAAGCATGTTGAAAATAACATGAGTTTTCATATAACATAAAATTACAATCTTCCTTTAAGAAAAAAAAAGTTAAATTCTTAAAATACAAAAATTTTGAATAATAAAAAAATTACATCATAAATGGGTGTTATGTTGATGCCAGTTTGGTTAAACATTGGTGTGAAACCATGTTCTCCATGAGGTTATGTGCTTCATATTTACTTCTACAATCACTATTAGAACACATTAAGAAAAATAGACTTCCGTGGGGACCATCTTCTTTTACTCAGAGTCTGAAGAAGCAGAGGAATTATACCTCTTATTTCTACCTAAATTCTTCTCTACTAGCATATATAATTTGTCTGGATTCATGTATATTCTTACTATAACCTTTCTAGTTTCTTCAACTTTAACTTTGCATTTAGTTGATGTAAATACAATTATATGTCATTTTTTAGATATTTTACCTACACTTATAATATTCTACTTTACTTTGCATTTAGTTGATGTAAATACAATTATATGTACTTTTTCAGATATTTTACCTATACTTATAATATTCTACTTTAGCCCTTGAACTAATAATGCATCAACTTCTTTTGCATACATCTCAAGTTTGATTCTACCTTTTCCCATAAGTTTTGTTGGAGCAATATTTCCAAGAATCACCTTACCATGTATTTTTTTTTCTTGAGAGACTCAAACTTGTCCTTATCTCCAGTCATGTGATGAGAGCACCCATTGTATATGTACCATTCATCTTCATATTCAGATGAAAAAAGAGCTAGGCCACACCTTATATGTTCTTCTTCTTTCTTCTTATTATGAGAAGTGTTGGTGGATCCATCTTTCTAAGTTCCTTTGGTACCAATATTCTTATCTAGTTTCTTGCCTTATTGTCTATGGATATCCATTGACTTGTTCCTACATTCTTTTGTTACATTCACAAGCTTGTTACAAGTATAACATTTTATATGAGAAGAAAAGGGAGGAGAGGAATTATAATATTTCGGTCTCATATTCATCTTATTGTAATCAATTGCTTTTTGTGAACAAACATGTTGCAAGAAAAAAATTATCCTTTAAAGAAACCTGAGTTTCTAGGAATTGGTGATCTTCATGTGAAGTGGATATTTCGTTGAGATCGAAATATTCTTCTGTAATTTGTTGCAATGTGTCCAAAGTTATGAAAAATAAAGAATTCAACATCATTGTTCAGAGGAGAGAATCAATTGACACTTCTATAGTTAGGAGAAAATTATTTCCTTTGAAAATTCACTTTCCTTGGTTGTTGGTCTGGTTTACTTCTTATCTATTTCTTTAGCATTTCATGTTTTTCATTGTAACTCTTCAATTTCCTTGCACTAGCCTATGAAATATATTCCCCTTTTATAACTTCATGCAAACCAAGGCCAAATTTAATGGAGGGAGACCTTTGAATACTAAGAATTTTATCCAAAATCTTAGTACTATATTGAAATTTCAGATGTTTATCCTTTTCTTCTAATTTTCCTTTTATAATGTTTACCTCAACTTCCATCCTTTGACATTGTTATTCCTTTTAAATATATTTGCAATACCCCTCTATTTTTGTGTAAATATATTTCTATTTTTAGATTTGATGGCTAGAAAGCCATGATGGTTTTGAATTACGGTGAAAAATAACGTACAATGATGTAATAAATGATTTTTATTAATGAAAATAAAATCTGTAAAATACTTGGGAAGTTAAGAATTGTTTGCCAAGATCCAGCAACCAGAGTTGGTAGATGAAATAAAAATAATCTTCCCTTAAATAACTCCTAAAAATACGTAGGATTTTATCAATATGATTTAATATGATTGGAGAAAAAATATATTAAATCACTCAGTTTTAGAAAAAAACTAAGAACAATTTTATCCATGATAACAATTAGGTTAGTCTAGGTTAGTCCTAAGTTAATTAAGTTGAGTCAATTAGGTTTGAATAATTTTTTTTGAATTCGTAATTTTCAAAGAATGCACATATGTGAAGGGTATTGAAGGACATATTTCATGTGATAAGGGTCAATGTCAAAGAAAAATCTAAAAACAAATCTCATGCATGAGTAAATATGGTCTTTTTTGTACATTTGGCACTTTTACCAATTTTTGTAGTGAAATCAATGTAAAACAGTCAGGGTTTGCTACACAAGTTCCTGACACTTCCATAGCATATTCACCCTTGCAAACATTGGATGCACAACGAAACTTGTCATATTTTCTAACGGTGGGGAAAGGTTGCGGTTTTGTCATAAACGTAGAGTTAGTTATTTTTCAGAGAATATTAGCCCACATTACTCCATTCCATTTTTTTTCATCACATTGCATACGCATGCTTGATCATCATTTCCTTTTCCCACCCATTCATCCAACTTGTTCATTCCGATTTTCAATTTAAAAAAAAAAAAAAAAACCATTTTACCCTAATCCTTGTAAGTTGCTTCAATTGTCTTGATAGCGGTCTAGATTTATAGGTTCTAACCAACATCTGTGATAGGCTTAGTTTTACCTATGTAAAAGGATTTTTGTGTTGTCTCAAAGGATTTTACAAGTTTCAAGGAAGGGGTTGATCAACATATTTTGGAGACATGGCATCACAGAAGAAATTTCATAAAGGTGGAATTGTTGTTATATATGCACCTATGGATATGAGGATGCTCGAGGAAGACCCTAGCTTCACACAAGAATTTGATAATGTAGGTTTCCTTCGATTCTGTCAAAATTTACAAGGATACCATGCATGGGTTTAAAAGTATTTTGATGTTAATTTAATTGGTATATGGTCGAAATTAGGTATTTTAAACTTTCTTTTGTCTCTTGACACAATTTCACAGTCTACTGAGATCCCAAGATCAGGAGATTCATGGTTTAAGGTGATGAAATTCAAGTTGCAGAACTGTGATGAATTTTTCAAAGAGAAGCAAAAAGGCATGGATATGAGTTGAGGCATCGCCAGAACATGCTTCAAGGAGAATTATTCAAAATTGTTAATGGTGATTGAGAAGTATTCACCTGTAAGGTAGATTCCATATGATCTATCAGTATCACTTCAAACTACTGCTACACTTGACACGTAAAAAACCATTAGACTTACTTTTTTATTTGTTTAGGAGCTTGGAAAAATTGGCAAATAAGGTTCAAGAAAAACATGAAACCAGTTATACCTTTGTCTTTCATCATGCTTTGAACAAATTGCTGGTAGTAAAATAATTGAATAAAATAAGAAGAGATTGGTCTACATTCTTTTTTTAAGTGGATATGAAGTTGATGTACTCACTCCTAATAAGACACCAAAATCCAAGTCTAATACACCAAGGAAAAACAAGGAGTATACAGCTAAATCTTCAGTTGATCATGTGACCGAAATGCAACCTATGGCAAAAAATATGGAGTTGGAGATTGAGAAAGTGCAGGAGACTGTGGTACCAAAACATTCTTCTACTATCAGTTAGGCAAAATCATACACAAGGACCCACGAGAAGCTTACTAGAAGTCATATTGATGGAAGAGGTAAGTTAGAAGACATCCTAGAGGCAATTGAGATTGAAGAGTCTCCTATTGTAAAGCCCATGGAAACTAAGGGAGCAAAGATTAAAAAGAAGAGCCTTAAGGCCAAAAAATTGGACTTTTCAAAGGAAGATTCAGAGTTTATCTTTAAGCATAGGAATCTATTCACTAGGTCATAGTTGTCTAAGGGAAAAATGTCAGAGAAGAAGCCTAAGAAACCAAAGAATAAGAATCTACCATCAGGGGAGGAAATAGCATAATTATCTCGAGTAGAGGTAGAGCTAATCAAGGGAAGAAAGGGTAAAGAGTAGGTCCAGGAAAATATTGAGTTGGAGCTCTTACAAAAGTAGCTAAGGGAAGCTAGAGAAGAGGTCCTAAAAGCTAAGTTGGAGTTGGCAGATTTCAAACAGGAAAGGCTGGAGATGGAAGATTTCAAAAAGGAAGTGAGCAATCAACTATATTTATTCAATGAGATGATAGATAAGTCAGGGAGTATGTTGAATAGGAAATTTCCCGTGCATAATATAATGAATCATATTTGTAGGATAAATAGGTGGCTAAAGAAAAAACAAGGAAGCTGCAAGATCAAGTCAAAAACTTGGAATCACAGATGGAGATGGTACAAGACGAATTGAAGAAAAAGGGTCTTAAGATGAGTGTGCAAGATGATGATGTTACTCCATGAAACATGGTAGGCCACACATTTTTGGATCACATTTTGTCTTTTTCTATAATAACCAAGCATACAAAGGCTTTATAAGTGTTTTTAAGGTAAAAAATGAAGAAATGAGCAAAAAGTTAGTGAACTAGGTAATTTTGTAGCGCATTCCAAGCTTAAAGGTGAGTTTTTGCTAGGAAAGTGATGTAGGTTTCTTTAAGGGGAAACTTCTTAAAAAATATCAAAACATGGGTGGCATGGAGAATTTTTTTACTTCATTAGTCCTAAGGAAAATCTTAGAGCAGTCAGAATAGTCAAAAATTGTGCAGAAGGTGGATTTATGAGGTTCCTACGAAAGTGCACTATGAAAGTTCCTAATACTCTGTTTTTATTCCTGTGTTATGTATTTTTTGATCCTTTTTAGGCAGACCACATAATAAAGAGGTGGCTGAGTCATCAAATGAGATCAGGAATATCATTGGGCCATTTGTTTAAGGAGGCATCTCAACAATCCACTCCACATGGCTAACAGTTCATCATGATGCCACCTCACAAAATGGAAAGCTCATCATCAACTCAGGTTTATAAAGACCTTAAATCCAGTGTATCAGTTGGCCACCTCAACATGGCAGTTTGGTTCGATAGGGATGACAAGCATGGGTTGTTAGATATTTTGTTAAAGTAATTAATGGTCATAGAGTCCTTTTTTATTACCAACTCCATTAAAATAGAAAATATCCCTATTAGTCCTCAATATGATGTAATCCTATTTGAATTAGGTCTCTAGGTCAGTATCAAAGTCTATCCCAGGTGGCAGACCTTTGTAACAGAGATCTCACTCTATAAATGAAAGGTTTATTGAATTTGAGAGGGTTGGTTGATGAATGTAGATGAGAGGGCTATTATGTAATTTTGTTTTACCAAGATAATATATAGTTGCAGCAATTGTCTTTCAGACCTGCGATATAGTTTGAGCTTATGTGTTTGTGTTTTTCCATTTCTCATATTATCATCAACTTCATAGTATCATGATTACATGGAATTCATAGTATTATGCTCCAATTTCCTTCATGTATTATGTTTTTGTTGTAAAAAGTTATTTTTAAGCTTAATTTCCTTAGCTTCCATGAACTACATTTGCATGTGATTGAAGTCCCATAGCTGACTCCACACCCAATGGTAGCCTTTCATACATATTCCACCCACAAAATAATTTAAAATACAAAAATATTTAACCATCTGCATAGAGATCTTACCTTGAGTAGTCATTTTTTTTCTTTGAGAGATGGCCCTCTCTGACTGGAAGGGATAAATTTCAATCCAAAGTGGTTTGAAATAGTTACATTAGGTTAACCATTGAACAACCCAATTGCTGCTAGCTTATTGATAATAGATGGAATAAAGTGTCGTAGGAGAGAGAGGTTGAATTTAAAGAAAGAGGAGGAAAGAATTTTTTTCGAAAAAAAAGAAGAAATAATCCTAGGCCATTGGGTTGGAAGAACCAAGAAAAGCAGGACACTACTAAGAAAAAATATGCTATGAAAGCAACATATAAAAATACATCATCTAGAATCACAAGAGGTTGTTGATTCCGGGAGGCAAGCGATCTCAGCTCGGGGATAACTAGAGGAACAGTTCATGGTAGGGAGGAAATTGTTTTTCCCAAGTGCATTTTCCAGCAGTGGATACAGTGAGAACTTTTAGTATACAATTAATTTTTGAAAGGATTGATTTTGTGTGCATATAAATAATTTAAATAAGTACATGCCTGCACATATACTATAGTAAAGAAAATGTATGCATGCAATATATTAATATTAAGGAAGTGGTTTATCTGTACCTTTCCACTACCTATCAGAATTGTGTTTCATGTATGTGTCATGTTGTGTTAATATCAAGACTGTGCATAACTAGTTAATATTTTCTCTTTATGTATTATCAGAAAAGCATGGTACAAAAATTTCAATCATGAGAGGTAGCAGAATGAATGAAATCAAGCACTAGTATGCCATATCAAAGAGGAAAGGAACCGATGCAAATGAGAATATGCATGCATGGTCGATTTAGGTAGGCTTAAGGAGATTTTTAGAGCAGGGAATGCAAGTTAGGGGAATGATTAAGAATAAAATATTTGGGCTTGGTTAGAAATCCTTCAAATTGAATTCGGAGGTTAGAAGAAAGAAAAATATACATATATATAATTCATTAAGATGAACCCAGAAGTATAACTTGAAATATAAGAGAAAAAAATAAATCTTCATAAAATATTTCCAGAGGGTGCAGACCAGGGGGAAAAACACAGGTTAAAGTAGCTGCAATGAAAATTTGTGCATATTCCCTTTTAAAACCATGCATTACAACTAGGAGATATTGATAAAGCCTCTACCCGAGTGCTACCAAACTAAATGCTAGTCAGATATTTTAAAGGACATAATAGAATTAATAATATTTAGAATCACCTACAATTGAAACTCCTCTACGACAATTCATATCTATATGAACCAATTTAATGAATATATCTGTATGCACAAAACAAAAATGACTAACTCGAGGACAACCTTTATTTTTATTTTTCATTGAAAGTAACATGGTTCTAGAAAAAACAAAAGTTCATAAATTATCAAAGGAAAATATTCAACATATTGTGCAAAAAAGTATTTAAAACGAAAGTGTCTATATATATACAAATCATGATTATATGAGGGAACGAACTTATATAAAATTCTCCACTTCCTTAAAAACAATAATTTTCATAAAATTTTAAAAAAGAAACCCTTTCAAGGGTTTCATTCCAAATATGGTGTACATTTGATACTCTAGAGGTATCCCAGACAAAAACCAATTTTATAATCATTTTACCTAGAAGATAATTAGGTATAGATACATATATGAACCAAATCATATATAAATTCCTATGAAAGCCAAATATATATCATAATTTATGCTTAGAAGGAAGGTTTGATAATCAACATCTAGTTTCCTGGGCGCTAGAGAAGAGAAAAAGTAAATATTTTTTTTTTTACTTTTCTGTGTTTGTTTTTTTAGAAGTTTGCTGGGAGAATAATCATAAAAGAACTGATTTGTACCGAAGGTAAGATAGAGTTAGTGGAAGTAGGCATGACAGTTATCTCAAAGAAAATTTACTCATTACTCTGGCATTACGAATACCTGTAGGGAGATGTGAAATAAATCATCAAGACAAGAAAATGGGACCTGAGAATAATTAAAAAAGGGAATTATAATACAAGCCAAATTTTATATAAAGGGGAAAATGATACTTGAATAGGCTTTGGATAAATTCCTTCTTTTGTTTGCATTTGTTCAATAGTTTTCATTAGGCCCGACATAAAACAAAAGAGTAACTGAAAATAACCATCCTAGATACATGGAAATAAGAGGTATAATGATAGACAAAATCATGCAAAAAACCATAAAGGGTGTTGGAGGAGCATATTTATTCAATGCTTCCTCTTTTAGCAATGAAAAGAAATACAAGTGAGACCCCAATTTGACTAGCACTTGCATACTTTTCTTTGAAATAACATTTGTGTTTTTTTGGGTCCAGTTATTGCAATGACATTGCCTTCCCATCAAATAGAAAAAACACTAAGAAGATAATCTACCTATCAATAGAACAAAACCATTAAACTAGGAAACAAAAGAACAACAAAAATTAAGTGTCGCTAATCAAGACCAAAATTGAACTCTATTACCTGTAATTGGGCATCAGGGAGAGACTACATCAAGGGAGCCGCACCTGTAGGGTAAAATCCCACACAATGGAAGTTGAGAGAAATTATTTGTAAATAGTAACACAACAGGGTGCACTCATAATTCATACTACAGCAGGATACTCAGACAATAAGGGAATGTGAGGCTACCACGATGCTTGAGAGGGGATTACCTCTGTTGCATAAAAATTTCCCCTCTACTGACTCTCTACAGGTTACACAGTAGAGCAATATAAAAAAAGAAAATGGAAGCTTGAGGGTAAGGACGCGGGGGTTAGGGTTAATGGAATCACATTTCCACCCTTAGATATGTTTTCCAAATATCCATCGTTCACGTAGTCAAGTAATCAGTTTCACATGAAGGTCCCATGGACAGTGAGCATGTGGTTGTCTTGTGTGGGCTGAACACAATTCCATACCACTATTTTGTTGTGCACCTAAACCTACAACATTAAACGCTCGTTCATAGTCCCAACATGTAAAAATTACTATAAGATTAGGGTAAGGAACTATAGGTAAATAAATGATGATATATTGTAGGTATGGCTAGTAATATAAACCTTGGTAAACAAACATATTACAATGACATGGATAGAGATTTAACTAGGTCATTGATATAGAGTAGAAGGTCAAGAGAATTTTTCAAATCACCAAGAATTACACCTTGGAACAATGTGTATGAGGAAAAAGAGAATGTATTCTATGCCTCTAATATTTTATTAATATGATAACTTAAAGTATTAACCATGTGATTATTGTATAGAACAATTCATTAAGTCAATACAGTAATCAAAGTCCTGTGTTGTGAAGTTATAAAGGTAAGGTTAATAAGAATTTTAATTTTTTTTGTTATGGTGCATTGAACTTTAAAAACAAGGGTAGTGACAATATTGGTTTCTCATTCCTTATTTAACATTTCTTCCTTATTCCAATTTCTCCTTTAATTCAATAATCTATTCCTTCGACCCATTCTTTTTCTCTTCAAATAGTTGAAGTAGCACTTTATGTTTCTTGTTTGACTTTTAAGGATCTTCCCTCATAGAGACGATCTCAACTTCAAGTCCTTCACAATATTGTATAGATTCTACAACAGGATTTATTGATTTAGCATTATCCTTTTTATCATATGTCTACAACTTATGATTAAGATTGCTAATCCTTTTCAGGGAAAAAACAAGTTTTCTTCTAATATTAAGAACTTCATATAACCTGCCTTCTTCTGAATTAGTAACTCCATCTCAAATAACATACTTGTCTTTCGATATATCATTATTTTCTTTAATAACAAAATTAATTGTTGGTTCTCATGATGAACAATATTCCTTTGTTTTTCCTTCATATATTTCATATAGATCTTCCCAAACTTCCTTGGTGGTTACATAATGCATAACCATTTTTAATGTTGAATCATGTATGCTATTAATGATGTCCCTTAATGCCTTATTATTATTTTACACTTCTTCACCTGATGGGGGAGTTTTTATTAACCATTGGATACTAAATACTAGACATTAAAACCAAATTTTATTAGATTAGAATTCATATTTTCTTTCCATTCTCGATAATTATCATTACTCAGCATAGACATACCTTTATTTCCCATTGTTTCTGACTTTCCTTGTTCTTTTGTGGCATATTTTTCTTGACCCTTGAATAAATATATTTCCACAACATCAAATGCATCATTTTCACTACTCTCCTGATTGACTTATTCCTTTGTTATTCTTTCTTATTTTTCTTATTTTCCATCGTCCTTGATCCACTTCAAGCAATCAAGATTCAATTGGAGCGACCTGCTCTAATACCAATTGTTGGGAAAAATATTGTGAGGGGGGCGGGGGGTGTGAATCAATATTTTAGACTCACTTCAAATTTTTAATTTCTATTATGAATTATGTACACTATTATTATTTAAGCAACCTTCATATGTACGTGACTTCAGTGAAATACAACCGCTTATATCGCGTTAATCAATTCTTCATAAGTTCCATCACATATTTATCTTTAACCATTGCATTATTAATTTCATCAAAGATAAGTATGCAGTAAAGAGAATAATAAATAATCACACATAAGAAACACAACAACAAATGACGACACCAGGATTTTAGGTGGAAACCCATTGTGGGAGAAACCACCGCTTACGTCGACTCTATCTTATTATTTTATTATTAAGAAAAATTATTACAATCTTGTATTGATGCAGTCTCTTACCAGTACATGGGAACCCACCTGTAGAAGGATACAACCTTCTCTCGTTCTTAATCACCCACTGGAAGGGAGCTCCAACCCCCTGATCTACCGACTCCTACCAGAATGGAGCTCTTACCCCTTCATCTTGTTTATTAGATCATACTAAAAGGCATATCCTACTCCCTTAACAGATTTAATAGCTACCACTTTAAGGAAGCTTTGACTCCTTCCATGTAGGCTCCAGCCATCAACACCCCTATGGACCATGTTTCATAATACTTCATATTGGATCTACCTAACTCAAAACATCAAAACCTGTAGGCCACCTTTCATCATATTTTCAGACTGGACCCACTTCCATCATTAAGCCAAATACCAAATGATAATTCTGAAACCAATCACTAAACCAATTGAATCAACAAATAAATCATAGAATATCAACCAACTCTTGCAACTAGATCAGACCAATCCATATTAGATATAAACCATTAGATCAAAAAATTGCACAACCATTAATCAATACACCAAGTCATACAATGTTAGTCATCACAAAAACCAATTGTTGTCACTGCAAACACTGATCAAACATGTATCAGAATGTATACGCTAATTCTTTGAAGAACAACACGTATGTACACCCTTATTTTGTATCATACCCACGTAAAGATCTCAAATCATTGACAACTGAATATGAATCATTATATTACTAAAGTAAGCACATAATCAAGTAATGAACTAAATTCAAATAACTGAACCAATCACACATCACGAAATTGTAGCATGATTACTAACCAACATTCCAATCACGAAAAACCATAACTCAATCAACATTGTCAAACAAAGATCAACATGATCAAGACTTCATCAAGAAATAAAAACAAATAAACCATACATCATCAACTATAAATATCAAGCATTATTTCAAACCCTTGTTTGTATATGATGCTTCCATAAGGCATATTCATGTATATACATGCTTACCATACACAACACCCATGTACAGATCTTCACATACTAAATAAATTCACAGAATTTATACATGACTATAGGGGATCATATTTGCGTATGTATGTGAATATACATTAGTAGGCTAGCGTACTGATATAAAATTACCGAAACATACTTTCGTTGCACCCACAACACATATTGCGCAAACTTCACTATCACATATTCATATCATAGTATCATTATCATCACAAATCTGTCATTGTTATATGCTTAAACATTTGTAACAACGAAATCAATCAAGCATATATGTCAACATATCTTCTTATCTTTCAAATCTGAGTCTTCTCCATGCTCCCTAGTGCACATATATTTTACATAAAATCACACATTAATAACCCATAACTTTCACACCTAACACTTTGATCTCCATCTCCTTATATAGCTTTAGCCTTAGCCTAACTCTCTTAGTAATTTCATTGGTATTCTTTAATAGGATTAAATAAATTTTGTCACACCAACTACTATGGGCCAATACCATGGTAAAGACCACTAGTATCCAGATGACCATGGTGTGGATTATGAATGCGAATTTTCTTCACTGTACCTACATATGTACGTGACCCTTCTTTGTAGGACTCGTGTATAATTTGTCAAAATTTACCATTACCATACATTTGTCTTTGAACTATCCTTTCTATGTTCATACCAGTTGTTTCATTTGTATCACTCTGCATAAAGATCATGTTATGACAATGTTGACATCTTTATCAAATAGGTTTCCATCAAGAACAACACATAAGTTATAATGCCAACACACGGTGCTTATGATTTAGCACCCAAGGACTTAGGCCCCTCAACATATCAAGATAAAATTGTTTTAACAAAAATGTATGCTCCCATAGATTCTTCGATATCTCAGTATGTAAGATCCTATTCAAAACCCATGGTCATAATGCACTTAACGTTTAGCTCTCAAGAGCTAACCCCCCTCACGATATCAACATATTTCCGTTATATAAAAAATTGTAGGCTCGAGGATTTTCTGATATTCCAATATAGTTAGTCCTAGTTATACTCCTAGACATGGAAGATCCTAGTTCTATCTCTAAGGGCTTAGAGCCCTAAATGTGTCAATAACTTGATATTTTTGTGGTGCACCTATGTTGAAGTTAGTTTATATTCCAATATTTTGTGCCCAGGGTCTATCAACAAGCTTATTTTTTGTTAAAAAAACACATCTCCCATCATCTATACTCCAAAAGTTCAATTTTGGAAAGGTTTTATAATGTTAAGGGTTTTTGGGCATTTACACATATTTCAATATAAAATTCCAAAGTTGAGGTCCAATTCTCCAACATGTGATATCCATTTACTAACAATTTTAAGTAATAGAAATTTTTCCAACTATTGATAGACAATTTTCCTCATGTTTGTACTCAAAAGTTTGCGTGTTTCAAATTTGTGTGTTTCAAGCTCTTTTAGTGTTAATTTTTTTGGGTGTGTCCCAATATTTTGATATAAAAGACCAAAATTTTAAATTCAACATCCTCCACGTGCTTCCAACACATAATCACAAAGGTGTGTTGTTACAAATTCTAACACATAAGGTTCTAAATTCCTTGACACATTAGTGTTTTAAACAAAGGTCTTAGTGACAACCCTTCATGACAAGGTGCTTAAGTTATAACACTTAGGGCTATAAAGGCCCTAAAAAAATTTGGGTTTTTAAGTGATTTCAATGTTAAAAGTTTGGGGATTTCTATGATATCCCAATATGAAAGCACCTAGACATGGTGTATGGGCATGTGATGAGGTTCAAGGTGCATAAGAACTAATAAATGAACCGAGTCAGCTAACAAGGAATGCACTTTCAAAAGAACAAGTAACAAAATCATGCAGTTGGAGAAGTTGGTATTTGAATGAAGTGTCTAGTTCAAATTATTTATTGATTAATAAGAAGGAAATGGTGACTGAAAAAATTCAGAAGAGCAAAGTGTAATAGAGAATAAAACATTAGAAATTAAAGTTTAGACCAGAGTGTACTAGAGAATAAAACATTAGGAATTAAAGTTTAGATCAGAGTGTACTAGAGATACGAAGCGGGAATTTAGCGTTGCAGTTTTGATATGTTGGAAATTAATTCCAACTACAAACTGTGGCAAGGAGGACGAAACTTCAAGTTTGATGGAAATATAAAGGACGAAAGGCAACAAGAAATTTCTAGTTTAAGTTTGGCACTCAACCATGCATTAATTCCTTGGTTTAAATCCCTGCAAGTCCAAAATTTTGTTTAAAGGCCATAGCCTATTTGTGTATTAAAAATTCATGGTTTAAACCATGCCATCCCGCCACTTAACTCCGCATCTACCCTTCATAACCATCCACCAACTCTTATATCACCTGCGCATTTGATTTAAGTTTGAATACCCCACTTCAATGTCTGTGGAGCCCATGAATCCACGTCACCTAACGTCTCAACCAATCAATGCTCATCGCAAAGATTGGAGCCAACGTCACCACTCCTTCGAATTGCATGATGAGCTATACCCCACCACCACTCCACATCAAGTCATCCACCAATGGGAGGCGTATCGCATAGTTTTGTGCATATGTCACCGAAGCTTCAAAACTATGTGATAAGGCCTAGCCCACCTATACCAACGCATTAAGCCTCCAACCAATGAGAGCGCTATCGCATTGTTTTATGTATAGTTAGCAAGGACCTTAAATGGATGTGATAAGTCATTGAAACGTTTTGCATTTTAATTTTTGAAATCCGTGAAATGTAATTTTTATAAGGTTTTAGACCTTCGTTAAAGTTTTATTTTATTTTATGTGTCGCGACATGTTTTTTTTTTTAAACTTAGGTTATATACATTTTATAATATATTTTTGTAAATATAAGCATTGTAATAGTGTAAGCGGAGTATGTCCAAAGACAGTGAGTGTGACTGTGTGAGGGTGTATTCCCGAATAGACAGAGAGAGACAATGTATGCCCGAAGGCAGAGTTTGAAGTGCGTTGTGTGTTGTAGCAGCCAGAAGTATTTTTTTGTAAATCCAGAACAACACCAATTCTGAAGAAAATCTTTGTAACAGTGAGCATTTTAATGAAATAGATTTTACTCCATATCTCTCTATGTGCACAATTTTTATTTCTATCTCTGTGTAAGGAAGAGGAACTGTTGTTTCCTCTCTGTTGTTAGGAATAACCAGAAATTCCAACATGGTATTAGATCTAGTCCAGGCTCTTAGCATTTTCTAAAGTAGCTGAAGGAAGAAGAAGGAGTTTATTGAAGATTTATCCATCAGTGTGAAGGTTCAGCAAAGCCAGGTATTTACCAAAATAGAGTTTTATGTTTTTTTAAAAGGGTGAAGTCCAGAGAAGTCTTTAAGGGACGGGGGTTATCTCTCAACAATGAGAAGGTTTGGTTAAGAAACACATTCAAGTTTAGCATAGTTCAGTAAAGCTAGCTATGGCAGGAGCCAGCACAAGCACGAGTATGGGAAATACTCAACTCCCACAGTTCAATGGGAAGAACTATGACTATTGGGCAATCACAATGAGAGCCTTGTTTTCCTCTCAAGATTTATGGGAGCTAGTTGAAGATGGTTTAGAAGAACCAGCAGATGAACAAGAATTTAATGCCTTAACAAATGCATAGAAAGATTTTCTGAAGAGTAATAGGAAGAAGGACTCAAAAGCCCTCTTATATCTCTATCAAGCAGTGCATGAAAGCATATTTCCAAGAATTGCAGCAGCAAAGAAGTCCAAGGATGCATGGGATACCCTCCAGATAGCCTATCAAGGTATGGATAAGGTAAAGACAACAAAGCTTCAAATAATGAGAAGATATCTTGAAGTCATTTGCATGAAAGAGTCTGATACAATAGACTCATTCTTCACATTATTGATTGGGTTGGTTATCCAAATGAGATCTCATGGAAAGACCATAGAAGAGAGAAGAGTAGTGGAGAAATTATTGAGGAGCTTACCCTCAAGATTTGATGTAATAGTAACAATCATTGAAGAGACAAAATATCTCTCAATTTTTACTGTTAATGAGCTTCATGCATATTTGATGACACATGAAAAAATATTGAGGAGAACAACAAACTCATATTTGGAACATGCCTTCAAGACCCAAATGTCCTTTGAAAGAGGAAGAGGTCAAGTCAAATTAAACTACAGAGGAAAAGGAAGAGGTAGAAGCCAAAACAGAGGAAGAAATAACCCTACAAATACAAGTGGAAGGGGTAGCAACCAAAGTCAGAATCAAAGCCAAGGCAGCAGCCAACAAGGTGGACAAAGTCAAGCACATGGAAAAAGGTATGATAAATCCCAAGTCCAATGTCATTAATGTAATAAGTATGGGCACTATGTCAATGAATGTAGGAAGAAACAGAGTGACATGGGTAGTAGACCCAGTGCTAACTTTACAAAATAAAATCTCAGTCAAGAAAATTTATGTTTAGCATGTAATATGGCTAAAGAGAAAAGTGAAGATATATGGTTTCTAGATTCAGGATGTAGCAACCATATGATTGGAAACATTTCAATGTTTTCCATGTTAGATGAAAATGTGAAGTCTCAAGTAACATTTGGGACAAACATTAAAATTTCTATCATGGGAAAAGAAAGAATAATTGTTTTAACAAAGAAAGGAGAAAGAAAAACCATATCAAATGTTTACTATGTGCCTGGTATGAAGTGTAACCTTTTGAGCATTGGAAAACTCATTCAAAAAGGCTACAATGTATTCTTTGAATATGATGTATGTACCATCAAGGACATACCACCAAGAAAATGAAGGATTGCCCAAGTAAAGATGACAAGAAATAGAATGTTTCCTCTCAAGATGAAAGCAGATTTGAAGAAAGGAGTTGCAATGGCAACAGTAACACAAGAGACATTCCAAAGAGAAGCAAAGTATGAAATCTGGTTATGGCACTTGAGATTTGGACATCTCGACTTTGGAGATCTAAATTTGTTGCATAGAAAAGGAATGGTAAAGGGATTACCACGTATCGTAAAACTATATTGTACCATGTGAATAATGGATCTAGTGCGAACAAAGAGATTTGAAGAGCGCCGTGTCTTGGTGTTGCGTGCTTTTAATTTTGTAAATCCAGAACAACACCATCTCTGAAGAAAAACTTTGTAACAATGAGCATTTTAATGAAATAGATTTTACTCCATATCTCTCTATGTGCACATTAGGAACTTTGTTTCCTCTCTATTGTTAGGAATAACCAGAAATTCCAATATAATAAAACAATAAAACACATTGACTCGAGCAAGTGGAAATTTGCGGAAATTATCGCAGATTCATGGAATATTTGGAATCCTCCAAAGAGTAGTGGTTCAATAATTCCAAAAATATCATGGAATCCAATCTATATAAAACACTTTGACTCGAGCAAGTGGAAATTTGCGAAAATTATCGCAGATTCATGGAATATTTGGAATCCGCCAAAGAGTAGTGGTTCAATAATTCCAGAAATATCCTGGAATCCAATCTATATAAAACATATTGACTCGAGCAAGTATAAAAGTGACATACATTTCATAGATTCTAGAAATATCCTAACATTTGTAATGCAATCAGATAAGGATGCCATTGGAAATTTAATATTGAAATGTTTAAAAAACGACGGCCGTGTTGAACAAGTACAAAAACTTCGTGGTTTACTTATAGCTACTATATGCCTGCAAGCTCCTGAGTGAGAATTCTAAGAACACAATAAAAGTCATTGACAAAATAAAATATATGATACTTCACGATATTCAAAAACCGAGTAGCTACGATGTTCAATTTTTTTCACATATAAAATTATCTCTGGTCCGCATACGCCAAAACGAGCAAAATGCAGCAATATTCAATAATAGTGTTGAGTGTTCACATCAAGAGCATTAAAAAACCGACGATACCTGTTAATTGACTTCATTTTTCCAATCTCCGAAATGTGAAAAGTTGCAAGGATAGTCTTCACAAGCGGTATACGACGTGCATATTGTTTATAGTTTTTCCTGATCCTTATTTTTTTTTTCTCTATCCGCTATACGCCAAAAGCACAAAATGCCAACGATGTGCAACGATAGTCTTCGCGGTTCACATGCATAGCATTAATAAATAAATCAATGATTTTCATCACAAATAAATAAATCAATGGTACCCGCTCATTCACTCTTTTTCTTTCACATCTCACCTGCCCTGAAATATTTAAAAAAAAATTAAAAAAATTGCAACGATCGTCTTCGCGTGCGCTAGATTCTAGTGTTGCGGTTTTTGTTAAAATATGTACTGCCTATCTAACAGTTATAAAAAACAATAAAACTCTTTGGCGTAGGAATCTTCGACGTCGGGGTGTTGACGTCGGCAGAATATGACGTTTCTCCGGGAGCACCACGTCCTTGAATTACGGAAAAACAGTACAGTATTTTAAGGATGTCAAATTATGGCAAGAATTTGATAAAAATTTCAGGAATTTTTTTGGAAAGTCTGGTTATATCCGTCAAGCTTTAGCAGATTAGGTGTCCCAGAATTTTTATGCTAAATCTATTTCCATCCTACAAAAATGTTTCAAACATTCCCATAATCAAATTTCTTGCAAAATTATAGCCTCATGAAACATTGCCTATATTGCCTATAGAAAACACCTTTCCTTTCCATAATAATAAAACTTCTTACAATTTATCATTGTGCCAATATGTGTAATTTGCACAATTTAATTGCAAGTTTTTCTTGGGATGCTGAGTCCGTCTAAATCTTCAGAACACATTTTAAACAAACTTCAAATTTTTTAAGAAATTAATATCTTCAATAAAAATATCTTTTATTAGATTGAGATTATATTATTATCATTTCTCCCTTCGTCAAGTTATGTTGCGTGTTAATCTGGATTTGAAATCCGTCCGAGACCTATATAACTGCGAGAGATGCTGAAATATGAATATGTTCAAAGTTTTGTGAAGTGTTGTGTTGTGCTGATCGTGATCTTCGCTTTCCGAAGTCGATGTTGCTGCGCTCTCTGGAGATGGTATCAGAGCGACGACGTAACAGGTATTCATGAAGTCAAGAAAACTACTTTATTTAACCATTTATTTCGTTAAATCGTTTTATGTCCCAATGCTAATATGATATTTAAAATTATGTGGACAAGGTTGTGATCTTTGGGGTTTGGCATACATTGATGGTACTGAAGGCAGATTCCTTTGACATAGTCATTGCGCTGGCAGAAGCATAAAGTTTTGTGAAACACCTCAAATCTTTTTAGATGTAATAATTTTAATTTCAAGATAGTATTTTGGGGACGGAAAAAATGGCACTTCCAAGGGGTCGAGGCAAATGGAGTGATGAAGAGATCCAATTACTTTATAAGAATTGGCAGTCTACTAAGATGATCCTAGCTGAAAAAAATCCTCTACTATCTGAAAAATATAGGCGGTGCTTGGAAAGAGGAAGAGAAGCTATTACAGAAAAAATGATAGAGTTGATCGTAAATGAAGCATATGTCAAGAAGCAATCTTTCGCAAACTGGTATTGCTTATATTGGAAAGATGCTCCTCATTTCATGGCGAAGTTTCTCCAACTGTTAGAGGCCGTTTTTGTATGTGACAGTGAAATTAAGATGAGGAAAAAATTATTAGTTCCCGTTGCAGCAGTGGCAACGTCGGCGGATGGAATTGTACCACTTCCAACGCCTACCAAGGATTGGAGTGAAACCGATATCAACACTTTACATAAGGAATGCGAGTCTTCTATGAGTTTACTAGAGAAAAGTCCATCTATAATGTCTGAAAAATACAAGCAGTGCTTGCAAAAAGGAAGAGATGTTATAATGAAAAACATGATGGAGTTCATTATGGATCCAGAAAACTTTCAGAAGGATCCTAAGTCATCTGAGTATCTGTTCCCCTGGCAACGTGCTCCTGAAGCCTTAGCGACAATCCTCTATCGTTCAGAGACTGTGTTTATAATGGACAAAGAACTTCAAATCAGAGAGAAAAGAGTCGTGAAAACCAGAAGCAAAACAATAGCTATTCCCTCCAGAGCGAGCCTTGTGGCCTTGGTAGAAGCACCAGAACCGAGACAAAAATGTGGAATATTGAAAACATATGCACAAGTGAAGTCCTTGTCTGCCAATAACAAGCTACATTTAGAAATGCTTCATGGGAAAAGGATCTTGAATGAAAATTGGGCTGAAGAGGGAGAAACTTATAGCCTTACTGGAGAAGCCAATGCAATGCTTTGCATGCACCTATGGTCACTGATGAGATATGTTGGTTTATCAAAATCTGAAAAGATCTGGGAAGGCATAACCAGAGGATGGCCAGAATGTGTATCATGGAAGCAGGGAGATCATGGGAGAATGTGTATCATGGAAGCAGGGAACTCATGGAACGTTTTGGGAAATAATTCATTCAGATAAAGTGCCATTATGGGTGGAAGCCAAAAACAAAGGTCTGGATACCATCCTGGATGCGTATAAGGATATGGAAAGACATTTCAAGGGAGACATCGAACATTCCTTGAAACATTATGGAGATGCTTATTATCCAAAAGAACACAATCCATATCGAAATTCTTAATTAGCTTTTGTCTGTAATGTTGGGTTACCCACTGCCTCAGAGTGCAGGGTAAGACCACGCACTAGTCAGAATAATTGCCACCTACTAGTCAAGAATAATTGTAGTGCGACTTAGTTCTTTATGGTGTGTTGACTTTACTGTCATAAGTATTATTATTGTATCTGTCACCGGTGAATCAAATCTTTTGTTAGGGTTTGTGTGTAACGTCGTAAGCCATGTTACGTGTCATGGATCAATAAAATCGTTTTAAACGTTTTATGCTTAATGTTGTGTGTAATTGCATTTAATCTCAAGCAGATAATATTTTTGGATCAGTGTTGTGTGTATTGCATTTAATATTTTGAATGCTAAAAACCCCGGAGTCTTTCTCTTTACCTTAAATTTGGTATTAAAAAGGATTTAGTTTACCAATGCCCTATTTTGATAAGAAAATTAAACTCTATATTTTAAAGTGATAATTGGATAATATTAGAAAAAACACTGTAATTTCAAAAAAAAAAAAATCCTTGTATTTTTTTGACTTATTCTCTTTTTTGGGAATGAAGCTATCCCCTCAAACATTTTCATTATGCCACCATAGGTTGTCTCAAGACAACCGGTGTAAAAAGCACATTTTCTCTCATTAATGAAAACTAGTTCTTAAATGTTGTTTGTTAACCTCCAAAACTTGTGACCCATACACATAATATAGAAGATAAAAGAACAAAAAATAATCCAAAATAATATTAAATGGTAGCATAGTACAAAGACAAAGAGGGATATTACCTATATGTTGGTGTAATCCTTGCACAGGGATAGCAAAAGCTACTTCCTAATTGTTTTCCTAGTCTAACATCAAAAATTGAATACAAAATCTAGAGTTTTGTGATTACTAAATTAAATGTTACTCATATATCTAAAATCAACAATTGAAAAACTTAAATTTAAGTAATATAAAAGATAAATAACATAGTAATAAACTCTAATATTATATTACCCATGAATTGCTTAATTGTGTGACACCTATGACTTGACTAGAAAAATTTGTTTCCTGACCTCCTCTTTGGAAGGGGTTTTTATGGATCCAAAACCTACAAGAAAAATATTCATCTCTATAAGTGACTAAAAAGAATGGTTATGGTGAGAACTCAATAGTGGGAGAGCTCAAATGAAAAGGGCTATGCTAACAATGATGAAATAATCATGGTGAAATGAGGGAGAACACTTCTCCTATTTATAACAAAATGGTTGGTATATTTGATTTCAAAAAGGTGGCTAATGAGCTAATGACCTTTATTATGGGTAACTAACTCAAGAATAATAATTATTTAAGTTAATTAATGAAAGTAACTATTTATTCAATTATTTCACATAAACCAGTAAAATAATGAAAAGAACATAAAGTTAATGAAGTTATGAGTTATTTTCATATAAATAGGTATAATTAATGAAAATGACTTAGGAAAAGTGGTTCTTCTGCTATTTTCAAGAGTGAAAGTACTTTTTAATATTGTAAACACATACTAATATGGTTTATTTCAATAATCCTATTTATATTCACTAGATGAACACTTTTTGTGTGATAGTAATGCCTATGAAGAAAGCCTATAAGGGACCTCTAGCCTACAGGTGGGATATGGACATTGTAGAAAGATTGTTTTTGTACACAAGGTTGATCTTAAGGCTCTAGGATGGACCCCAATGCCATTTAGAGGTTTTGTACACCATGTATAGGCATTAACCATGATCAAGGAATGAATATAAGAGAATTAGGCCATATTTAAATATTCTTAGAATTAGGCTTCCTATATTATTGCATGAGAAACCACCTTAGACATCTATAAAATAAGTTTGGCTTTTGAATAGAAATATGTAAAAAATTAGTATGATTTTCGCATTTAGAATTTCTCTTAAGGCATATACAATGGCTTAGGAAAAAAAAGAAGGCCTTAGTCCCTAAAAGACACTCTCTAGGGCTCAAAGGCCATGGATAAAGCTTCAAACCATCAAACTTTTGATCACCTTCAAGGAAAAAGGAAAATTTTAAGGATCCACAATATCTTAAAATATAAAAGCTTTTATGAATCTTATTAATTTTTGAAATTCCAACTATAGAATGTTTAGCCATATATTTCTAAAAGTATTCAAATTCCTAAAGATTTTATTATAGCTTCTAAAAAACTTTGGTAAGTTTAAAGTGAAATTTTTTTATTATATATATGCTAGGCTAACATGGTTTGAGAAAAATAAAAAATAGAAAATCATATTCAGAAAAATAATATAAGGATCAACTTATTGAAAAAAAATATTCCCTAAAACTTTTCTTGCTAAGAAATCTCTAGCCTTCTTCTATATTTGTGATATGAATCACATTCAAGCAAACAAAATTACCACTCTATAAAGCTTCAATATATGTAAAAATGGAGTGAAAAGTGGAGTAATATTTGCAATATCATAAGAATAGATATCTTTGTGGGAATTGGACAAACTAGCAACAGTTGTATGAATTTTGTATGATGTGAGAATATGAATGGTCTAATGCATATCCTCATCTGCCTCAGCTGCCACTGCAAATTCTTTTGTGACGAATTTCTGATAAGTCCTGGCAGGGAACTCCTCCCACAGCATGCCCTGGGGAGACTGGATATTTGTCGTCAACATATGGTCCTCCTTTCAAATTCATCAAAACAATGCTCACAATTTTTGAAGAAACAAACAGGTTCATTAAAATATAGGCATTAGAAAATTTTAAAAAATTGATAAATTAAGCATATTAAAGCAGAGAAAAAGAGAAATGAGTAATGTATTTACGTTTCTTTATTTTGAATTCTATTTTTGTGTAATGTAATTTAATATAATATTAATTATATGTATCAAATCTTTCAATGAAAATCACATTCGAGAAATTCCTAATATTAACTATAATTATAATGTGTTTTATTAATTATATAAATACATATAATAAGCATTATAAAAACATTACTATATATATATATATATATATATATATATATATATATATATATATATAACGAACGAATCTACATAATATTGCGAATATTCGATATTTATTTTAACAAAATGCAAACGATAACCTCCGGAACTTTGACCGAGATTGTTATACGGGTGGATTGCATAATCGCACAGTGATTGCATATTATAAATAATCTTTAAAACTTAGCTAAATTTTGCTCTAAATTTGGTAAATATTTTTTCAATTCTAAATTACCATAATTTTTTTTTTCCAAATTCCAAATTTATTTATATATTTAAAAGCAGGTTTAAAATAACATGGATTTTTAAATAACATAAAAACTACAATCATCTAAAAAACAATTTTGAACTCTTAAAAGACAACCAAAACTTTGAATAATAAAAAAATTACATCGTAAATGGGTGCTATATTGTTGACGCCAGTTTGGTCAAACATTGGCGGGAAACTGCAGGCCCGCAGTCATGAGATGGAAAATAAATGTGGAAACCATCGTCGCCAAAGTCTTTGGCATCGCTCAGATGTGCGGAAATATAAATATAAATATAAAATAAAGGAAACCCAAAATTAAGCGTTTCAAAGATATTTGTCCCATTTTATATAGACGAAGATAATTATTGAATTTATAAATTTAAACAAATTATAAATGGAAAGCAGAACTGACTGACTTATTAAATCGCCAGCTTCACAGAAAACTCCAATTTTATAAGTTTAATCTACTCCAATTCCCCCCCTTGTATGAAAGTCCAACACTAAAATCTAGGCATCTCAAGACTATTCCTGCAAATTTTGGGATCTGGCGGTTATAAATCTGTTGGTCAACGAGTATTTTTTTATTTATTTAAATTAAATAAGCGTCATAAAACAAGAAGTCCGTGTCAAATTGCAATCTGTTTTTATAGATTTTGAAAAACGGGGTCTCAAAATTCTCAGTTTCTCGAGATTATCAAAGCTTTTGTATTCTAAATATTCAATTATTGTTTAAAATTTTAACACTAATTGTCTTTTCCTCTGCAACTTAGACTATGAAGGATCGAGCTGTAGAGGCTTGTGGTTTATGTGAATGACCATTTCTTCACTTGGGATGTAGTTTATCCGTTGTTTAAGTGCTTGTACCATGACTTACATTTACCTTTACTAAATAAGGCAAGTGGGGGCTAGTAGCAAGGCTAAATAAGGCAAGTGGACCACCTTATTTTATGGATTTCACTCTTAAGACACCTTAGGGCATGGGAGGGACAAAGAGACTACCAAAAGTCTATATTTATGTATGTATCAACATAAACACCTCATAGCCAAAAGGTCATAATTTATAGACGGTTGTCATAAAAACTCATTGTTGAGACTCATTGCCTTTTGTAATTTCCTGAAGGTTAATGCCCGAGTTAAGCATTGCCAATATATGACTTTCAATACTATCCTAAAACACCAATATTCTCTTTATTAAGCATGCGTTTGGAAGCGTAAGCTGTCTCCACTAAAAATGAGAGGGTGCGTAAGCATGGCTTGACCATCAGGAGAGGGATTTATCGCTCGACCACCAGGAGAGGGGATGCCTTTTAGGATCGAACGAGACACCCCCCAACATACTGAACTGGCTTTGATAGCACTGAATGGATCGAAGGCCAAATGATGATTTTCAACTCGTTATTGATTTGTTAATGGTCGAATTTTATTGGCTAGAAATGTGGCCAACCACATGTTGCCACGTGGCCCAACCAAAGGGCGCCACGTGGCAGCACAGGAGGCCACATAATTTTTGGTCAAGTTTGAACGAAGCAAGCAGGGGTTGAACCCACGACCAACTAACACCAAGTGCCAAGCCAAATCATCGCACCATGCACATGAAACTTAACATGTAATGGTTGGCGTATAGTTTTGTATCAAGGTTGATTCCAAGTTGGGGGGAGGGGGTCACGGTTTAGCCCCAATTCTGGTCACTGCCGAAGGCAAGACCACTGGTGGGAGGCTAGCCCTGCACCCCTGCTCATAGCTGTTACATATAACATACTGCCGGAATCTGACCACACTAAGACTGCCAGTTGGAGTTGGAACTGCGAAGCCCTAACCACCAGGGTTAACCACCAACGGAGACCAAGATTCCACCGCATGTGCCCACATCCTAGGGTTAAGTCCGGTGGTTAGCCTAACCGCTAGTGCATATTTAAACTTTTTTTATTGAACCATATTGTATATGTTTAGAAATCCGTATTTTAGGCCTCATAGGGAAAATTAGCGCGGAGATAATTTCGCCCGATTTTTGGCAAAATGGGCACTCATTTAGCTGGATTCTAGGTGGATTTGTAGGATGGTGCTAGATTTTGGGGAAAATGTGGAACGAATAATGGAGCAACTAGGGGAAGTCATAACTTCTTCAGTTTTTGGCCAAATTCGATACAGAAAGAGGCTAGACAGGAATCTTTGGGCATTCTAAAGTTGATGGAATAGGTTTCAAAGATGTTTGAGCATTGTAAACACATGTAATCACACTTTTTAGCATAATAGAAGAGGGTCAAGCTATTGGAAACTAGACCAAGGAGACGTAGCCTAGGAGGGGTGAAATCCTTCTTCATGTGTTGATGTGTGACTGTTTATGGTGATGTTCATGTATGTTAGATATTGCGATTCAATGTTTTACGTAAATTTTCTCATAAAATTCACATAAAAACGCATAAAAACTCATATTAAACTTGCATTTAACCTCTCAATCCTCAAGCACTTACTTTATATTATGAATTGGATCTTAGCACAACAAAACTAATATTTCGATTCAGATCAAGATGGTATCAGAGCACTAGGTTTTCTTGTGAAAGGAAGATAAATTTGTTTCACAGGTGTTTAAATCCTTATAAGGTTGAAGCTCAAGAGAGGAGAAGGCAAGCTTGTGGGTGCAAGTTCGCAAATTGGAGGGAGGAGAAGGAGGGTAGAGTTGCCACAATATTTACCACAAGTTTCACCTCATGTTATACCTGAGGCTTTAGTAAGCATCTCACATGGAGGAGAGCTTGCAAGCATGTCAGAGGATGTGAATGCTTTGAGGAAGGCTTTCTTTGACATGACATAAATGGTGAAATTCCTCTATAAAGAGAGGAACACCAGACTGCAGGGTGAAATTTCCAAACCTCGAAGAGGAGAGTATTATCCAAGAGGAGGAGGGAATGAGAATGGCGATATACCACCATGTTCTCCACCATCATCATCCTTTTCCACAACAAATCTTATACAAGAGGCTAGTGTAGAAAGTCCCTCAGAGAAGGAAGATGGCCATGTATACACCTTTTTCCCACATGACAATGAAGATGAGGTTCTATCAACACCAAAGTCTAAATAGGTAAAAGAAGAAATACCAAGAGTCCAAGAGGACACCTCAAGAATCAGGAAAGAGTTTAAGAGCATCTTTGTCTGTTAATCAAAAGATGAGGAAAATGGTAAGCATTTATGTGCAGTTTCTTTACATGAAAATGTTGATTTAAGCTCTTTCGCGGCCTTTGAAAAGCATAACAAAGTCATATGAACAAAGCTCTTGTCCAAGATGGGTTTCAATGGAGGAGGCCTTGGAGTGAACAATCAGGGCATTATCCATCCAATTGTGGCAAAGGAGAGACCTCGATATGAAGGTTTCGGCTATGTAAAAAAGGAAGAATGGAATTCCAACGATATCTCTTAGGTATCTTGTTTCATAAGAGAGGACATGCAGAGGAAAAATGTTGGGATTTGCATCCAGAATTGGTATGACCTTGATTTCTAAATCAAAAGGAGGATATGAAGTGAAAAAAATCTCCAAAGAGAGATGAGCAAGTTGAAGAAGTGACTAAGACAAGTTCTTCTTTCCATTCAAGTTCCTCGCATAAAAAACGTAAGCCAAAGGACAGGGCCATGAGAGGTATAAGCGTCCTCACTATTAAAAGGATTTTATGATGAAAAACCACAAGATGAAAAACCACAAGATGATTTAAAAGGAGACACTGTACTTTCCATATAAATCGTCCCAGTGTGTCTCATTAATCCAACACACCGTAAAGAAGTGCGGTGTGCCATTGATAAATTTTCCTGGTGTGTCTCATAAGCGAGTGCACTGAAAAAGGGTTCATTTAAGAAAAAATTACTCATCGTAAAAAGCTTCGTTTTTACTTGTTCAGTGGTCTAGATCTCTCAAGCACCAGTGTGAGTTTTTCTTCTCCAAGGGGCCTTGCCATTGGTGCTCCCATTGCCCGCATTGCTTCGATCCATTGTTCACTGTGTGGAAATTTTATTTTTTAGTATTCTTGAGCAAAGATGCCTCCTCGACGCGCAAATGTGCATGTAATATACTTGTTTCTCAATAACTTTAAATTTTTAGAGGATTGATTTCTCAAATTGACTTAAAATTTACCATTTAAAATAAAACGAAATGCATGGTGCGTTTGATTCATTCGGCTCACACCATTCGTGGTGCAACCTGTAAATTTACAGGCTGCACCACGAACGGTGTTAACGGAAACTACATCAGGTTCTGGTGCGATACTAAGAAAAATCACACCGCTTTAACACTAAAATAGTATGGTGTGTGTCAGTTGTCGACCACAACGACCATATAAATTTTTTAAAAATAACACACTATGTATGACTATATAGTGGTGCAGTCATTTACTGGACTGCACCAGGAATTATGTACAGCTGTCGGGCAATGCACTGACCAAGCTAACTGCCCCTAGGTGGATAGTTTGGTCAATGCACCACACAAAAATATTTTCTATTTGCACGGTGCGTGAAGTTTTTTCTTTTGCACCGTGGGGGATGTGTGATAAACAGGTACGCACCGGTAGTGGTGCATGACTTTTTTTTTGCGCGCACTGATTTTTTTTCTTTTCAATAAAAATCATATATCTATATATTTGTAAATAAATTTGTCATTTAATAAAAAATAATGGTTTTAATATGTGAATCATTCGGCAACGTTAATGAAGAGAGGAAAAGGAATAACAATATTGTATGGAGGATCGTTATAACATGATTCGGTAGTGGGAGGCACGAGAGGGAGAGAATTTTGTACCCCCATCCTATTACGACACCCACCTGGTTGCTCTTAAGGGAGGTAGGCCTCTTTAAGTTATATGAGGAGGCTACATCCCTGATGGGGCACAGTAGGTTATTGGGAGATTTAATCTATAGGTGGGATGCCCACTGAAAAGCTTTCCAGGTCGGTCTTGACTAGTGGTATGAGTCCATTGAGGAGGAAATTTATTTTATTACTAGCCTATCTAGGAGAAGGTAGGATTTTCCCCAGTTCCCATATGTTCCTGTCGGTTATGCAGTAGGGATTCAGTTGGCCTACTCCTAGAGATACATTTGGGACGATATATGTTCTCCTATAGATTTTCAGGCGTCTCGTGGTCAATTATGCATTGCTTCATTTGGTCCAGAGGAGGTGAGGTGCCTCTCACTACTATTGATGATCATTGCACACTATAATAGTGATGTGAAACACATTAGTTTATCACTTTTATTTTATGTTGATTCTTTATTCCAGACACCATGACCTGTGAGAGGGTCTGCCATTTTTTTGTGGTAATTTTGTATAGCATTAGATAGATGTCATTCTCAGGCATGTGGGATGTTGACCTTCCCTTTCGCTTTAGAGTGATTTTTTTTTATTTTTTGAGAGGTTTCTGGAGACGAGGCATACCTTTTTTCAGTAACCTCATAGGTTGATGTTACATGTACGGATGTAGATGTGGGACCAAATGATGCCCAAAAGGGGCGTGTTTGACTATCCAGCCATGATATCTAGTGATGCATTGGAGCTGCTAGCTAGTGTTGATGATCACATGTTTGTGATGGTGTTGTGTTTGTACGCAGGTTTGGATTGGTGAGGGTGTACCAACATCCTCTTCACATAGGATGAGCCATCAGATGCTAGAGGTAATATTAGTGTTTTCTTTAAATGGTTATAGTTTCATTTTATTGTCTTAATTAATTAATTACAATAAAATTTATTCTAACACGTTATTTAACTTGTTTTATTAAATTTTTTAATGAAATTCTATAATTGTTGTTGTGTACTATATATTTTGTAGATATTGTCACATTCGTTGGGGAAATGATTTCCTCCCCACCGGATGATCCTGTAGAAGATCAGGGTTATAGACATGATCCTCTAGTGCAGATACCCACCAGGATGTGGTGTAGGGTAGACATCTGATTAAGGATGGATTTGGGCGACCAACTATATCGACTCATAGTTGATGAGGGAGTTCACCCTGCTATGATCAGAGAGATACAAGATGATCGTAGGCTCATAGAGCTCTGGAGAGACATGCCACACGATATGATGACCCTTATGTGTCATATATCTGGAGCTTTCAGGCTACTGGTGGCTAGGAGGGATAGGCGTCGTGGAGATGCGCAATATAGCAGCTCATCAGATGAGCAAGATCACGAGTGGAGTGATCTGTTGGGTGTGGAGCCTACTTATCTTCTTTGTTTAGATATATCACCGCCTTGGACCCTTGTTCATAATGGGGTGAAAATTCTGCTCGTCATTTAAATGTTTCCTAGGGGGTCCAGGGGGGGCGACTACGAATTTTTGGAGCCCCCTCTTGGCAGGGGGTTTCGGGGGCGCTAGGGCAGCACCCCCGAAGCTTAAAACATATGTAAAATTTCCTTATAAAATATTGTAATTTCTAGTCATTCTGGGCCGTTCATGAGGGGGATGATCTTACGGTAGAAGTTATGTTTAATTTAGGGTTTTTTTTCCCTAGAAGGAAACCCATCTGTTTTATGAGGGTATATTATTGCGGTTGTGTATTTCATGAGTATGATGAGAGAGAAACTGAAGGGGGACTGTGGCAGAGAACATAGGATATTACCGCGGATCTGTTGTAGGTCGTGTCTCTTCATTTTGCTGGATAATATAAAGAAAGGACTGGCTATTCGGGGTCGACGTAGCCCAAATAGGGTGAACCACATATATCTCTGCCTCTCTTGTTTTATATGTTTTCTGTGTTTGTGTTTTTGCATATTTTATGTGTTTCATTTTCTCTGTCATATATAATTTTATAAAATGATCATCATTCTAGAACTCCACCTCCTCCTCCTTCACCTCACGCTGGAGATGAGAAACCAACATTGAGTCCTGATCTGCAGGAATCTTCTGAGAAAGCACCATCTTAATAGGAACCTAGTCCTCAGTAGATATGACCATCGACTTAGCATACACCTGATCCTAAGCAGGCGGGTCCATTTGAGTAGACACCATTCACTGAATAGGCTGCACCATTGACTCATCATGAGGAACCTCCTAAGCAGACACCATATGATCATCAGGCACCTCCTAAGCAGGCATGTAATCCATCTGATCATGCGGTTGCACCATCGAATGAGGATGCCTCGAGTATTAGTTATAGTATTGATGTAGTACCACGAGATATTTGACATTTATATGTAGTTCTATTAGATTATATATATATATATATATATATATATATATATATATATATATATATATATATATCTATATATGTGTGTGTGTGTGGTGCATGAATTTTATGTTCATGTTGATGTACTTAATTTACGTGTTGGTGTTCATCAGGATGTGTATATTGTTAGGTCATGTTAGATATGTTCATTTAATGTGCTTGCAGATAGATGTGTATGTGATAGCAGTTATTTCACATGATATGTATATTTGATGTTTGTGTTGTTATGATGTTATACAGTGTTTCTTTTTTGTTAGATGATCATGATCAGGATGATTAGATGATCCTATCGAATTTCAATGTGTATTTTAGAATATGATATTTGTACGATGGTTATCATGATTGCGATGTTTATTTTTAATATTAACTCATGATATTTATTAAATATTATGTATTCGTAATTGTACAATTGTGTAATTGTAATTGTAATCCTATGTATCGTGATTGTAATTGTAATTGTATGCATCGTGATTTTAATTGTAATTGTATGTAAAATTGTAAAATTGTAATTGTAATTGTAATTGCAACTCTAATTGTAATTGTATGTAAAATATTTGTAAAATAGTAATTTTAATTGTAATTGTATCGTGAAATTGTAAAATTGTAAATGTAAATGTAATTGTATGTATTTCCATGATTCAATTCTATTAAAATTGTAAAATTGTAAATTAATTGTCAATTTTGAACCATAACTATCGTAAGTAAAATGCATACCGTACATATTGTTAAATTACCATAATTGTAAAATTCTAAATTTTTATGAATATAAATAGTTGTAACTAGAATAATGTGAATTTTTGTAACATAATAAATTTAGAAAATAATGAAAATAAATTCATGTTTAGAATTATCATTATTTTATTATGATCTTGCATACCAAAAATAACAATATACAATAATACGTTTTTTACAATTTCGAAGATATCACACACACACACACACACACACACACACACATAGAGGGTGCATTTATTTAAGTATTGATATAGTGAAAAACCATTGAAAGCAACCAAGTAGTTTTATTATTATAGGAATTCACATGAAAAAAAAAGAACTTGATATAGTGCATTGTTTTCGAGATCAACATACTTGCAAATTATCAATTGAAATGATTTAAACATTAACACAACTCAAACAAATTAATTCAAAATACATATATTATAATGTTTCGAAAAAAAGAGTCTTAGTTATAAGGTTAAGTCCTCTTCTTTATAAAAACCCATCTTAAATAGTAGAAATGACAAAATAACACATGTACCATATCACTATGTGTTCTCATGATCACCCTAATTATATTCCAACTCTCTTGACATGATAACACTATTGTTCTAAAAAATATGTTTTGATCTAGGGTCATGTCCCAATACGAACCACCAATCCTTATCCAACACATCTGCGTAAAAAAATACCTGGTTGCAGTGTTTGGGGAAAACATAAGGTTCCTTAGCTTCATCCCACATCTTTCTATAGTTGATACATATCATCCTAATATCATGATCTTCCTTTAAATTATTCCGATCAAATGTGTCCCACCACTTGCACCTAAAAATAACACATTGGAAAGAAGAGAAGTCCAATTCCATGATCTCTTATATATTTTTGACATAACCTAACGTCCCTCGTACTAGGTTTTTATCACGATGGCTAGCTAGACTAGATTGATTGAACTCGACTTCCACTCCACAATATTGTGTCATGTGTCCATCATCGTCATTTTATATGCGAAAATGGTGTCCATATGCCCACATAGATGGGAACAAATGCACCTATAAAAAATTTAAAAAATCAGTGTCATGTGTCTAATAACCCAACTATTAAAATATAAAATATAGATGTTACATTTCAAAGGTGCATTATTAAGTTTAAAATGTACATAAATAGATTATTACCGAGTTGCTGCACCAATCCCTATGTTTAGTGCATCCTCTTCAGCACACGAGTAACGACAGGTTGCACCGTATTTCTCTCTGCTTGGTCAGCAACCTGAATGTTGGGGCATATAATTGGCATATATTCTTTTAAATGATCGGGATAAGGCACACTTCTACCATTCAACCATTTGAATTATTTCATGTCACTATCCCATTTCATCCTCTTTTTTTCGTACAATGCGGCCCACGGTTGTGTCACGTCAGAATTATAAAGAACTAATTTATTGATTTCTCTAATTTCTACATTTGCTGATGAAATCAAACCGACATATAGTACATATGAGATCAAAATATACATTATATCGAAGTTCAATGTCAATATTTACCTTCTATAAATTTGAAAAATTATAAGTCACTTACTCTTTATCAAACATATTTTTCCATTTGTTTGGAGAAGCTCCCCTTCTCTTTTGTCTTCATGTGTTGTCGATATGCTTGATGTACTCACTGACATAATAGAAAGACTCATAAGATATGTACCCCTCTGCCATAGACCCCTCGGGTTTTTCCCTTTGTGGAACAAAACCTTTCAATTTCTTCATGTACCTCTATAAGAAGAACTTCCAACAACAAGAAACCACCCCAACTAATTCAACCTCATCTACTAGGTGGACTGAAGATGAACCTGCAATTCCATGAAACTTGTCGACAATTCCTTCTCAAACATACAAATAATATCAACTATCTCTTAACACCACCCTGGAATGATAGACAGATGAATATTCTTTTTGATCCAATGTAAAAATGTAGACAATATAGATATGGCACATCCTAGGTCTTGGGAGAAGTCACGTTTCACACACCCACGCACAAACAAAGGATAATGGCACTGCAAATTTATTAACACATGAAATAATATACAAAATTAGCTATGTTTTATAATCCCATGGGATAAAATTTATTAATATAACAAATAATAAAATCATTATTTTGACATTATATGTACTCTTTGAAGATTCAAATGGTCATGTAATTTCAACCCCAACAAATGGTCTTCCATGATGAAGCAACATCATAGTGAAGACCCATATGAAGATGGCACCCTCACACCCATTAGAACTTCATTTGCCAAAGAAAGATCCTTTTTTTTTAAATCTGTGGGACGTCACCTTCTTTGAAATACCAATTAGAGGGACTAGCCTCTGATCCTGTACTTTCTAATTGTCTTGGCCAATGTTTATTTTTAGTTTTTGTAGTAATAAGATATTGCCTAACAACAAATCTGTCACTTTTTTTGGATGATATGTCCCTCCATAAAGAAGATGAAACATTTTTAAATATATGTGTGGGATCTAATAAGTGGGTAATCTTAAGATGCTCCCAATATGGGAGGTTATAAAAGATATATTTCCTTTTCATCCCAATGGGAAATTTATCAACATAGGTGTCGAAGAATTATGGATCATCGAACATAGGCTCCCCATATTAATTGAACATTTCTATGAACTCCTTCTCCTTCTCTCTCTCATATGCCCTAAGCCATTCAACTGGTGTCGTTATTGCAAGCCTTTGGGTTCTCTCTCATTTACCATTGAAAGCAGATGTTCATCTTCTATAAGAGTGTTCATTTGGGAGGAATACCCTGGAGTAGTCATACATTGAATGTCGTAGGTCATTGGACCATCTAGATTTCAGAGAAGGTCCACAACATTTACATCCATAATACCCTTTTGTTACAAGATCTGCGAAATTATTGTATACAATATGCATGTCACATTAAAGAATATCATGAAGATTAGAACAATTATAACAAATCAAATAATTAATATGTGAAAGAATATTGTTACATATATAAACAAATCAATAAACATGTCATTCACCAAAGAAGACTCCTAAGCCTGGATAATCATGTGTTGGGTAAGCACATATGTCATACAATGTAAAAATCCTCTCTCCTACGATGGGCTTCGATACATCATATACATTTATCCCATCTCATAATTTTTTTAACTCATATACCAGTGGTTGTAAGTAGACATCCATATTCTTCACATGTCTTCTACCAGGGACTATGAGAGCCAACATAAGATGTTCATTCTTCACGGAAAACCATGGGGGGATATTGTTATTGATCACTACTATAGGCCAAACAGAATAGTTGGTGTTTTGGAGGGAATTAGGGTTGACACCATCCATGGCTATGCTGAGCCGTAAACATCGTACTTCATCCTTGAATTTGTGTCCTCTATATGCTTCATGGATATTGAATTTGTAGGGATTCGCATAACTTTAAACTTACTTCTATGTGAGGCGTGCCATCCTTGCGACATAGCTAATTCTTTGCAATGAAAGATCCTTTGAATCCTTGGGATTATAGGCATGTGCCTCAATATCTTAAAAGGAGGACCATGTGATTTACCCTTCTTTTTTTATTTATCATACCAGTCATGCCCACATTTCTGACATATATCTTTGTCTGCATATTCTCCTCTATATAGAATACAATCATTTGGACATGCATGATATGATATGTACTTAACACCCAACATTTTCAACAATTTCTTTACCTCTTCCTAGCTAACGGGCAAGACATTATCACTCGGAAGAACATTATATTTGAATAGCCTGTAGTTGGTCATGGACAATATTAAATGTACATTAATTACAATAATTAGTTACGTTCATAAAATTGACCATTTGTAATGTTGATTGTGTGACAAGATTTCTTAAAATATAAGGGACTTGATAGTCAATTACCTCAAAATTTATGAGAAACATGCATTCGACAAGCCAAAAGTTTCTTTCAAGTTGTAAAATAGCATCATTGTCCCCAACTTGGTAGACTTTGACTGACCGCCAGGTCCAAAGAGAGGGGTGGTGGAAGAAAATATAAGGATTTCGAAAAAGGTATCAGCAATATGAACATTATCTCCTAGTTGATCATCCTTCTGGAATGCATATAACAACATTGTCTCTGTGGCAATCTTGTCCCTTGGGTAATCATCCATACCAACCTCTATTTTATTTCCTCCATTGCCAACTTGTGAAGAACTACTATTGTTGTAGTCATTCCTAATTGGTGAATCTGGTCGTAGTGGGAATTGAATAGGTGGTTGATTCAACCATTCTTGGTATCGCTCCTCTCTGTTTTTTCTCTTAATTCAGCCTTCTCTCGATTTTAAATTGTCATGGGGTGCAACGGAATATTGTAGGTAGGTCAGTCATCACCACTAGAATCCTAATAATTTAAAAAACTATATTTGAACATGATTAGTACAAAATCGATGATATCAATTAGTAAGCACATCAATGCATGATTAATTGGTTTGACGTTAAAATAATTACATTATATCAAACGATTATTATTACCATCATTATCCCAGGATTGTGGCTAGAAGATGGCATGTTACAATTGGCAGGGTGAAGCCGCTGTCCATTTTCATCTACCAACTGTGCCTTGTGGTATGATGCTCCTAATAAGAACTTCTGATATTTTGGAACTATTTGAATATTTTGGGCATCTGAATTCGATTTTGAATCTTCATGAACCTGCAAATTTGTATACATCGATTTTATTTGGTTGATTGACATGGATTAAAAAATAAATTCAATTAGATAATGAAAATATAAATAAAATTTGAAGTAATTACATCTGAAGATGGATAGGGAGAACTTTGCAATGGAATTTGAGAAATATTATGGAACAATATGCATTTTGAAGAATTATCCATTTGATATAATTATGAGTTTTTCTCCGTGCATTTGAGAAAAGTCAACAATAAATTTTGTAGTACATATCTGCAAGTAATTTTGGTGCCTTAAAAAATGAGTTATTGTTATAAGTGCTAATGTACTGTTAACCGCACCAGTGCAGTTTTATTACCGGATGAACCGATGTTGTTACTTAACAAACACATCAAATATCAGGAAAAAGAAAGTAAATTTTTTTTTTTGAAGTGAAAAAAAAGAGGTAAATTAAAAAATGAGCAACAAATGATTTTCGAAAATCTAATTTCATTAAAAAATCTTTAAATAGTAAAATCTATTCGTTATTTCATTATTTTTGCAAAAATTTTCAAGGAAGGATTTGCACAAGAGACATACCCAGAGCAAGAGAGCACAAGAGGACTATGGAGCAGCAAAATACTTTCGAACAACATCACTATTCATAGAATCAGAATTTGAAACATCTGGTGATTCACACAAAAACTATGTAGTATAGTAAAATTGTTAAATTTTAATGTAATAATTGTTTTTTTTACAGTTTCTATTAGATTTAATACATGCATAGTAAAAATTCTTAATTTTACAATTCATTTTACAAATAAAATCATTTACAATATCTATTCCTCTTTACATTTAATTAAAATTTACAAAAAAAAAAAACAAAAAAATTCATTTTACGTTAAACCCTTGGTTCTTCTTGTTTACGTGACTGCATAATTAGGGATTTTCATTTTAGATTTATAGGGTTTGTATTAATATATACATATATATATATATATATATATATATATATATATGACATCTAACCCGGGGGACCACTTGTAGAGTCGGATTCCAATCCTTGTCGGCACTTGCACAATTTAAAAAAATAAAACAACTTTTGTTAATTGGTGCACACTGTTTAAATAGTGCATCGGTGTGCGATTGTAGTATAGTGCACTGGGCGCGTATTGAAAAAAAACATTGTTTTATAATTTTTTTTTATTAATTTATGTTTATTTTAATTAGTGCTCTAATATTAATATAACACATTGGGTTTCCTTGTTGAGAAAGAGCACCATACGGTGTTTCTACTCTATTGGCGGTGTGTTTATAAGAACGTACCACACTCCGTTTGGTGTGTAAGTTGCGAAAGTTGCACCGTTTTTTTTATTTTTTTTTTATTTTTACCTAAAAAGTATGTGATTTATTTAGAAAATATATTAATGAATGGTACAGGTTTTATATTGATAAAGAAATGGCTAACAAGAGTTCAAGTAACACAAATACTAATAGAAAATCCAAAAAAAACAAAAAATGAAAGTTCTTTGTAAATTATTTACAAAAATAATTATTTTTTAACTATATGTAAGTTTAAATAATATGTATTGTTTAGTGTGTATCACACAGAGCCACAAAGTGACGAAGCTCGATAAGTTTCTTTCTGATCTAAGATCAGAAGAGTGTAAAATCTTGATGGAAAAATTGCATAAGGATGAATCAGGTGAATGAAAAAATACTATTGATCCAATATGAGTTTCGTTTTTGAATTTTCATTAATAATATACTTAAAATATTAGATAACATGTTTCAAACAATCTATTAATTTAGATATGTTTAATGTTCTATAGACACCAACAACGAGGAAAAACAATGTTTTTTTAAGAAAAAGAAAAAAATAGAACATGCAAATGAAAATTAATTGCTCCTTATCTCATTTGGAGTGGTGCTCGAGGTTAACGAAAGGGGGAAAAACTCTTACAAAACTTTGAGGGATCTAGTGGAACAAATGTATAGATGTTCTTTCCACTTACAATACAAATATCAGTCCAATGATTTGAAGAACCAAATTTTATTTAAACTATAGGAAGAGTTTCAAGAGAATTGGTTAATGAAACATGTCAAAATTTTAATAGCAAAAACATACAACAACAAAAAATGATTGAAAAATTAATATTCCTTTATATATATATATATATATATATATATATATATATATATATATATATATTACTAAAAAGCAATGATTTATAAATATCACTTTTGTTATATTTAGTTTTCATATATCAATATAAAAATTAAATAGTTTATTTTCATGTTACATTTTCAGGAAGATTATGAAAATATCAAAGGATGAACGAGTTGATATCAAAAATATGCCAGTAGGAAAGTCCAAAAAGGTGTACAAGGATATGGTTAAAGAAATGGACATAATTGCATTGCACAAGGAGTCATCTCAACAAAAACGTGCTTCAAATTTAATATTTAATCATTGAATTTTTTTATTAGGTACAATAAATAAATAATTTAGCATTAAATATTAATTTTCAAGGATTTTGTTACAGAAAATAAAATAAAATGGAACCCATTCAACAAATAAAATATGAGGACAAGAAAGAAAAGGATTGATATCTATGCTTGTGAGTAATTGTTACTTTCTTATAACAACTTAAATAGATTTCATTTCTGTATATTGTAAGTTTTCTTACAATAATCATCATTGAATGTCTTCAAACTAGTGCTAACATATGAAGAAGAACCATTAGAAGAATTGATTGAAATTGGGTTAAATATAGGTTGTTAGTATATGTTGACATATCATAAATTAATTGTGGAATTTGTAAGAATCTATATTTTTTTACTTAGCTATGTCTATAATTAATAGAACAAAAAAATATTTTATATTAAATCTATGATTAGTTATGGGGAATAAAACTTGTAGGAAACAAAGTATGGCACTACACCAATAAATGAATTGTCGAAAGATGGCATGAAATTTGGTTTTGAAAGAATGTGTATAGTTCACGAGTCAATTCTTGCTATGGTACATTTCTTTTCGATTTACATTGATGTATATTATTTAATATTTCAACTTTCATTATTCTCACCAATGTATATACACTCATTACACTTTATTTTAATTTTTGTAGATGGAACTTGAAGAAGAAGAAAACAATCACCACAATGAACAAAACATCCCTCCAAATAGCCCAAGTCATGTAAGTAGCTCAAGCAGTAAAAACAATTCCAGCAAAGAATAATGATCAATATGTTTGGATATAAAAGCAAAGCTTTGTATTTTTTGAAATATTTGTTTGTGAAATTAGAGATTTTGTTTAATGTAATGGACATAGTGTCTCAATTGAAAGACAAAGGGATACCAATAACTGTCCTATTTTGTATGAAAAAGAGTGTCTTATATATATATATATATATATATATATATATATATATACGTTTTAATTTATTCTATTATGTTCTCCATTGTCGTTGTGAAATGTTACACCACTGATTAAATATATGGATGATTATATATTATAATGAAGAGATAAAAAAATTGATGATATGATATAACAAATTCATCCAAACATCACATTGAAATGCACTAATAAAAATTTAATTGATATGAATACTGTTATAATATATGTGTCAAATTTTGATGAATAATTAATTTTTAAAAATCACAATAATTGCACTGTCACAGGTCAATGTTTCTAAAAAAATAGAAACTGAACACCGGTGTGTGTCAATTATTGCGCATCCGTGCATTTATATGATACTGTACATCGGTGCATTTCTACGACCTATGGGCACCGCACCAAATACCAATACCAATTAGAATGACTGGTGCACTTTATCAACGACTACCACCCAGGCAGGCGAATAGGCATTGCATGCATCGATATGGTCTTCCTTTAACGCGCCGATGAGTTTTTATAAATTAATGGCCCAGTGCATTTTAATACCTTAATGACCCAATGAGTTTTAACACCTTAACGTCCATATTGGGAAAAATACTGAGAGGGGGGGTGAATCAGTATTTATAGTTTATAAAATAAATTCAACCTTTTCTTTGAGCAGATTTCCATACGCGGTTTTTATGAACTGAACTAGCATATGCACGCGGAAATATAGAAGGAAACTAGCGTATACTGATTTACCTTTCAGATTTAGAGAATTTCTCAGGAACAGTCTTTTAAATAGATTTATCAGTTATGAATAAGGCTAGATAATCAGAAGTTATGAGCAGTAATCAATAGTATAAAGCATCACACACATGAACACCAATATTTAAGGTGGAAACCCAATTCGGGAGAAAACCACCGCTGTTGTCATCTCTATCTTCAATATTTATTATATAGAAAACCTTTTACAACATTGTACTGATGCAGACTTTTTCCAGTACGCAGGCTTCTACTTGCAGAAGGCTGCAACCTTCTCTCATTTTCCAGCTGCAACTGGAAGGGAGCTCCAACCCCCTGATCTCGTTTACCAGCTTCTACCCCATGATTTCAACACCAGCTTCTACTGGTTGAAAGCTTCTACTTCCATACTAAAGGCTTCAACCTTCAGACCCACTATAGACCACGTTTTATCAATTTTCATATTGGATCTAAACAACTTCAACACAACCCCTTAACATTAACAACCATACTTTGCACAAAACTTCAATCAAAACAGTAAGACCACTGTAACCAGAATATCAGAAATAACCCAAAATTCAGAGTAGATAATCAGATACATATTCAACCTTGAAAAACCATTAATTCAGATACCATACGGTGTTTTTCTTTATGTAACCCGTGTATATACGCGTCTTTCTTCACACCAACTTGCGTATGCTTCAGTGCATGCTAGTTTTTTATATTCTTGAAATAATATAGTTTCCACGTATACACACGCTTTTCTTTTCACCAACTAGCATATGCTTTCTTTCAGAATCTATTTAGACTCATATTCAGATCTAAAACTTTCAATTCAGACAATCTATCAACAATGCATAACTGTTTAGATAGTCACTCATCCTTCATCATGTTTTCTCAATCAGTGATTAGATTTGTTCATTATCAAATTAGCAGCATACTCCATATTCAATCAACCCAGAACTTCAAGAAGACTTCATTGACCGACATAAGAGAGAAAACAGAAATCACAAAAGTAATATCTGTAAATAAGCTTCAGAAACCCTAACTTCCATACGCGTTTTTATTAAGAGAACCTGCATATACACGCACTTTTACCAAGACAAACTAGCGTATAGATCTGTAGATGGTAGACTTTGCAGAATATACCAGATCTATAAACTTACCTAGATTTCTTCATTATCATTAGCAGACTTGCGCTAGTTTTTCATCATTTCTTTTGCAGATCAGCCTAGAGATTCATCATTTCTAGATCTAGAGATCTTGAACCTTCATAAAATCCATGGGTGCATCATAAATTTAGATCTATCAAAAACATATTTCAACCATGCAGATATCTCTCAAAGAGATTTATTCCTCAATAGCTTTTTTTTTTTTTTATGCACACCTTGCACTATGATCCTCTTCTCCTTATATAGTTTTAGCCTTTATCAATACCATGAGTCAAAACCACTTAACCGCTGATGGTATTCCTGGATGGGATCAAATAGATAATCCAACGCTCAATACTGTGGGCCAATACCATGGTCATGTCCCCTAGTTTTATAAATTTAGAGCATAAATAGGCATACGCTACTTGGTACAAACTTTTACACGTACGTACGCTACTTTGCCTTTACAAACCTGCGTATGCTTTGTGACATATCTTATTCATCATTACTATGGTACTTACTGGAATTTCTTTCTTTGTTACTTCTGAACTGCTATGTAGATACATCATATTTACATCATTAACAAATAGGTTGCTATCCAAAGACAACTCATCAAGTCAGTTTCCATCAAGGACAACTTCATCAAGTAGGTTGCCATCAAGGACAAGACATTGCATCATATTGCCAACAATCTCCCCATTTGGACTTGATGGCAACCATGATCGTGTTTGATACTGACATCACCATTATTCAAACACCATAATACATAATACTCTCCCCCTTTGACATCAAGGGCAAAGGGCGGATCAAAACCAACACAAGGTTTTTCTTCCCTTGTATAAGGATGAGCTCTGTAGACCTGATGTGCAGTGAAGGTATCATGCTCCCCCTGAGTTTATGCTAAATTTTCAAAACATATTTTTCAATGAAGTACATGACTCTATAACTCATCCTATCACCAAGGACTCATACTTACATCAATGATCCAACTAAGTGGATTTACATATTTGACTCAACCACCCAACCAAGTGGGTTTACAAATTTGAAAAAGTCCTTACATGACTGAATATTACAATTTTACATCATAGGTCTTAACATGACCTTTTCATCAAATTATAGAAATAACTTATACAATCAAGACCAAAGAATCTCAAGCATGAGATCAGACCACATCAAATAATTAGAATGCCAACAATGCATCCTTTCCATATGACCAAAGCTCCCCCTTAGCTTGTGCATCCTGAACACTTTCAACAGCAAATCATCAAGGCATCTTCATCAAATATCAGAGAATGAAACAAAAATATGAGAGTTGAGACATCACCAGAGATACCCAACAACACCACAGCTGTGCTGAAGAATGCTGACCCAAAAAAAAAATTTGTCAGCAAACACCCATACGCGGTTTTCTATGTATAAACGCGCGTATATACGCGACTGTCCTCCAGGAAATCTGCGTATCCAAGTTAATATTATGTATTTAAGTAGATCTAATCTTCTGCATGGCAGAGACTACTCCCAGCTTCTGTCTGAGATATTCAAACGCTTCCCTGGGTAAAGGTTTGGTAAATATATCAGCAACTTGTTCTTTGGAGGGAACATACTCCAACTTCACCTTTTGTTCAAGCACTTGTTCACGTAAGAAGTGATACTTGATGGGAATCTGCTTGGTCTTGGAATTCATGACAGGATTCTTTGAGATACTGATGGCACTTGTATTATCACACATAATGAATATAGGAGGTGAACATTTGATTTGACTGTCTTGTAAGGTTTTCATCATCCAAAGAAGTTGAGTGCAACATGATGCGGCAGCCACATATTCTACTTTTGCTGTAGATAAGGCAATAGAGCTTTGCTTCTTCCTGAACCAAAATACTAACCGAGGCCCCATATAGAATGCACCGCCACTAGTTCTTTTCCGATCATCAACATTTCTAGCCCAATCTGCATCAGTGTAAGCATGAAGAGTGAGATCAACATTCTTTGGATACCATAGTCCAAAGTCTTGATTTCCTTGTAGATATTTGAATATTATTTTGACAGCCTGAAGGTGAGACTCTTTTGGATTAGCTTGGAATCGTCCAACAATCCCAACTGCATGCATAATGTCTGGTCTAGTCCCAGTGAGATAAAGTAGACTTCCTATCATAGATATGTATTCTGGTTGATTCACCGTGGGAGAATCATCATGAGAACTGAGATTACATCCGGTTATCATTGGTGTACTTATAGGTTTGCACTCTTCCATGCCATACTTCTTCAGAATTTGCTTAAGATATTTTGCTTGTGATAAGAATATGCCATCTATAGTTTGATGCACTTGCAAGCCAAGAAAGAATGTTAGTTCCCCAAGTAAAGACATTTCAAATTCTTGCTGCATAACAGAAGCAAATTTCTGACTCATAGACTCTTCATTACTTCCAAAAATGATATCATCAACATATACAACCACAATCATTAGTTTATCATTTTCAGGTTTTGTGTATAAGTTGCTATCAGCAGACCCCTTTGAAAATCCTTTTTGATGAAGATATTTGTCAAGACGATAATACCATGCCCTTGGAGCTTGTTTGAGACCATATAGAGCCTTTTTAAGTCTACAAAAAAGTTTTTCATCATTTCCCAAAATGAATCCTTCTGGTTGTTCTATATAAACTTCTTCTTCTAGATCACCATTGAGAAAAGCAGATTTAACATCCATTTGATAAACTTTGATTTGTTGGAAGCTTGAAAAAGCAAGAAACATTCTTATGGCTTTAAGTCTACCTACAGGAGAAAAAGTTTCTTCAAAGTCTATACCTTCTTGTTGAGCATACCCCTTGCAAACAAGTCTAGCTTTATTTCTTATAATATCCCCATTCTCATTTAACTTGTTTTTAAATATCCATTTAGTTCCAATGACATTTTTGTCATGAGGTCTTGGTACTAATTCCCAAGTGTGATTCTTTTCAATTTGATCAAGCTCTTCATTCATGGCTTGAATCCAACATTCATCTTTTCTAGCTTGATTGACATTGTGTGGTTCAATAGTGAATAGAAATGCCAAATAGCTAGAAGATCCCACAAGAGTCCTTCTTGTTTGTACACCTGATCCCTTTTCTCCCAAAATTTGAGATTTTGGATGATTCTTTTGAACATATCTGGATGGAGCTTTTTCAGATAAATCATCTTCAGGTTCTTCATTGGGTTCACTGTCTATATCATTTCTATTTGATGTAGAAGGATATATGTCACCATCGTCTTCATCTGTTGTTTGTTTTTCTTCTTTTGGAGCTGCAGGAGACTCATCAATAACAACATCAATACATTCAACAATCTTTTGAAGTCTTTTATTGTAACATTTATATGCTCTACTCCTAGAGGAGTAACCAAGAAGTATTCCTTCATCTGCTCTGGGTTCAAACTTGCCAAGTTTTTCATCATTATTTTTGATAAAGCATTTGCTTCCAAAAACTCTAAAATGCTTCATAGTGGGAGGATTACCATACCAGAGTTCATATGGATTTTTATCACTATTTACACGAACATGTGCCTTATTAAGAATATTTACCGTTGTATGCGCTGCTTCTCCCCAAAATGTGTTAGGTGTTCTAGAATCATCAAGCATAGCTCTAGCCATTTTTTGAACTATTCTATTCATTCTTTCTGCTACGCCATTTTGTTGTGGGGTGCTAGCTACAAAAAACTGTCTTTTTATGCCATTTTGTTCACAAAATTCAAGGAATTCATCTGATGTATATTCTCCTCCTCGATCAGATCTAAGACAATTGATTTTTAGATCTAATTCATTTTCAACCAGTGCTTTGAAGATCTGAAATTTCTCAAATGCTTCATCTTTGTGTTTAATCAACCCAATCTAACACATTCTAGAGAAATCATCAATAAATAAGATATAGTATTGTTCACCATGTGGTGAATTTTTCCTCATAGGTCCACATATGTCAGTATGAATGAGTTCAAGAGGCTTACTTGATGATCCTTCCTTGGCATTAAATTGCACTCTGGTTTGATTACCGAATTGGCAAGATTTGCATATGATACTTTCAGGTAGAGTAATATTGCAAAGATCACAAACAACTTTAATTCTGCTTGATTTGTTGATTTGAGAGAATCTCAGATGCCCCAACCTTCTATGCCATAGCCAGTTTTCTGAAGTTTTACTCAAGTAACATTGTTCTTTGCAGTTCTTCAATACATACAGGTTGCTTGGAGTTCCGTTTCCTTTTATAATTATTTTACCTGTATCAAGATCATGTACCACACATTCTTTTGAACTAAAGACAACTTCAGTTCCTTGATCACACATTTGACTTACACTTAACAGGTTATGCTTTAATCCATCCACATACATGACATTATTAGCTTTCACCTTTTCTTTTAGAAAAAAAAACCCTTTTCCCTTAATGACAGCAGGAGTATCATTTCCAAATGTAACATTCTTTTCTTTTTCTAGAGCACTATATGCAAGAAGTTTGTTTTTGTCACCTGTCATGTGTTTTGAGCATCCACTATCAATGTACCATTGATTTTCTTCTCCTTCTGCAAATAAAGCTATGCCACAATTTTCAACCTGTAATTCCTTATTTTTCCATACTTTGGAGCTTGAAGGAAGATGCTCTTTTGGCTGGACTTTGCTCCTGCATTCAGATTCTTCATGGCCAAATTTATTGCAATAAGCACATTCAACTTCATTTTGAAGAGGAGAAAAGTTGTTATAGGTATTCTTCTTTTTTCCAATATCAATCCTTTTCTTTCTTGCTTCTCTTGTCATGATGGTTTTATATGCAACACATTGAACAACTTTATGACCAAAATTGTGACATGAGAAACATTGTCCATTGAAGAAGAAATTTCTGCGATCATGAAATCTTCTACTTGAATTTACCTGTTAGTTGGTGTTTCTTTGAAAGGTATTCTTGTTAGTGTTATTTGAATTGAGATGTTCATGCTTTACCTGTGAAGATTATTTATTCCTTTGCTGAGTGGCAAAATGTTGTATACTGGCTGTAGCTGCTTTTAGATAATTTGGTGCTGAAGTCCAAGAAGATTCTCTGATATATCCAAGACCTGTCTTTATAAAAGGAGAACGTTGTACCTTGATAATATCATCTAAGGTTTTAGATCCTTTAGAAAATCTAAGATTCAAAGTCTTTACTTTCTCAATTTCTTTTCTTAGACTTACTATTTCACATTCTAATTTCTCATTGTGTTTCACCTTTTCTTCAAGCTGATTTTTCAGAGTTTCTATGCATATTTTACTTTCTTCTAAGCATATTTTGAGTTGATTGATTTCATCAAGAAAATCATTGTCCTCTAAAGCATCCATAAAAGTATCTTTTTCTTCTCTAGATTATTTTTCAAATGCCATGAGAAGTCTAAGATCTTGTTCTCATTCTTCCTCACTGTCAGATAACCCATCGCTATCTTCATGAGTATAGTAACTTTTTCTAGTGCTAAATCGATTCTTATTCCTTCTTGCTACTTCCTTCCCTTTTTCATGTGTTTCTTTATGAGGACACTTAGCAGCATAATGACCAACTCTTCCACAAGAAAAACATTTGAAAGGAAGCTTACCTCTGAATCGTCCTATGCCAAGTTGGAGTTTCTTTACAAAATTTACCTCATCTTCTTCTGAGATATACCATGATCCTTCTGTCTCTTGTACTTATTTCCCTTTTGTAGAAGCTCTAAAGATGGCTTCTTTAACTTCAGATGGTCCTCCTCTTCTCATTTCACATGCAGTTAGTATGCCATGAAGTTGCACCACAGTAAGATTTTGAGGATCCTGCTTTTCTTCAAGATCAGAAACTTTTGACTCAAATTTTTCCGTTAGTGATTTTAAAACTTTCTCAACCAAAGTAGATTCGGTTATTGTTTCTCCTAGATTTTTCATACGATTTACAATATCATCAAGACGTAAAAAGAAATTGTCAATGCTCTCCTCATTATGCATTTTTAGATTCTCATATTGAATTCTGAGAGTTTGGAGTTTAACACTTTTTACCTTTTCATCACCTTCATAACTTAGAATGATTTTGTCCCATATTGCCTTTGCTATATCCAGCTGCATGAATTTGACAAATTCTAATTCAGTTAGACTTTCCAATAGAGAATTGACCACCTTTGCATTTGTTTCATAATTCTTTCTTGCCGTTGGATCTGTTGGTACTACAACTAGATATTGATATCCTCCTTCAACAATAGCCCATACATCTGCTCCTAGAGACCGAAGATAGGATCTCATCCTTTTTTTCCAAAATATTAAATTGTTTTCGTTGAGGAGCGGAGGCTTGATAGATGCTGTTCCATCATGATTGCTCATCTTGTTTGATCTTCCTTCTAGTGGCTAAGATTTTTCAGAAGGACTTGCTATGATTCCAATTGTTGGGAAAAATATTGAGAGGGGGGGTGAATCAGTATTTAGAGTTTATAAAATAAATTCAAATTTTTCTTTGAGCAGATTTCCATATGCGGTTTTTATGAACTGAACTAGCGTATGCACGCGGAAATATAGAAGGAAACTAGCGTATACTGATTTACCTTTCAGATTTAGATAATTTCTCAGGAACATTCTTTTAAATAGATTTATCAGTTATGAATAAGGCTAGATAATCAGAATTTATGAGCAGTAATCAACAGTATAAAGCATCACACACATGAACACCAATATTTAAGGTGGAAACCCAATTCGGGAGAAAACCACCGCTGTTGTCATCTCTGTCTTCAATCTTTATTATATATAAAACCTTTTACAACATTGTACTGATGCAGACTTATAACAGTACGAAGGCTTCCACCTACAGAAGGCTGCAACCTTGTCTCGTTTTCCAGCTGCAACTGGAAGGGAGCTCCAACCCCCTGATCTCGTTTACCAGCCTCTCCTGGAAGAGAGCTTCGACCCCCTGATTGCAACACCAGCTTCTACTAGCTAAAAGCTTCTACTTGCATACTAAAGGCTTCAACCTTCAGACCCAATGCAGACCACATTTCATCAATTTTCATACTGGATCTAAATAGCTTCAACACAACCCCTTAACATTAACAACCATACTTTGCCCAAAACTTCAATCAGAACAGTAAGACCATTGTAACCAGAATATCGGAAATAACCCAAAATTCAGAGTAGATAATCAGATACATATTCAACCTTGAGAAACCATTAATTCAGATACCATACACTGTTTTTCTTTATGTAACCCGCGTATATACACGTCTTTCTTCACACCAACCTGCGTATGCTTCAGTGCATGCTAGTTTTTTATATTCTTGAAATAATACAGTTTTTGCATATACACGCGCTTTTCTTTTCACCAACTAGCGTATGCTTTCTTTCAGAATCTTTTTAGACTCATATTCAGATTTGAAACTTTCAATTCTGTAATATCCCCAAAGGGGAATAACCAGTAATAAACAGAAATATGCCAAGCAGATATAGAAAATATAATGGTGAACCAGATCACTGAATCATAACACATAGAATACCAGAAACTGAGCCATTTTATTAATCAGAAAGTACATAGAGAGGAGTACAATAAATCGGAGTAAGTGCACCTGTCCTTGCCCTAGGCAAGTGGAGCCCTCTCAACAAGAAAATGGTGCCCAACAAGACGGGCGTCCCTGGGCGCTGCGAATGCGAAAGATGACTATGTGACCCAGTGCGGGGGCCCCGAGGGCGGTGAATAGGCCGATCTCCTACGCAAACCCTCTCCAATGGCTTATTTGTCTGCTAGTGACGGCGCGGCTGGAATGGAGCACCGGCCACCAAGCCTCCGGGATAGATGGATCAGCCACTAAAGGCTAGAAAACGCTGTTGAGCCTATCTCTCCCAAACCTGCTCCTCAGATCAGCGTCCTACCAAGTGGATCTGCTCCTGAATGCTCAGATCTGCTGGATCTGAAGCCTCCAAACCAGATCTGCGTCCTTCCCTTCCTGATCTGCGTCCTCCAATATCAGATCTGCAACCAAACCTTCAAATCTATGATGGATCTGATAATATCTCTTCAGATCTACAGCCTCTAGGGCTGGATCTGATGTTATCCCTTTAGATCTGGACTAGATCTGCCAATATTTCCTCAGATCTGCAACTCCCCAAGCTGGATCTAGGGCTAAACCTCCAGATCTACAACATACAAGACTAGATCTGCAAGTAGCTGCTCTGATCTACCCCTTTCAAGGCTGGATCTAACAATAGGCCTTCAGATCTGCAACCCTTCCCTTCAGAAATGGACAGCGTCCTTGCTCTCGGGCTAGACAGCGTTCTTCACCTCCTGAACAGCGTTCTCCCTTGCCAGATCTGAACTGCGTCCTTCCTGGGACAGCGTCCTCACCTTCCTGAATAGAACAGCGTCCTCTCTCCTGATGAGACAGCGTCCTCTCCTCACTGAACTGCGCAGCCACAAGAGGGCTTTCTCCTCCTTGGATTTGCTTCAGAAACTGCTGCTGCTTTGCTACTGGAACTGAAAAGTGTACTCCGAACAAACCTTACTAGGGCGGGCACTCGAAGTCCCCCGAAGCTAAGGGTGAAACCAGAAAAACCTTACCAGGGCAGGCACTCGAAGTCCCCCGAGGCTAAGGGTGAGATCTCCGACCGGAAACACTCGTGCACTAAACAGTGCTGCAGACCGACTAAACAACCGGCGTGCTGAAGCAGACAAAGTCTAGCTATCAATAAGAATATCAAATCATGAATGATCCAAATGAGGTGAGAACCTCTCCTTTTATAATGCCAAACTCCCTCCAACTTAACTCTCCTTTAACCTGCGCAGTTTACCTTGGGTCAGCCTGATGCCTCCCCCATCATACTCCTGTGGACCCCCAAGGCCCCCTTTCTAAGTTACAACGTCAATCTACTAGGAAAGGAACACTTTATTATAAAGTGAGGTGACTAAAGTGAGGTGACCCCTCTTATTTCTCACTTTATTTATTATTTCCAACTAAAGCGGCAAAATTAAACAAAAATGAAATATTCCAATTAGCAAGGCTAATTGGGAATATTACAGTCTCCCCCGGCAAAACGTTTCTTGTCCTCAAGCAACTGAAGTGATGGATGCTGTAAAGTCTGCTCGCTCTCCCAAGTGGCATCCTCATCCGGCAAAAATTGCTTGTTCTCAAGCAATGCTTGAACAAGCCTACTCACTAGCTGATGCTCCCTGCCGATACTGCAAAATGTGCCTGGGTCCCACTGAAACCTCTCTGTCTCCTGCATCACCCTGATATGAAGGGATATCTCAATGCCAGGATCCCAAACTGGCCTCTCATGGTACCGGCCAATCAATAGTCCTCCCGGATCCCATCGCCACTGTGGCCAATAATAGCCCAAGTCCCATGACTCGGACTGCTCACTGCCTCTGGCTATGACTAAAGACCATGACTGCTGCTGTTCTGCATCTATGAATGTGTAAGTTGTCCCATCGACTGTGTACCAGCTCATCATCTCTCTCCACTCAAGGCATGAAGTGGGGAACATCTCTCTCATGTGGATCCTCCATCCCCAAGCAATCATCCAAACCAAATGAGCCACCTCCCGACAAGGCAACTCCTGAAAATCACCTTCCACCTCAAGCTCCGGTAATGAAGGCGGGCTGAAAGTCTGATCTTGGGCTGCAAAATCATTGCCCTCCAATGGCAGAGTGAAAAACAATCCTCCAAAGAAGGTTCCTCCATCAATGAAGAACAAGCTGGCCCAAAACAAACCATAGTGCAGTCTTATCCACTGCAACCCCAGAAAATCACATGGCAAGCAATGTGCAAGATCCAACACATCTACTAATGGATAGCAAATGGCCGAATATGACAACAACATAGGTCCAAACACTTGCCCATGGCTGTACAATGGATGAATATCGATCTCATGGCCCACATCAAAAGAGAACGCATATAAAGTAGTGGTGGCCATGCCTCCCCCCATGCTCCCATTAGAACATGTAGTGCAGAAATTGTGAGAATTTTTCCCACTCACGGACACATCCAGCTCATGTGTCTCCCTCATAACCAAGCCTCCCATACAAATCTGATATATATCAGCAAATGAAGACATGATCAGCAGCAAAATGAAGGAAATGCTGAAGGTCTCCTGTGGTGCAAGAAGGTACCAACAGCTTCCTAAACAAGTACAGCGCAGTTTTACAAGTTGCTGCTTGATAAGAGTACAAGGCAAAATGCTTATGTTACCCATGCATGTCTTCATGTGATACCTGGTATAGTGCTGCAAATGAACATACATGTGATGATAAAACATTTTCCCAAGGCCACAAAAGAGATGGCTACCTCCATCATGTAGCTTGGCCCAATACAACTCATGGAGCAATGTGACAAGCTCGCCCTCTTGTGAAGCAATGCATTGCATAAGAATGGTAAGAGGGTGCAAATCAATGAATGTATAAACAAATCCCTCACCATATGCTGGAAGTAAGATGGTACATGGGTCCATAAATGAGTCCTCCATAAAGTGTTGACCTGCTATGAAGAAGACTGAACCATGTGCTGCAAGAAGATAATCCTCCTTATGCTTGGAAACCCAAGTCAAGAAGGATATGCCATAGATGTCTCTATCATCATTATTTCTTGTAAGTGCAATAAATATGAAGTGATCCTGGGACCTATGGGTTATAGATCCACCATATCTCTGCTGCGCACACTTCATCCATAGTGTTCTGCTCCAAGGTGACAACGCTGTGGGCTCATGCAAATGAGTTCCTGTCAGTACAAGACTCTGTTCTTTGACATGCTCCTTGTCAAAGATTCCTCTAATAATGCTGCAATAAATATGGAATACCTCCCAAGAGAGAAGTGCTTCCCCATCAAAGACCATGGAGATAGTGCCATCTCCTCCTCCTGCAACATCATACAAAGTGTGAGAGCAAATCTGCCCTTGCTCTCCCAAGAACAAACCAAGCAACAAGATATTGTGTTGCCTCTCCATACCTCCATCAAACCACTCATGTGATGAAGACACAATGAATGATATGAGTAACACATCAACACCATGCATCCATACTCTATGCTGCTCAATGATGCAAGTATCCATCCATCTTTTCCCCATCCTCCTACTCGTAGGAAGTGTGTTTTCCAAGTGATGGCCAAACTCTTTCAAGAGTAACCAGCGCAGCCAAGCCTCCTGCTGCCTGGTGTCATAGATCTGCAAATAGCCTCCTAGCTCTTTGCTCATCATCCCCATCCACTCAATCACTTGTGGATGCCTCCTTCTCCTCATCCTGGTATTCCTCCCATGAGGGCTATCATCCCCCCAAATCAAATTTCTGATTTTGCACTTCATGGGATTTTGGAATATAAACTTCTCAAGGATCAATGAGACCCTGTCAAGACTCAAATAGGTGGTAGGCAAAAACCTCCCATCATGATGTGTATGGCTCAAGGGATGTCCAACACAAGCATGAGAGATGTTATCCATCCGAAGATGTCCTTCATCTCCTATCTGCTCTTGTGAGAAGGGAACCAAATCATTGTGTTCCATAGCCCGCTCCACCGAGTACCAACTCAAAATCTCTCTCCATCCAATCTCAACATATGGATGTTGTACCCTGTACAACTCTGATCGTCTCATACCGCTATCCAAGTCAGCATATGAGATCTGACTAGGTGGCTCTGCCTCTCTCTCTCCAACGGGAAGAGATGACTCAACAACACCGCCAGTCCCATCCATGCATACCTGAAGGGGAATGATCTGACGCTCCAATGTGCCCTCTGGTTGTACCATCAGGGAATCCAGTTGTTCCCCAATGTGGACCAACTTGGCCGCTGACTTGGCACAAGTCGCTCTCATACCCTCCAGCTCCTGGTCCTGCAACAAAATGGTCTCCCGTACCAACGCGGCCTTCTCCCTCAAAACTCGAAGGTCCGTCCGAAGCCTATGATACTGCTGTCTGCGACCATCATCCAATATCTTCGTACCTGTCGTTACCTCATCGAGGGTGGATACATCTCCTGACACCTCACCCATCTGTTGTGTGCTGCTACCATCCGAAGACTCGGACACGGCTCCAGTCATCACCTCACTGGATGGCTCTACCGGGGTAGGCTCTATCTCCTCCACTACGACATCAACCGGCACGGTCAAGGAGGGCTCTAATGATGGTGAGTCCTGTGTCACACTAGGTGTATCCTCGAACTCCCTGCAATCCTGTGTGTCCTCATCCTCTAAGTGCGAGGTAACCATTTTAATGGTTTTCCTCTCCGATACTCGGTCAAGCTGGAAAGAGGTATCCAACTTGTCCACCCAAGCTCTCCCTGAGCGCCTGGATGACCTGTCAAATGTCGGTAAATGGAATCTGCTCGCTGCACGGTGACTATCACGGTGGGAGCCACGTCCCTTGTGTCGCTCCTGCTCATAAGTCTGGCCGCCACATCTGAACTGGATATATTGATTGAAAGGGAAAGCATCCATGAATTCCTGTCCCATGCTCCGCCAATCTGCAAACATAGCCGCATGTTGAGCTGGACCCCCATCTCTTGGTGCAGTTGGTTCCTCTTCCTCTACCGGAAAGGTAGGCATAGTGGGTCGCGTGGGTGTGGAATCGACCTTCTGCGCTGTCACAATGGGAATAGCGTCTGGTATATAGCTAGACACGCCCGATCCTTCCCCCACCTGGAAAACCCTAGGGGGTTCTCTCTGCGTCCCCTCTGCAATCTTCTTGGTTACATCCTGCATGAATGCATCCATCTTCTCAGTCAACTTCGCAAACATGGCCTCCATTGGATTCCGCTGATCTGTCTCCCTAAATCTCCTCTTATCCACATCACCTGCCATCAGCTCTTTCTGCTATATGTCTACAGGCTCCTCAGAAACTGCACGGCTGCTGCAAAACCATACCGCGTTTAACTTCACCTCCGATTTATCCACCGAAAACCTATTCGTAAAATTCCGTGAATTTGGGAAACAATAGATCTCTCGCTCAAAACCTTATTTATTAAAACCCGTAAAACGTTTTCTCGTTCGACAAAATTCAAAATTTGGACCCTTTTCATTTTCGTCCTTTTTCCAACTCATACTGAATCGCAACTCCATATCGCTTCCGTATGATTTCTTTTCTCGATGTCATAGACCACAAAATGTCGAGCTTAATTATGCTTTGATACCACTGTAATATCCCCAAAGGGGAATAACCAGTAATAAACAGAAATGCACTAATACAGATATAAACTGAACCAGATCACTGAATCATGACACATGTAACACCAAAATCTGAGCCATTTTATTAATCAGAAAGTACATAGAGAGGAGTACAACAAATCAGAGTAAGTGCACCTATCCCTGCCCTAGGCAGGTGGAGACCCTCTCAACAGAAAATTTTTTCAACAAGGATAGCCCTAGCTTGATGTAGACCGAAGATGAACTGCGCTATATCAACAAGATCGATGAATATCTTCTACTGCAAACCCTCTCCAATGAAAAACGCTGTCTCTGCTAGTGACAGCGCAGAAACAGATGGAGCACCAGCCACCCAAACCTCCAGACAGATGGATGAGCCACTAAAGGCTAGAAAATGCTGTTGAGCCTATCTCTCCCAAACCTGCTCCTCAGATCAGCGTCCTACCAAGTGGATCTGCTCCTGAATGCTCAGATCTGCTGGATCTGAAGCCTCCAAACCAGATCTGCGTCCTTCCCTTCCTGATCTGCGTCCTCCAATATCAGATCTGCAACCAAACCTTCAAATCTATGATGGATCTGATAATATCTCTTCAGATCTACAGCCTCTAGGGCTGGATCTGATGTTATCCCTTTAGATCTGGACTAGATCTGCCAATATTTCCTCAGATCTGCAACTCCCCAAGCTGGATCTAGGGCTAAACCTCCAGATCTACAACATACAAGACTAGATCTGCAAGTAGCTGCTCTGATCTACCCCTTTCAAGGCTGGATCTAACAATAGGCCTTCAGATCTGCAACCCTTCCCTTCAGAAATGGACAGCGTCCTTGCTCTCGGGCTAGACAGCGTTCTTCACCTCCTGAACAGCGTTCTCCCTTGCCATATCTGAACTGCGTCCTTCCTGGGACAGCGTCCTCACCTTCCTGAATAGAACAGCGTCCTCTCTCCTAATGAGACAGCGTCCTCTCCTCACTGAACTGCGCAGCCACAAGAGGGCTTTCTCCTCCTTGGATTTGCTTCAGAAACTGCTGCTGCTTTGCTACTGGAACTGAAAAGTGTACTCCGAACAAACCTTACTAGGGCGGGCACTCGAAGTCCCCCGAAGCTAAGGGTGAAACCAGAAAAACCTTACCAGGGCAGGCACTCGAAGTCCCCCGAGGCTAAGGGTGAGATCTCCGACCGGAGACACTTGTGCACTAAACAGTGCTGCAGACCGACTAAACAACCGGCGTGCTGAAGCAGACAAAGTCTAGCTATCAATAAGAATATCAAATCATGAATGATCAAATGAGGTGAGAACCTCTCCTTTTATAATGCCAAACTCCCTCCAAAACTTAACTCTCCTTTAACCTGCGCAGTTTACCTTGGGTCAGCCTGATGCCTCCCCCATCATACTCCTGTGGACCCCCAAGGCCCCCTTTCTAAGTTACAACGTCAATCTACTAGGAAAGGAACACTTTATTATAAAGTGAGGTGACCCCTCTTATTTCTCACTTTATTTATTATTTCCAACTAAAGCGGCAAAATTAAACAAAAATGAAATATTCCAATTAGCAAGGCTAATTGGGAATATTACAAATTCAGACAATCTATCAGCAATGCAGAACTGTTTAGATAGTCACTCATCCTTCATCATGTTTTCTCAATCAGTGATTAGATTTGTTCATTATCAAATCAGCAACATACTACATATTCAATCAACCCAAAACTTCAAGAAGACTTCATTGACCGACATCAGAGAGAAAATAGAAATCACAGAAGTAATATCTGTAAATAAGCTTCAGAAACCCTAACTTCCATACACGCTTTTTATTAAGAGAACCCGCGTATACACGTGCTTTTACCAAGACAAACTATCATATAGATCTGTAGATGGTAGACTTTGCAGAATATACCAGATCTATAAACTTACCCAGATTTCTTCATTATCATCAGTAGACTTGCGCCAGTTCTTCATCATTTCTTTTGTAGATCAGCCTAGAGATTCATCATTTCTAGATCTAGAGATCTTGAACCTTCATCATATCCATGGGTGCATCATAAATTTAGATCTATCAGAAACAGAGTTCAACCATGCAGATATCTCTCAAAGAGATTTATTCCTCAATAGCTTCTTTTTTTTTTATGCACACCTTGCACTATGATCCTCTTCTCCTTATATAGTTTTAGCCTTTATCAATACCATGAGTCAAAACCACTTAACCGCTGATGGTATTCCTGGACGGGATCAAATAGATAATCCAACGCTCAATACTGTGGGCCAATACCATGGTCATGTCCCCTGGTTTTATAAATTTAGAGCGCAAATAGGCATACGCTACTTGGTACGGACTTTTACGCGTACATACGATACTTTTCCTTTACAAACCCGCGTATGCTTTGTGACATATCTTATTCATCATTACTCTGGCACTTATTGGAATTTATTTCTTTGTTACTTCTGAACTGCTCTATAGATACATAAGATTTACATCATTAACAAATAGGTTGCTATCCAAAGACAACTCATCAAGTTAGTTTCCATCAAGGACAACTTCATCAAGTAGGTTGCCATCAAGGACAACACATTGCATCATATTGCCAACAGTCTCGGTGCATTTTTACACCTTAACGATGCCGGTGTATGCACCTTCTATCGTCCTGGTGCGTATTTGTGGGTGACATGCACCAGGATGTTGCTAAACACCCCAGGGTTTTTCCATCCCTCTGCTTGCCAAGTTTTTTTTAGTTGTGTTCAAGCTCCGTTAGAAGCTCTGTCAAAACCTCTGTTACCAAAAACATATGTTGTAGCAATTTTTTTTTGACAATTTTGGCCAATTTTATCACACTAAACACTGTTACCGATGAAATAGGTAACTTGACCTCAAAACGGGAACTCTAGCCCAAAAACTCTCAAAAAACATGAAAAAACACCCAAAAAAAAAAAGTGTGTCTTCCAGAACGCACTTGTTTTTTTTTTAAGGTAAAATTTCAACATTTTCTAAAATTATGCTAAAAACAAAATTGTTTGTTGAAAAAAGGATTGAAAAAACACCCCCCCAAAAAAAGTGTCTCTTCCAGAACGCACTTCGTTTTTTTTGAAGGTCAAATTTCAACATTTTATAAAATTATGGTAAAAACAAAATTGTTTCTTGAAAAAAGGATTGAAAAAACACCCTCAAAACAAAACCAGTTGATGCTGGAATAACAAAAAAAAAAATTGTGTCATACTTTTGTCATTTTTAAAAATAGAAGTAGCATTTTTTAATTTTTAAAATTCAAACATTAAAAAAAAACTAAAATTTAAGAAAAAAATAAATTTAAAAAATAAAAACATTTAAAAGCTTAAAATTTAAAAATATATGAAGATAAAAAAAATAAAAATAAAAACAAAGTAAAAATTTTAATTCAATCATTAAAAAAAACCTAAAATTTAAGGAATTTTTTTTTTAAAAATAAACCAAAGAAAATTAAGATTAAAATTTAAAAAAATATAGAAATTAAAAAATAAAAATAAAAACAAAATAAAAATATTAAATTTAAAAAAAAAAACAAGTTAAAAAAAGAAGGAATTTATAAAAAATAAAATGTAGAAATTAATTTTAAAAAAGAAAAAGAAAATGCTTGTTAAATTAAAAAAAAAATAAATTAAAACAAATAATTAAATTTAAGGAAATATATTAAATTTTAATAAATTTAAAAATTCAAAATTAAAAAAAAACACTATTCAAATTAAGAGGAAAAAAAAAAGAAAATTTAATTAAAAATAAAAAATAAAAATAAAATACAATGAAAATATCAAATTTAAAACAATATATATTAAAAAAACAAACAAACTATAAAAAATAAATTAAATTTAAATTATAAAAAATAAAATATATATATGAACTTAAATTAAAATAGGTATATACATTAAATTTTATTAAATTAAAAAAAAAAGAGGTTAATATTAAAATAACAAATTAAATTTAAAAACAAAAAATTTTAAATTTTAATAAATAAATGAATAAACAAATAAATTTTGAAAGAAAATATAAATTTTAAATATAAAAGAAAAAAAAATATTGTTAAACGAAAAACTTTAAAAACTTTAAAAATCAATTAAAAATGGAAAATTGAAAAAAAAAGAGAAAAAAATATTAAATAAAAAAAAAAAAATTAAAAATTAAGTTTCATTAAAAAAAAAATCTAATTTTAAATACACAATTTTAATTGAAATATAAAAATATAAAAAATTTATGTAATTAACAAAAAAGAAAAAGAAAAAAAGAGTAAAACATTTTAAAAAAAATATTAAATCGAAATAAATTAAAAAATATATATATAAAATTTATTGAATATTATAAAATTATATTAAAAGACTAAATGTAAAAGTTAATAACAAAGAAAAATTATGAAATGAAAAAAAAAAAAAATCAATTAAATATAAAAAATGGACAAAATTAAATAAAAATTGTTAAAAATAATAATAATAATAATAAATTTAAAACAAAAAAATAATAAGATTAAAACAAAATTAAAACAAAACGAATTTTATTTTAAATAATTAAAATAAAAATTTATATTTTGAAATTAAAAAAAAAAAATTAAAAAAAAAATCAATTAAAAAAAAAAATTAAAGAAAAAACAATTAAAAATAAACGGTGGTGGTGGTCCCGCTCGCTGGGCGGAGAGGGAATCGGCCCTCCGCCCGCCGGGGACTGGGAGGCCGGCTGGGCCGGCCCCGTGGCGCCCCCCGGCCGGCCCCCGTCGCCAAGTGGGCGGGCTGTGAGCGCACAGCCCGCCCGCTGGGCGGCAGCGGCCGCTCACAGCCCGCCCGCTGGGCGGCGGGGGCTGGCCGGGCGGCGCCACGGGGGCGGCCCAGCCGGCCTCCCGGCCCCCAGCGGGCGGAGGGCCGATTCTCGGAATCGGCCCTCCGCCCGCCGGGGGCCGGGAGGCCGGCTGGGCCGCCCCCGTGGCACCGCCCGGCCGGCCCCCGCCGCCCAGCGGGCGGGACCACCACCACCGTTTATTTTTAATTGATTTTTTTTTAATTGTTTTTTTTTTATTTTATTTTATTTTTTAATTGATTTTTTTTTAATTTTAATTTTAATTTTAATTTTTTTAATTTCAAAAAATATTTTTATTTTTTCAATTTTTTTTTTTTTTTTAATTTAACATTTTTATTTAAAATAAAATTCGTTTTTTTTTTTTAATTTTTTTAATTTTTAATATATATGTACATCTATTTTTATTTGATTTTTTTTTTCTTTTAATTTTTAATATTTTTATTTTAATTTGTTTTTTAAAAAAAAATTTTGAATTTCAAAAAATTTAAAATTATTTTTTTAATTCAATTTTTTATTTTAAATTCAATTTGTTTAATTTTTTTTATATTTAATATTATAGAATAATTATTTTTTAAATTTTAAATTTTAAATTTATTTATTAAAATTTTTAAATTTTAATTTAATTTAATTTTTTTTCTTAATTTTTTCGTTTATTTAGTTTTTCATTTTTAAAATCTATAAATGGTTTCACTAAAAAAAAAAAAAAAAAAAACACTAAATTTATGTATATTTGTTTTTTAATTATTTGCACGTGGTTTTTTTCATTTTTTTTGTTTTTTAATGATAGGTTTTTTTTTTTTGTTTTTTTTTTTCTTTTTCTTTTTCAATTTTAATTGTTTTTTTTTTAATTTGTTTTTTTTTGTAAATTTTAAAATTTGTATTTTTTTCCTTATTATTATTATTTTTTTTAATTTAATTTTTTAAATTTAATTTTTTTTTCTAAATTTTAATTTTGTAATTTTAATTATTTTAATTTTTTTTTAAATATATATATATATATATATATATTTTAATATATTGTTTTTTTAATAAGTTAGAAAAAAATGTTTTTGATTTTTTTTTTTTTTAATTTTTTGGTCAATTTTTGTTTTTTTTCTTTAAATTATGTGTTTTTTTCTTCAAATTTTGTCATTTCCTTTGATATAATTTTCAAATATTTTTGTTTTATTTATTTATTTTTGTTTAAATTTTTTATTTTTATGAGCTATTTTGTTTTTTTTTACATTTTTATTGGTTTTTTTTATTGTTTTTATATATTTTTTTTAATCTAAGTTTTGTGTTTTATTACCAACATGAAAATCACCACTCTAAAAAAAAAAGGTTGATGCAGCATCAATACGTTTCAAAATTAGCATGAAAATCATTGCTCTAAAAAAAAAGGTTGATGCAGCATCAATACGTTTCAAAATTAGCATGAAAATCACTGCTCTAAAAAAAAAAGGTTGATGCAGCATCAATACGTTTCAAAATTAGCATGAAAATCACCGCTCTAAAAAAAAAAAAAAAAAAAAAAAATTGATGCTGCATCAATACATTCAAAATTAGCATGAAAATCAATAACATTTTAAAACAAATATTCATACTTCATAAATAAAAATTTTAGAGTGTCAAAAATGTGCACCAAAAAAAAAAATGGTGATTCTGCATCACCACTTTTCAAAATCGGGTGCTTTTTATGCTACTAAAAAAAAGTAGGTAACATTGCGGTTACCTATTTCATCGGTAACATTGTTACTAAAAATCTCCTTTATAACCTCTGCTAGAGGGTCTTTTCATTGTAGTGCCAGTTGCGACCATTCATGAAGCGACTCAAGAAGGAAAACAAGTTCAAGTAGAGGGTTCATTCACCGGGTTGGATAATAAATGGACGGACCACTTGTCTAGTTGAATATCATAAATCTTTGTAAAGCACTTATTGAATATCCCCACAGTTGGGAATTTTGAAAAAGTGATGTTTGTGAATAAATCACTTATATGCAACAGTGATTTCTTTGGCATTATTATTCTATTTTGGCTTGATGATGAAACATTTTTTTTGGGAATTTCGGAGTCCATTTATTCCATATTGTAAAATTCATTTCTATTTGTGGACATTTTAGTAAGAATCATAAACTTTGGGATGAGTAGTTGCAGCACATGCAATATGTTACAAATGTGTCAATCACTCATTTACACATGTATTTACCATGTGAAGATTGTTTGGGTTATTTGACAAAGTATTTTTGGATTTTATCCTTGGTAAATATTTTGTAGCAAGAATGTTCTCTTTGTGACATTTCCATACATCAGATATAAAAAATTCAAAGTGCATAAATACCAAAGCAAAGATAAAAGTTGTTGAACAATGGAATCACTCAACTATATCTTCCACCATGCAATTCACATATGGTTTTGCTGCCCAAGAATAATGGAAAGCATTTTATTGTGAGGGACAAAAGGAGTGGCTTTCATCAAAGAAGAGTTGTTAAATGAGGTATGTGAAAGACAAAATTTAACATCAAAAAGATTTGTTTGAATGGCATATTATGTTTTATGGTATTTTCCATACTCCTACTACTTTCATGTGTATGAAGAAGGATGAATTGGAGCCATTTCTAGATGTGATAGTCCACTTGTATGATATTGTATTTTTTAGAAAATTTATTATGAACATGTCATGTATGAGAGAAAAATACTCTATGTCATAAGGCATGAACCTTTTTTTTTTAAGATGTCAAAGTATGAGTTGGGTAAAACTTCTTTGATGTACTTGGGTTATAATGTTGGAGGAGGTAAGTTGAAGGTAGACCTCTCCAAGTTTGACACCATTGTGGATTGATCAATGCCCAAGATGGTCGTCTCAATAAGAGGATTTTTTGGGAGCAACCCAATGCTGGAGGAAAAATTTTGTTAATATTTCTTCTATTGTAGCTCCTTGGCATGCATTGACACATGTGCAAGAGGTCTTCCAGTGGGGAGGCAAAAAAAAAGAGGCATGTGATGCTTCGAAGCAAAAGATCATTTAAGCTCTTTTATTTTATTTTTTTAAGATTGAAAAGGTCATTTGAGTTTTAGGTTGATGCAAGTGACTTTTCCATTTGATTTCATTCAGAAAATTTTAATGGTTCAATAATTAAATTGCAATGATTAAGGCATCTCCATTTGATCGGTGTTCGTCAACAATTCCACTTGGTAAAAAGGTATAAGAGAGGTATAAGAAAAAAATTTGTTGATATGCCTTATAGGAATTCCATTTGTGTAAATATTGTACTCAAGCATCATTTTGTTTTACATGAAATTTATGTTCAACAAAAAACATACTTTCAAGATGTACATTCAAGCTTGAGTCAAGTAAACCAAGTAGTGGAATTTGTTTACCATTTGCATCATAATATATTGCTTCATCTTGTTAATAAGGATGTTTCTTTTGATGGAGACATGGAAAAATCTAATAATTTCATTGAGCGACTTAAAATGGTACAAAAAACAATGCAAGATCATCTTGAAAATAACAAAGGAAAGTACAAGGCAAGACAACCCAAAAATCACCATCTCAACAGTGTTCAAGGCAAGAAAGTTTTCAAGTTATTCAAGTTTCCTTTGATTGACGACTAAGGAAGGAACATGTTTTCTTCTTCAAGGATAATTTATTGTTCTACAAAATTACGGGAAATTGAAGCAAGATGGTATCTACAAAAGTAAGACAGGGTCTCAAGAATCAAGGAAAAATATCAGTTTTCATGAAAAGCTCAAATTCTTGAATTCAGGAAAATTCCAAATGGATCGATATTGGAAAGGTGAGGGAAATGTACCCTAATCCGCTAAACAACTGAAAGTGATCTTTTGGGGTCCAAAAGCTTCCAGTTGGGAGGATTGATCGGGTGCTCAAAATTATGCTCAAAAATCAAAGTTGTCGGATTAGTGTGGAACCTAAATGATTGCATAGATCTTGTCATTTTGAATCCCTTGTAACTCGTTTCACAGAAAAGCCAGCACCATATGCTCCCAGAAACACATTCTAACAACTTTGTTAAACATAAATTTTTTTGGAAAAGAATTTACACGGATAGCCCAGTCAGTAGTCTGTACTGTTGATTGGGCATGCACAGTGGTAGGTTGAATTAGTCAAAGGGTTTAATCCATCAAATGGGGTGATACCAAGTGGCATGTTTTTATTGGTTTTTTAGTGGTCAAATTTTAATAGTTGGGCATGTGGCCAACCACATGCTGCCACATAGCCTAACCAGAGGCCACCACATGGTAGCACGGGAGGCCAAAAAACATTTGGTTAAGTTTGAATGGATCAAATGGGGGTAGAACCCATGACCACCTAACACCAAGCACCAAGCCAAATCATCGTTCCATACACATGAGACTTAACATGTAATGGTTGGCATATCATTTTGTATTAACATTGATTTCACATTGGGGGGAGGGGGGAGGGGTTTAGCCCCAATGCTAGTCACTGCAGAAAGGTGACCACACCGAGACTATGAGTCAGAACTGGAACAACAGAGCCCTAACCACCAGGATTAATGACCAATGCAGATCATGACTTCACTGCATGTGGCCATGTCTCGGGGTTAAGTCAGGGAGTTAGCCTAATAGTCGACGCATTTTTTTTATTTATTGAACCACATTATATATGGTTAGAAATATGGATTTTAGGCCCCATTGGGAAAATTACATTGGCGACAATTTCACTCGATTTTCGAAAAAATCAGTGCTCTGTTAGTTGGATTCTAGGCGGATTTGTAGGATGGTGCCGAATTTTGGGGAAAATGTGGAACAAATAGTGGAGAAAATAGGGGAAGTCATAAGTTCTTTATTTTTTTGTGAAATTCGATGCCAAAGAGGCTAGACATGCATTTTTGGGCATTCTGGAGTTGATGGAACAAGTTTCAGAGTTGTTTGAGAATTGTAAACACATGTAATCACACTTTTGAGCATAATAGAAAAGGGCCAAGCCATTGGAAATTGGACCAAGGAGACATAGCTAGGTAGGGTGAACTCCTTCATCATGTGTTGTTGTGTGACTTCTTATGGTGATGTTAATGTCTTTTAGATGTTGTTGTTAAGTGTCTTATTTATGTTAATTTTCTCATGAAATTCATATAAAACACATAAAAAATCATATTAAACTTGCAATTAGCCTCTCAATCCTCAAGAACTTTCTTTATATTTTGAATTGGATCTTAGCACAACTAGACTAATATCGCCATTCAGATCACACATTTTGTAAAAGGATATATTTTCCACTGCAATGTAGTTTTTACAGTTATACTCGATTTTAATAAAAAGTTTCTTTGTGGTTTTATCTATGGTGTGTTCTCTCTTTTTTTCTGCCATTTCAATTTTTCGAATCTTGGGGGCCTCCCCCCAATATATGGATAGTAAATAATTTCATCATCATGCATTCTAAGAGTCTCATATTATATTCTAAATGTTTGAATTTTAGCACTTTTTACCTTGTCACCGTCCTATCTTTGAACAATCTTGTACCATATATCTTTTGCGATATTCAAGTGCATGACCTTCACAAATTCTGATTCAACCAAGTTTCCTAAGATAGTGTTGACTACCTTTGTATTTGTCTCATATTGTTTCTTCTTTGCATGATATGTGCAAATGGAGGTTGGGTATTGATATCCACCTCCAACAATTTCCCACACATTAGCTCCAAGCACTTGCAAATATTATCTCATTCTAACCTTCCAAAATACAAATTTAGTTCCATTAAACAAAGAAGGCTTAATAGAAAATTCTCCTTCTTGACTGTGTCTTGACTGCTCATCTTGATGGATCCCCATTTAAGTGAACAAGCTTCTTCCGAGGGACCTGCCATGATTCAAATTGTTGGAAAAATACTGAGAGTGGGGGGTGAATCAATATTTTTAAAATTTAACTTTCAATTTTCATATACTGAATTTTTTACGCTATTGTTCTTAAAGAAACTTTCTTATGTATGTGACTTTAGAGAAACAAAATGACACATATCTATTTTACTAATTTTTCATGTGATATATCAGGTGATTATATTTAATCATTGCATTAGAGAATAAGTTATTTTCCATTATGTAGTAAGTAACATAAAGAAATAACAGAAAATGAGAAACATGCATAGAATACCAGGATTTTACATGGAGAACCAATGAGGGAGAAAACCACCGCTACCACTATCTCTGCCTTCTTTATTTTATATAAAGAAAATTTTCATTAAATTTGTACTGATGAAAGCTCTTCTTAGTACACAGGAACCCACTTACATGAGGCTACAACATCCACTCATTCTATAGCTCCTATTGGAAGGGATCTACAACCCCCTAATATCGTTTACCAACTTCTACTAAAAGGGAGCTCCTACCCCCTTTCTAAAGGCTGCAAGCCTCAGCTCCTTGTGGACCACTTTTCAAAATGTTTAAGAATGGATTGACCTATCAGATAATCATCACAGAACCTGTAGGCCACCCTTCATCACATTTTCAAATTGGGCCCATATCAACAATAATCCAAAACCACTATGACAGTCTGAAGTACTGAATGTGAGTCACTGAAACCCTGAAAATCAACTGAATTTATGAAGAATCAAACCACTAAATGTAGAACCCAACCAGAACAAACAAATATAAAAATATGTATGTGACTGTACTAAAAAAAGCCCGTGTATGTATGCGTTTTCTTTGTATAACACCTACGTACATATCTTAACCAATGAAAACTTAATCATGATAACTCTAATATCGAATCAATCATTGGACCATACATAGACCAATAGCATATTATTGAACTAATCAAAGATCCTCACACTATAGCATCATTTTCAACTAATAAACCCAATCATCATTGTCACACACAGATCATTAAGATAGAGACATTAGTGACATTAATCTAAAAAGAGGGAAGAACTCATCAAGTGTTATTATCAAAGAACACTACAAAACCTAACATATATACGTGACTTCCATAAAACAAATCAATGTATGGATGCGAATATCATGTATAAAACCAATGTACATATCTCAAAATACTTCAGACTTTATCTCATAATATATATGTGACCGTACAAATATAGATCTGCATATGTATGCAACAAACCTAATGAAGCCATGTGTACAGATCTTGAAATACAAATTCAAACCTTCACTACAATCCACACCATCTATTAAACCCAGACTTCCACATACATCACTATATTTAAATCAAACCATCATCATAGCTACAAATATAACATTAGAAGCATAATTAGATCCACCAAGCGTTAGACTTATCAACACTTACAAATCTATTAGATCTAAATCATCTCCTTTCTTTCTGGTTTAAACCTATTCTTAATCAAATTACATATAGATAGTTCATTCACTTGCACACCTAACATCTTGATCTCCATTTCCTTATATAAGTTTAGCCTTATCTAATACCTTACGTAAATCCCTTGGTAATGTCATTAGTATTCTTTGATAGGATCAAATACTCATTGTCGCTCCAATTACTATGTGCTAATACCGTGGTAAATACCCTTGGTATCCAGATTACCATGGTTCATATTCTGTACATGACTTTCACTTAAGGAAAAACGTGTGTACGCGACCCTTATTTATAGGATCTGTGTATACTTTCTCAAACTTTACTTTTATCATTGAACTATCATTTCTCTATCCATAACATATGTAGCATTTATACCAATCTGCATTAGTTCCACAATCATCAATGTTGGCATCTTTCTCAAGTAGGTTTCCATAAAGGAAAACACATTGGTCATAATGCCAACAATAACAAAGTAACAAACTCCAATATTATACTACCCATGAATTGGATAATTGTGTGACACTTATAACTTGACTAAAAAAAAGTGGGTTCTTGATCTCCTCCTTGGAAGGACTTTTTACGGATCCAAAACCTAGAATAAAAACATTCATCTCTATTAAGTGACTAAAAAAAAATTGGTTATGGTAAGAAATCAATAATGGGAGAGCTCAAATGAAGAGGGCTATGATAAAAATGATGAAATAATCATGGTGAAATGAGGGAGAAATTTTTTCCTATTTATAAAAAAATGGTTTGTATATTTGAGAGAAGGATAGGCCAAAAAGGTAGTTAAAAACCTTTATTATGGGTAACTAACTCAAGAATAATATTTCTTTAAATTAATTAATAAAACTAATTCATAAATTAATTATTTATTGAATTTTTTCCATGTTAATGAGTCAAATGGGTGAAAATAAGTTAATTACTTTTAGAATTTTGGCTATTGTGATCCACCATACATATTTAGAATTATTTTGGTAATAATCACATGACATAGAACGTTGTCGATGTGTTTCGAACCAACCAATGTGGTTCATCATCAGGACCGGGTAAGAGATCAGATCCAGACGTTAAGTTTAAAATCTAGATGTTAAGTTAAATAGATGTATAAATGACTAAACTAGTCGTTAATATAACGACTAGTTTGACTCTGAAAAGCATCTCTACATCCCTTTAAAACTATTGAAACCCTAATCGATAGGGATTTGGCGACAAATATTCATCATTTCGAATGAGCACATTTGTGGTTATATAAGTTGAGATCAGATCTTACCTTTCTAAAGATATGTAGAGATGCTTTTTAGAGTCAAACTAGTCGTTATCCTAACAACTAGTTTAGTCATTTCTACATCTATTTAAACTTAATGTCTGGATATGATCTCTTACCTAGTCCTGATGATGAACCACACTAGTTGGTTCGAAACATGTCAACAACATTCTATGTCATGTGATTATTACCAAAATAATTCTAAATAAGTTAATTAGTTTCACATAAATTGCTAAAATAATGAAAATAACATAGATTTAATGAATTATGAGTTATTTTCATATAAATAGCTATAATTAATGAAAATGACTTAGGAAAATTGGCTCCTTGGGCTATTTTCAAGAGTTAAAGTGGGTTTTAATATTATAAACCCATACTAACGTGGTGTATTTCAATAATCCTATTTATGTCCACTAGATGATCACTTTTTATGTGGTAGCAATGCCAATGAAGAAATCCGACAAGGAGCCACTAGCCTACAAGTGGGATATGGACATTGTGCAAATATTCTGAATATAATAAGTTGACCTTAAGGTCTATAGGTTAGACCTCAATTCCATTTGCAGGTTTTATACACAATGTATAAGCATTAACCATCATTAAGGAATGAATATAAGGGAATTAGACCATATTTAAATATTCTTAGGATCAGACTTCCTAAAGTGTTGCATGAATGACCACCTTAGACATCTATAAAAAACCTTTGGCCTTTCACTGGGAATATGGACAACGTTCATATGGTTTCATATTGAAATGTCTAATAGGGAATATACAATGGCTTAGAAAAAATAAAAAAGGGCCTTAGTCCCTAAAAGAATATTTCTAGAGCTCAAAGGCCATGGATAAAGCTTCAAACCATCATATTGATCACATTTAAGGAAGAATGAAAATTGTAAGGATCCATAATATCTTAAATATAGAAAATTTTATGGATCTTATTAATTTTAAAACTCTATAGAAACTTTTATGAATCTTATTATTTTTAACATTCCAACTATAGAATGTTTAGCCATATATTTTTAAAAATATTCAAATTTTAAAATTTTTTATTATAGTTTCTAGAAACTTTTTAGTAAATATTAAAGTTAAAAAAAATTATTAAAATTTGACCTAATATATTTAAAATAAAATTAAAAAAAATAAGAAACTACATTTTGAAAAATAACCTAACAAATTAACTTAATGGAAAAATTTATCCCCTAACTTTTATCATCAATCACATTCAAACAAACAAAATTATCACTCTATAAAGCTTCAATATTTATAGTAACGTGGTGAAAAGAGGAGAAATATTTGTAATATCATACGAATGGATGTTATGAGGAATATTTGTATTCAATATTTATAGGAGCGGGGTGAAAAGAGGAGAAATATTTCTAATATCATAAGAATGGATATGTTCTATGTTATTAGAAATATTTGTAATATCATATGAATCGATATGTTCTATGTTCTCATAGGCATTGGAAAAAGGGGCAATGGTGGTATAAATTTTGTATGTGTGAATTTTTTATCATAGATGTTCTTATTGTAAAACATGCATGGTAATGCACATGTATTATTAAAATTTTAAAAAATGATGTAGGATTAAAACTTTAAAAAAAATAATGTAGGATTGAAAATTTTATATTGTGTATTTGGTGACTTAGTTCCGTTAGATTTAGGTTAAGCATGACAATCTTAGTGATTTAGATTGTGAAACAACATTTTTTTTTTAGCCATACTTCTTAATATATATATTTTTTTTTATGTTTTATGATGATGATGATGATTATGATGATTAAGGTTGTGATAACAGGATTAAGTGCCAACTAATGGTTACGTTATTTTATGTTATGGAAATGAAGACATTTACTATTTCTTTATAATTATTACTGGATAAATAGAAAGTAATTTTGTTGATTAAATAAAATTAAGTATTAGAAAGTGGTTCCATAAAAAGGTAAAAGACTGATGTGAAAGTATTCCAAGAACTGAGAAGTAGTTGAATAGAAAAGTATTTCAGACAGTTTCCCTACCCTTTGAGGATAAAGGTATATCCCAGTGAGGGAGAGGGGTTTTTTCTGGTAACTGAGGAGAGGGAATTGAGTGGGAATTATTGAGCTAGTAGAGACTAGTGGAATCCCTCCGAATTCTGATTTTTCCTGGTATAGAAAACTGGACTGGTAGTTCCGAGGTCTCTTCCAGAACTGTTGTCAACCTACTTAACTCAGGTGTGGAGCACGAGGGAGAGAAGAGGACGCATTTCCTCTCTCGAGGAAGGGAGGATAACATCAATAGTATCTGTGAGTTAGATAATTAAATGAAATTTGTTGATTTTAAATGAGTAACTAGTTATCTGTATTGGGATGTGGTTATTACAGTAATGTATTTTTGAAATGAGGATAACTACTGGTTACTCTCTTTAAATTAAAGAACTGCTAGACTGTTTTCTATTTTTAAGCTATCAGAATATCTGTTAAAACAGATTATGAAAACGTATGAAAATTATAATCTACTGTCTATTATCTAACAACAGCTAACTGTTAACTTAGAGTTAGAGCGATCATGGCGAAAGCTCCGAGTAAGTTGTTCCTTGAAACTATGATAAACACACACATAATGGTCTGGACATTCTTCTGAAGAAAATAATACTGAACAAAAAGTAAATGCAGAACCTTAGATGAACAGAACGAGGAATTTGTAGGAGTAGTTGAATAAATTAAACTTGATATAACAATATTATGGTAAAATATCGCAGAAAGGATAAAAAAAGTAAATGTTGGTTCAAGATTACAGAAAGAAGAAAAGCACTAGTAAGCTCTAGAGTTGAGCGATGTTTCATGAATTAAACGGGGTGTTTTTGTTCAAATAATAGAAATCACTAGAATAAATAAATGTAGAACATAGTATGTGAAGACAGAAACTAATCAATGCTGGAAAATAGTGCTCATAGTAAAGACTGAACTTCTCTTTAATGGAAACAATGTTAATATATGAGCACCAACACTCTCTATCCAAGGCAGGAATATATATATATATATATATATATATATATATATATATATATATTCTTGTGATAACATGAATTAAAAACTGTAGAAGGAAAAACCAGTAAATTTTGCTTATCAATTTCTTTCGAATACATTCATTCCTGAAAGAAAAGCTTCGTACAAAATATACAGAGAGATATTTCTATAAACTTAAGCCCGAACCATAGATCTCTTGAGGAAATATTCACCTTCTCCAGAGACAGAGGCAGTGCCAAAGGCTTAAAAATAAACAAGCTTTGAGTTAAACTAGAGCAATGTATTTAAAACAAAAAAAAAATCTCGACGACCAGTTATCATACATTTAAACATGAAACTATACAAAATATGTTAAAATAGTTTCTTTCTCTCGGAAATCCTAAAATGTTCGTAGGCCATTCAAATTTCAAACAAGAAAGAGGAAAATAATTTGTGGAGTGGCGGCATGAACCCTTTCACAAGAACTCATGGCGAAACCTTGAAAGAAAAAACCATTGACTAATTGAAGCAAGGCGGCGATAATAATGTCCCTTCTCATAGGATAATACTTGGAGCATGGAAGGGTTGAGTCGGAAAGGTTTGGGGCAAGCAAGACAAAGAAAAATCCACCTACAGTCTCGGCGGTTGAGCATACTTGTAGACTAATCAAATATAGAAAAGAAATAGTGAGCAATCTGAACAAATAACGAAGAACAAATAAAGATTAATGGGTTTAAAGGAAAATATAGTAAGGATTTTGTCCTTACCTGCTTATGCAAACCTCTCCATGAAATTTCTGCCATATCTATGAATAAGCCAGAAGAAGTTACCTTTAACCTTTAACTTAGTCAAAATAAGAAATAAAAACAAGTCAACTAGACTTGCAGTTTCACCACACATCAAAACCCCAAACTTATCTGAGACAAGGAAGCAGTAAGGAGGTTGGTAGTTCATCTTCTGGTATGGTGAGCCTGATTCTTTGCTTCTACCCAACATTCATCCAATCTGAGAGTTAGAACCATGCCGGAAGCAATGAGGACAATAGAAAATAAGAAACGAGTTAATAAGAGGCATGGTTGCCAAATAAACAAGAACAAAGATTAAATGATTACATAATACCCTTAAAAACTCAATGATAATCCGTGGGAAAAGTCCCTTACTATCCTCAAAGACTTCCAGCATAAGCAGGCATGAAAACTGTGAAGGAGCAGGTTGTCGCGGCCATGGACACCAGGTTGCAGAGTGCGGCGGAAACAAATCGAGAATGAGTGGGAGCGATTAGGGTGGGGTAGTAATTACCCTAACCAACCCAAAACCCTAAAAAATCTCAACTGTAGATCTTATGCCAGGAGAATCAACAGTGAATAAGGACACACAATTGTCTTACTGGTAGCTTAAGCGGGGTTAAATTAATCCTTTATCGTACTATTGCTAGACTACCAAGGTACAACTTAAACCATAGCCAGTGTTTAAATGTTCAAAAAATATTTTTGTAACATAAATATGAACGATATTCCAAGTAAACAAAGATCTGGTATTGGTACAACATTAAAACCCATCAACTCCACCATGATTAATGCAATGACGTGAGACAGTCTTAATAGTTGGAATGTAATAAAAAAGGACAGTAATAATTGTTACCTATCATTTAACTTGTCAGTAGCAATAGCTAATATCCAAAGCCTTAGATATGGATATATGTATGCGTAGTTCCATTATTTAGGATAAGTGTGTAGTGATTTTGAAGAAATATAGTATAGCTAAATGGTGGTAAAAACTATTAGGTAAATTTTATTTTATTTTATGTTGTTGATGTATGTATAGTTAAATGTTACAAGTGGTATCAGAGAAACGTTCACACGCTAGGACCCTATGGGTCACCTAATATGAAAAATTGTGTGTAAATGATGCAGAGCTAAGAAAGCGTAATAGGAGATGATATGAGAAGGGGGTCAACACAACAACCACCCTAGAGCACGGGGAGCCTATACCCCAACCACGGTTAGAAATGAATCCTAAGATGTGGATCCACTTGAGCGTGGATCAACAAAAACAAAAAAGTAGATTCTTGGAGGAATAACACCACCAAACTAGCATGCTGCTAAATACAGTGTAGAAGTTACAGGAGGAAATGATCTAGATTCGAAGTGATAATGAGTGCTTGATGCAAGAAAAAGAAATTATACTCAAGAGTGTCTCGGATAAGAAGAATCAGGGAGTGGTACAACCCAGTCCTGATAGAGATATGCAGGAAGGTAACGAGCGACAAGCAAGGGCCCACACCATTGACAGAATGGAAAGAAGTCATTCGCAGCAAAGTAATAAAAATAGAAATTAGAATTAGGTTAAGTCAGGTAATGTGTCAGAATAGCAAGAAGTTAAGAAGAAGAAAGTGGAGCTGTAAGGTGAGTTTCAAAAGATAAAACCACCTATGTTTGATGGAGTAGAGGAAGAGGTGGCTGAAGCATGGTTGATAAATATGAACAAGTATTTTCAAGTTTACGAATATAGCAGCAATCTTAAAGCCAGATTGGCCATCTATTAGTTGAGGGAGAAGGCCACACTATGGTGGGAGGAAGTTAAGAATGCCCGCAGTATAGAAGATTAGGACGTGACTTGGGATTTGTTCCAGCAATATTTTAAAGATAAGTACTTAACTGAGTGCTTCTATGACGAGAAATTTAGAGAGTTTCATGATTTAAAACTGGGACAATTGACGATGGATGAATACATAACTAAGTTCACTTCTTTACTTCGCTATGTTCCTTATCTAAGGGACAAAAAGGCTAAAGTTCAGCAGTTCCTGAGTAGTTTGGCGACTCATATGAAGGAATGAATTGAGTTTGTGAATCCCAAAACCATGGACGAGGCAATCCAGAAGGATATAATGTGCTATCAACAATCTAAGGCAAAAGGAGAGCTGGGTAAAAGCTGGAAGTCAAAGAAAGGACAAAAAGGCAGTTCAAATTTCAAGAATTTAAACTAAACAAGTAATTTTAAGAACGCTGCCAAAAGTTTAGTGAGCAAACAGTTTGTCAAAAACCATCAAAGAACCTGTTGGCCTGTTAAAGATAAACCCATGGAAGCTTCTAGCAAGCCAGACCAAGCACAAAATCAGAAACCACCCCTACAATGTTGGGGGTGTGGTGAGGATCAGTACTACAGGAACTATCCGCAACGAGGGAGGAGCGAGGCGGTTACCAATTTACAAGAAGCCTCTATAGTGGGAGATGTAGCCAGAAATATACCCAGAATTAACACAATTTTGGAAGATCGTTAGGCAGATTACCAACCAATGATGATAGAGTTGGAAGGTAAGTTACTCTCTCAACCTGTTTCTATTTTGGTAGATCCAGGTGCAATTTTAAGCTACATAAGTCCCAAATTAGTAGAAATATGTAAATTGAAAAGTCAAAAATTCAGGAATCCATGGCTGGTACAGTTAGCCATGGGAGCAAGGAGAAAAGTTTGTGCCAAAATTATGAACTGTACAATGGAAATTAGTGAACAACAATTAACTTTGGACATGAATATATTACCCCTGAGATCCTACGATGTGCTACTCAACTTGGATATGTTGGAACAACACTGGACGTTAGTGGATTGTAAAAGTGATATATTACAGAATGCAAGATGGAACTCGTAAGGGGATTCAAGAAATAAAGAAACCCTTACAGTTGCGTCCTATTACAGTTTCTCAAATGAGTAAGTGCATGAGGAAATGATGTTAGATATATGCCATTCAAGTGGGTTTTAGCAACTCCAAAGAAAAGACTCCAATGATGGAAAACATTTCAGTCGTACAAGAGTATATGGATGTATTTCGAGAGGAAATACCAGGCTTGCCACCAAGAAGGGACATTGATTTTACTATAGATTTGATACTTGGAGCATCATTGATTTCAAGGACACCATACCAAATGAGCGTACCAGAATTGACCGAACTGAAGATGCAGTTACAAGAACTGTTGGATAAAAGGTATATCCGATCAAGTATATCCCCTTGGGGAGCACCAGTGCTATTTGTAAAGAATAAAGACAGAACCATGTGAATGTGCACGGAATATAGAAAGCTAAATAAACTAACTATCAAAAATAGGTAACCTCTACCATGGATTGATGATCTGTTTGATCAGGTGAAGGGAGCTACCCTATTCTCCAAGATAGATCTAAGGTCAGGATATCATCATATCTAGATAAAAGATGAAGACATACACAAAACTTCTTTCCATACCAGATATGGGCACTACGAGTTTGTAGTGTTACCATTCAAATTGAATAATGCACCAGCAACCTTTATGAGGTTGATTTATGGTATATTTCACCCCTTTTTGGATAATTTTGTGTTGATATTTTTTGATGACATTTTAATTTGTTCCAAGAATGTAGAAGAGCATAAAGAGAAGTTACAGATAGTGTTGGATATGTTACGGAAGCATCAGTTGTATGTTATGTTCAGCAAGTGTGATTTATTCAAGGAAGAAATACAGTACCTTGGTCACGTTATTTCTGCTGAGGGAATTGCAGTTGACTTGGAGAAAATTAGGATGATTATGGAATGGAAGGTACCCCAAAATGTGGCAGACATCCGATCCTTTATGGGTTTGGCCAAATATTACCAACGATTCATTGAAGGATTTTCAAAAATTTCCTTCCCAATTACTTCCTTACAAAGGAAGGGAAAAATATTTAAATGGACGAAGGAATGTCAAAACAGTTTTGAAAAGTTAAAACTTTTATTGACTACAGCTCCAGTGTTGAGAGTACCTGATCCTAATAAAGAGTTCGTAGTCTGTACAGATGTGTGTAAAGGAGTTGGGGTAATTATGTCACAAGAAGGTAAAGTAGTTCCCTATGAGTCACAGAAGCAAAAGTAGCATGAACAAAAATACTCAGCTTATGATTTGGAGCTGACAGTAGTAGTGCATGCACTCCGAGTATGGAGGCACTACTTCTTGGAAAGAGATTTGTACTCAAAACTGATCATAGTATTTTAACCAGTTATTTTAGGCAAGTTTATCTTAATTCTCGCTAGGGAAGATGGAATTATTTCCTAAGCGAGTTTGACATTGATATGCAACATTTGAAGGGTAAGGAAAATATAGTAGGAGATGCATTGAGTAGAAAGTTGCATGGGGTTTATGAATTGTACTATAATCAGATTGAATGCAAATTTCTGGAACAAATAAAAATAGAAGCTGAGAAGGTACCTGAATACCAATTTATATGGTAGCAGAAAATGCTAACAGCAATTAGGAAGAACTAATTTTGGCCAAGTATGCGCAGAGATATTGCAGAATATTTAAATAAATGTTTGGAGTGCCAGCAAGTGAAGGTGGAGCATCGACATCCAGCCGAACTGATGCAACCTATACCAGTACCTAAATGGAAGTGGGAGGTTATATCTTTAGACTTCGTTACTGTCTTACCAAAGTCAAAGAATCATAATGACTGCATAATGGTAGTGGTAGATAGACTAAGAAAAGCAGCAAATTTTATACCAGTGCAGTCCACTTATAAGATAGTGTAAATAGCATACATATTTATGCGAGAAATATTTAGACTGCATGGTATCCAAAAGAATGCCATTTCTGACAGGGATGTGAAGTTTACTTCAGCATTCTGGAAAACGTTGTTTACAGGATTGGGAACCCAAATTAATTTTAGCACTGTTTATCATCCATAGACAAATGGAAAAAATGAGCGAGTGAATCAAATCCTGGAGGATATGTTACGCATGTATGTAATGCATCAGCCAATTAGGTGGGAATAATATCTACACCTAATAGAATTTTCATACAAAAAAGGTTATCAGGAATCCCTTAAGATGAGTCCATTCGAAGCATTATACATACGACAGTGTCGAACTCCTATTAATTGGAGCAGCCCAGAAACCAAGTTGATGCTTGGACTGGAAATGCTAGCTGAGATGGAGTCAAAATTAAGGAATACTAGGCAAAATTTGAAGGTAGCTCAGGATAGATAAAAAGTGTATGCAGATAAGAAAATGACTTATCGTGAATTTGAGGTGGGAGATCATGTGTACGTAAGGATCAAACCAAATAAAAGCACTTTAAGGTGGGCCTCTTGTGCCAAGTTGGCTCCCAGCTTTTGTGGGCCTTTAAAAATATTGGAGAGGGTAGGACCTGTGGCTTATCGATTGGTTCTGCCCATTCATATCCATGTACACAATGTATTTCATGTATTTTTACTAAAGCGATACGTACATGACCTAAATCATGTAATCCACTGGCAAAGCATTCAGGTAGGATATGAATACAAAATCCGATTAGAAATATTAAATTTTATGAGAAATAAATTCAAATTTTGTTGACTGCAGGTCGAACTAGATGATGAGTTTCTGGTCAAGCCTCAGTGTATAATCGATTAGAGAGAAATCATACTTCGGAAAAGAGCCATTATCTAGGTTAAGGTGCAGTGGAAGCACTTCGGCCCAGATGAAGCTACCTGAGAGGATGAGGGTTTTGTTTGGGATGCTTACACAGAAATATTTGCTGAAGCAAAATGAAAATATCAAGGACAATGTTTACTATTAGAGGGGGAAGTTGTGACAAATGACTTAAGTACCAACTAATGGTTACATTATTTTAAGTTATGGAAAATAAGAGCTTTACTATTTATTGAGAATTATTATTGGATAAACATAAAGTAATTTTGTTGATTAAATAAAATTAAGTATTAGAAAGTGGTTCCATAAAAAGGTAAAATATTGATGTGAAAGTATTCCAAGAACTGAGAAGTAGTTGAACAGAAAAGCAGTTCAGACAGTTAACCTATCCTTTGAGGATAAAGGTATATCCCAGTGAGGGAGAAGGGTTTTGTTCAGTAACTAAGGAGAGGGAATTGAGTGGGAATTCCTGAGCTGGTAGAGACCAGTGGAATCACTCCGAATTCTGAATTTTTGTGGTATAGAAGACTGGACTGGTAGACCCGAGGTCTCTTCCAGAGTTGTTGTCAACCTACTTAACTCAGTTGTGGAGCACGGGGGAGAGACGAGGATGTAATTTCCTCTCTCGATGAAGGGGGGATAACATCAACAGTATCTCTGAGTCAAATAAGTAAATGAAATTTGTTAATTTTAAACCAGAAACTAGTTATCTATATTGGGCTGTGGTTATTACTATAATGTGTTTTTGAAATGAGGAGAACTACTGCTTAGTTTCTTTAAATTAAAGAACTGCTAGACTGTTTTCTATTTTTAAACTATCAGAATATCCATTAAAATAGATTATGAAAACATATTAAAATTATAAGCTATTGTCTAGTATCTAACAACAGGGAACTGTTAACTCAGAGCGATCATGGCAAAAGCTTCGAGTAAGTTGTTCCCTGCAACTATGATAACTAGAGACAAAATGGTCCGGACATTCTTCTGAAGAAAACAATACTGAACAAAAAGTAAATGCAAAACCTTAGAATAATAGAACGAGGAATCTGTACGAGCAGTTGAATAAATTAAACTAGATATAACAATATTCTGGTAGAAGACCCCAGAAAGGGTAATAGAAGTAAATGTTGGTTAGAGATTACAGAAAGAAGAAAAGCACTAGTAAGATCTAGAGCTAAACGATGTTTCATGAATTAAATAGGGTGTTGGTGTTCAAATAACAAAAATCACTGGAATAAATAACTGTAGAACATAGTATGTGAAATAAAGACAGAAAATAATCAATGCTGGAAAATAGTGCTCATAGTAAATACTGAACTTCTTTTTAATGGAAAAAATGTTAATATATGAGCACCAACACTCGCTATCCAAGGAAGGACCATAAATATCTTGATGAAATATTCACCTTCCCCAGAGAGAGAGGTAGTGCCAAATACTTAAAAATAAACAAGCTCGGAGTTAAACTGGAGCAATGTATTTAAAAAAAAAAAGGAACCTCGACGACCAGTTATCATACATTTAAAAATGAAACTGTACAAAATATGTTAAAATAGTTTCATGCTCTCGGAAAGCCTGAACTGTTCGTAGGCCATTCAAATTTCAAACAAAAAAGAGGAAAATAATTTGTGGAGTGGCGGCGTGAAGCCTTTCACAAGAACTCACGACAAAACCCTGAAATCAAAACCCATTGACTAATAGAAGCAGGGCGGTGGTAATAATTCCCCTTCTAAGGGGAGAATACCTAAAGCATAGAAGGGCCGAGTCAACAAGTTCTGGGGCAAGCAAGACAAAGAAAAATCCACCTACAGTCTCGGTGGTTGAGCATACCTGTAGAGCAATCAAATATAAAAAATAAATAGTGAGCAATTTGAATGAATAACAAAGAACAACTAAATATTAACGGGTTTAAAGGAAAACACAATAAGGATTTTGTCCTTACCTATTTATGCAAGCATCTCCACAAAAATTCTACCATATCTGTGAATAAGCCAGAAGAAGTTACCTTTAACCTTTAACTCAGTCGAAATAAGAAAGAAAAACAAGTCAACCAGACTTGCAATTTCACCACACATCAAAACCCCAAATTTACCTGAGACAAGGAAGTGGTAAGGAGGTTGGTAGTTCATCTTCCGATATTGCAAGCCTGATTCTTTGCTTCTACCCAACAGTCATCTAATCACAGAGTTAGAACCATGCTGGAAGCAATGAGGACAATAGAAAACAAGAAACGAGTTAAGAAGAGGCATGGTTGCCAAATAAACAAGAGTAGAGATTAAATGATTACAGAATACCCTTAAAAACTCAGTGATAAGCCGTGGGCAAAGCCCCTCACTATCCTCGAAGACTTCTAGGACGGGTAGGCATGAAAACTGTGAAGGATCAGGTTGTTGCGACCATGGACACCAGGTTGCAGAGCGCGGCGACAACAAATCGAGAATGAGTTGGAGTGGTTAGGTTTGGGTAGTCATTACCCTAACCAAACGAAAACCCTAAACAATCTCAACTATAGATCTTGTGCCAAGAGAATCGACGGTGAAAAAGGACGCACAACTATCTTACTGGCAGTTTGAGCGGGGTTAAATTAATCCTTTATCATACTATTTCCATACTACCAAGGTACAACTTAAACCATAGCCAGTGTTTAAAAGTTTGAAAAATCATTGTGTGACATAAATATGAAAGATATGCGAAGTAAACAAAGATCCGGTATTGGTACATCATTAAAACCCATCAACTCCACCATGATTAATGCAATGACGGGAGACAGTCTCAATAGTTGGAATGTAATTAAAAAGGATAGTAATAATTGTTACCTATCATTTAACTTGTGAGTAGCAATAGTTAATATCCAAAACCTTAGATATGGAAATATGTATGCGTAGTTTCGTTATTTAGGATAAGTGTGTAGTTATTTTGAAGAAATATAGTATAGCTAAATGGTGGTAAAAAGTATTAAGTTTTTTTTTATGTTGTTGATGTATGTATAGTTGAATGCTATAAAGGTCCACTAAAACTTCTATGGTTTATATTGTTTATGAGATGTTAATTGCTACTCTTTAAAATTATATATATATATATATATATATATATATACCATTCTTTTTTTAGAAAAAAACATACATAGCATTGATTTTTATCTTAGACAAATAAATTTTTTAAAATACATATATCTTTCATTCTTATTATAAATCTTATCATCATATTTAATTTTTTTATTAAAAAATATATATCATACTATAATAAGCAAAGATTTACCATTACAATCTAAATAAAAATTTTAATGATGTAAAAACTCTAAAAAAATATACTAATACTTCAACTTATAAGCTTAATTAATTTTATTATCATATTTAAAAATATTAAAATTTAATATAAAAAAAACTTTATTATAATATTTAAAAATATTTTACCAACATTAAAATTTTTAATATTCTTTACTATTTTGCAAAAATGAAATGTCATCACTTAAACATTCAAATTTTGACCTAGGTTGGATCAACATGCTAAGAAATAGCATATACCTTTTCCTTTAACTTACATAGCATGTTGAGGAGGTGAACCTGAGGATATATTTTTTTAAAAATTGAGTCGGTGAATTAGAAAATGACAATTTTTTCCTTCAAACTTTTACGTTGTAACATACAATGATAACTTCACATGGAAATGTAAGGATTTAATTTTTTTTTATACAAGTTACTCACGGGTAACTATTCAAATCAATATTAAATAGTCCTTACTCATCATTAGATAGAAGGTTCACCAATTCATAGTGAAACTTTAGTATAAGAATAGTAAGTTGCTTAACCATTAACAACCTCTATTATAGTACATTAACATAAAACTACATGAGATACCTTGCATTCATTTCATTATTCATGTAGTCATCACATACTTGACATTATGAACATCACAATAAGAAAGGAATCAACATCATCAATTTGACACAATAATCAATCACACCATTGAACACCAATATACCCTGGAAACCCCATAGGGTGAAAACCAACAAATGTTTAATTTTATTATTAAATGCTTGTGAGGGTGTTCAAATCTCACTCAATGGCTTACAAGGGAGGCCATCCCTTAACCATCGTTTATAAATGCTACAAGTAAATATACAAATATCTAGCTTAAAGCCATTACAATAAATATGATAGCATTTACTCACTAATATTCATATCTTCATATCTCCATGGCATGGACGTATCTACAATGTACCACCATACAATGGACCATCCTGTAGCTCACACTTATCTGCATGACCCATTAATCATTTACCTGCCACCATGTTCAGAATGATATTTTCTTCTCATAAGTCTCCATCATTTCCTATCATTGATGTCATCAACAAGCTTTCATAGCATGATTAGATAAAGCCTTAATCAATAAATAATCAATCTTTAAGTGATCCTTTAACACTTATTCATGTGCATACATGAGTTGTGAATAACATATCACACCATGCTTTCTTCTAACATCTCTACCTTAGTGTGAGCAAGTAGTTATAAATTCATGTCAAATAATCTTACATTATTATGACACTTCTCACATACACTCACATTCATACAAGACAATTCACTACCATTAGAAAATTCACTACCATTGTCCAGGAAGTCCTCCAATGGAAAATGACACAATGTGCATTCGTGTTATTTAAACTTTAGCAAAAGAACCAACCCTTTAGTTATTTCTTTCGGTGCTAAAGCTAACATGATGAATTTTGTTCCTATGCATACAATGCATAAAGTTTCTAAAACAATTTCTCAAAATAATACTTAACACAATAGAGCATGCAAACACATGTTTCCTTTTCGAGGAAATATAACATAATAGGCATGCAAAGACATGGTTTATTTTCCATAAAACAAAAGGAATAAAGCATAAGAATACATGTCTTATTATCCAAATGTTACACCAACATTACCCATATATATATATATTTCAAGTAACCAAAACATTACTTTAGTTTTTGTACATGTAATTCATCTTCTTTGCCAAAGAATATTTTCCAATGTAGGATAACGAAACTTGTTATCATTTCCCACATACAAATGTTTATTCTTGCCAGTGAAATCTAATACAAATATTGCATGAATATACATGATCTTATTCAAAAGAAACTAACATAAACTAACATAATAGTTTTGTTAGAATAAAGGTACTCACATATTTTTCCTAAAGATTAAGATAGCTCAATATTTCTTTTATCCATGCAAAGAACACACCTCTATAACACAATGGTTATTCTTTGTGCATGCAAGAGCTTAATATAATATCCTTTCTTTAAGGGAGGAAACACATTATTCCCTTCTTATAACTCTAGCATTATTAACTATTCCTTTCATGTAACAAATGCATACTTCATTTGCATCACGAAGTTATCATAACCTAGTTTTGTTGTCTTTATACATGAAAGCATCTTATGTTTCCCTTTCAAAAAATTATCATATATAATCTCCTTTTATGCATAAAAATAGGAAACAATATAAAGGTTAGCTTACATTGTATATTTAATATTCCTTTTACACAAGCTTCAACATGATCTTTCCCAAAGAAACAATTATAAGAAAACTATTATGGGTTCTTCATGACTTTCTTCCAAGAAACTCATTAACTTATTTCCCAACCCATGAAATATCTTCAAGAATTACCATCTTTAATCTATATTTATTTTCAAGAAAATAACTTGGATTTCCTTATCATTTCATATACCTGTACAAAATCCCTTTTAGAAAAATAAAAAGCATCCTACCTTTTCTTACATAAGATGCATATATATATACATCTTTCTAAAATGTTAACATAATGTCAATCTTTATCTACAGGTAGTAATATATTTTATTTAAGAAGAAAACTAGCATAAGTTCTCCATATGCACAAAATTTCAAGAGTTCTTTTGGTGAGAACTCCTTATCTTATCTTTGAACCCGTTAAATATTTTCAAGTATTAAACTACTTAACTCTTCCCAAAACATCATAATAGTGATTATCCACTATCTAGATAACTGTGTAAATTTTAAGTAGATTAATGTTATAATTTATTTTTCCATAATTAGAAGAAGATTAATCTCTCTTTCAATGCACAAGAATTAAGTAAATCTTTCCAAAAGAACAATGTAGATTCTTATAGTTTTTCACACATAAGTAATTTTTTTTAGAAAGATAACAAACATAACTTTTCATAATTCCTCTTGGGTAAATAAACTCTTAAATTATTTTAAATAAAGAAAAATACTTATTTTTTAAAGAAAATCATCCATTTGAACAACATAAGCTTGGTTCTCTTTCACGTTTTCCTTTGACAAGTTTCCACGATGCTATATTTTCTCCAAAGAAAAAGGCATTTCAGAGCTTAAAACAAATCTAGTTACTCCAAAGCCTTTCGTTCGGCCCGCTTAGTTGATTTATTTGACCAATGAGGAAGCTTGATGGTCCTTTTGATGATTTTTAATCACCACTTTTTCACCTACTGAACCGTATTAATGAAGCACAAAACTTCTTTATGCTAGTAGAACTCCTCACAAAAAATAAAAAACCCACAAAGCCTCTCCAAAGATCTCCCATAAATAATGAATACCCATTCAAGAATCGGTTTTACATCAAACCGATTCTTTATTATCTTGATTAAACAATTAAAGTATAAATAGATCTACCATATATATTTACGTAAGGTTGAGTAGGTTTGTTACATACTCTCCCCCTTGAAGAGAACACCGTCCTCGGTATGCTTCTCTCACTAAAACTTAAACTTGTACTCATGATATAATAATATAAACAACCCAGAGGGAGTCCTTCCCCTTCACAATGAAAGACTTTTGTTTACTTAAATGTCACTAATTGAGACAATAATGTTTTTATTCGTAGTCATAAGCATGTATAGCTAAAAAAAAAATATGCTATTTCCATTTTTAACCACTTATCCATTATTCTAATTCTCAAAGATATAGAAAAATATCTATACCAACTTACCATTACTTACCAATTACTATGGGAAGTAGTGATGAATTTTACACAAGCTCTCTAAGAACAGTTGAACAACCCATCAACACTTCATGGAAAGAGCCTATAATGTATGACTAAGAAATTCAATCACATTAGTCACATATTTTCAATCAAATGAAATACTTGCAATTATCAAACATTCATGCAATATCAAAAGATGTTTTAATCAGAGTACTTCCACAAGTATTCAAAGAGCACCAACCCTCTAATCAATGCATCACGTGCACATTATCTTAGCTCCTACTAAATACATCCACACAGTACTTCAAAAAGTAGTAAGAGAGCATCTAGCTCTCTAATCGTACTAATGGTCAATCAATGCACGATGGGCATATCCTAGCCTCTGCTAATACATTCAAACAAATTAGTAATAAAATAAATGAACTTATACGTTAAGTAATTCATTTTCCAAGAACTAAGCTCCGTTCCTCTTAATATCTACATAATATATTTACACAATCATATAAAAAATCATTTTAATATAAAACATAAATTATTACTTAACTTGTTCCGCTATGAGAACCAAAATGGTAAACACAATGCTCCTCCCAACCCATGGGAGTTCTACAACCAAATCGAGTCATTTTCACATCCAGTCAGTTATTTGACAAAAAACCATTCCATGTCCAGTATGGATTCCTCTTGGAAACATCATGCCTATTCCTCTGACAGTGTCCCGCCTATGAAGAATTTTGGACCTCCTCCAACACACACCAAAATAAATAGAGTTTCTTCATATTTTCCCCTCTTCACCATGTTGGCACACTCCTTTCCCTTACTGAGATCATATATCTTTAGGGAGAGGAAATTTGGGCAAGTAAGTGCCATCAAGCCCTCCAGGTAGGCAACCACCATCAACCCAAGGCCTTCTAGCATTTCACAATTGTTCACAACTATCTGACATGTTAAATTTCTCTTTTAGCATCTTTTCTCATAGTAAATTACATAATGATCTATGTACACATTATACATAGAAAAAAAAACTTTATGTACATCATAAATCATACTTGGCCCTCCACATGGGTCCAATGATATCTAGATTAATAGGGAAAATGAATAACATACATGTGTTATACATTATTATTTCCCAAATAACACAATCATGTACATTATAACATGATACTTTATCAATTATCATTGCAATTTTTCCATGGCACTATTTTACTTTTACATGTTTTTCTTATTGTCGGTAAGCTAACCATGCTTAATCTCATCAACGACACTAATCATAAATATGCATTGTTAAGAAAACAAAAAATATTCACTTTCAAATTAATTTTAGTTTCATGCATACAATGTTGTCATGCATACAATTATATATAAATATTCATTAATGTGTATGTGTCAATAATGATTGGGGTCACATTCCCACAAGTAACAGTCCAACATTTTTAATTCCAATAGTGTATTGTTACCAACAGTCTGACATGTGAAGTAACTACTTTTTCACCACTTGCAATAATCTTTAATAAAAACCCATTCATTCATATAGGTTTTATTAATTAGTCATAAAACACTAACTAATCAATGCCACTAATAATCTTAATGCATCCATGACACGACTTATTCAAAAAAAAATTATTTTAGTCAAGTCTCACTACTTGACCCATTGTGTATTCTTACCATCTCAAAAGGTTCATTCAATTTCATTTTAAAACACTCTATCTATTGGAACACCTAATTTATTTCTAAATTTTTATTTATTTAGAAATAAATAAAAAATAATAATAATAATTTTTGCCTTTGGCCCTCACCCTGAAACTCAGCCTTTTGGCTCCCCTACCCTCAGCTCTGCGCTTACCACCCTTCTCTCCCCAAACCCGTCCCCTTCTCCCTCATGCACTCTGCAAACGCTCACTTGCACAATCCCCTCATCCCTCACTACCTTCCCCCTCACCCAAAACTCGACTCCGTGCGCTCCTCCCTCAGCCCTCATCCCCATACCACCTCACAACGCTCACCCCGCCCCCTCACAACTCCCCTCCTCTCCACACCACACACCCCTTTCTCCACGGTTGTCCCTCCCCCTTACTCCTCGACTACCCGTTCCACCCTACCCCCTTCCATCTCCACCCTCGACCCCTCATCAACTCCCTCCCTGCGCATACCCCTGCCGCCTTACCTCTCCTCCCAACCCCGCTCACGACAGCACTCCCCCTCGCCTCCCATCCCTCTCACGCTCACCCCTCCCACCTACACTCCTCCCGACCCCTCTCCACGGCACAACCGTCCCCCTCACTGCACCCTCCCATCCCTCAATGACCAACCCACCCACGCTCTCCCTCTCGGCTCTCACAGCTGGCCCCTTCGCCCTCCTTGCACATACGCTCGTGCTCCCCCTTGCTTGGCCTCAGGACCCTTTCCTCACCTAGTTTTTTTTTTAATTTTAAAAAAATTTCTATTTAATTAACCCCCCTCCGTTCCCTTTTTTACTTAATCCCCTTTTTAAATATGCTGATTATTTAAATCTACGAATAATTAATTTAATTTTTTTTTTTTTTTTTTTACAGATATACCTTTCCCATATAATACTTCCCCTAGTTTTAACCTCCCCTAGGTAATACATTCCCTAGTTTTACCTCCCCCGGGTAAAACTTCCCCTAGTAAAAAGCTCCCCCCGTAAATACCTCTATTTTTTCCCTTAAAAAAAAATAGTAGAGAGAGAGGAAGAGGAAATGAACAGCATGAAAGAGGAAATGGCATATGAGTAAATACACATAGAGGCGAAAAGGGAAATTTTCATTGTGATTTGAAGAGTGATTTTCTGAAAGAGGTTGACAATGTTAAGACAAGTTTGCCATCATTTTTAAAACAACTCTTTGAAGAAAAAAAATCATCTGCCTTAAAGGCTTCTTGCACAATGTTTTCAGCTGCACATTTACAAAATATTTTGCAGAGATTTTGTATTGAACTTACATCGTATAGTGAATGGAATTTGGATCTTCATTCATAGTTGCAATCAAGACTTGAAGTGTAAATCTGATTTGTTGAAAAAATTGTTGATGTAAGTCATTGTTGCTTGTTGGTTAGATAGTCAACTCTATACCTTGAGGTCCTCCATCATTTGAGGAGCAGATTTTGTACTTTGATATTTCCATAGTTGGAAGTTCTTTGAAGTCATTTGTATTTTTATGAAAGTAAGTTGAATCACATTGTAAATGGGTGCATTATCGGTTGAACCCGACACCCTTTATTTTTTGAGCCTAAGTTGTTGAAAAATAGCTAAAATCAATAAGGCATTAGAGTTGTTGAATAACCTCATTCATTCTAATGTTGATGATATCATAAAAATGAGAAAGAATTATCTTTGTAATATTCAAAGTTTTTTGCAAGATTCACATGAGAAGATTGAGTTTTTGTAGTTGGAATCTCAACTCCAACAAGATGAACTTCAAAAAAAGAGTCACCATTTGGAACCTGTTTCTGTTCAGAACATTGTGAAAGACTCCCATCAGCAGCAAGTCAACAAAGTTCCAGTTGATTCCCATTTAGTTCATTGTACTAGAGAAAATTCACATGCAGATGCAGCAGTTCAACATGCACTTCTCAAGCTCATCATCAGAACTTGGGAAGAGATTGTCCACAACAAGCACAGAACTGGTATTGGATATGAAAAAGGTGTGTCCTTTCATATTTCGGACTACACCAAGCCCATCAAATTTCAGAGTGCTGGATTTCTGTATGACAGTTCACTTGCATTTGTTCCAGATCCTATTCCGCTTCCACAACAACAACAGATTGTAAAATGCCAACACTGTGATCGAGTTGGCCATATGAAAGATCATTGTTTTGATCTTCATCCATGCAATCACTGTGGTCGGCACACCCATTCTTCACATAGATGCCTTAGAAACAAGCCTCCTGCAAGAACAAAGATTCATCTTGGATGGATCGCTTCTTGGCAATGGGCATCAACAACCAAGAAGATGTTTAAGTCGCATGTCAGAACATGTTCTAGAATATTGAGCAAACTTGCAGTTGAGTTTTCGCCATCATCTGACCTTGTCCCTGACAGGGGGGGAAATGGTGGTCGTCTACAAGCTTCGACGTCAGATCAAGCAAGCTTGAGCCATAATCACTCATTCCATGTTCAGAGTTGTAACCAGAGACATAGCAGTTCAAGCGAACCTGAGGCACAATTCGTCATTCCAGATTCAGAGTTGTAGCTAGAGACACAAATTCCCATGAGAATGCCTTTGTTTGTTGGTCATCCTTAAACCATCACAGGTTGTAGACCTCCCTTCTTTTAGGTTGAAGGTCTCCCTTTCATATATGAGGGACACTTCCTCTAGCAAAAGCCTTCAGCTTCTTGCCAGCTTTGGTTGAGTTCCAGGAAATGCTTCAACCATTCCAGTGTTGTTGGTAATCCTTAAACCATCACAGGTTGTAGACCTCCCTTCTTTTAGGTTGAAGGTATCCCTTTTTTATGAGGGACAATTCCTCTAGCAGAAGCTTTCAGCTTCTTGCCAATTTTGGAAGAGTTCCGAGAACTGCAACAAGTATTGCGTTCCAGTGTTGGTGGTCATCCTTAAACCACCTCTTTTCGCCAACATTTCAGAGAGTTGATTCAGCCCAAGTGTTGCCATGTATACTTTGCAGATTTGTATTACAACTCTCTTCTTGGACTCACACATACCCCTTCGGATTAAGGGGGGGAATGTTGGAACACCTAATCCTCCATGGGTAGGTGTGGAATGCGAAAAGTCACAATGGAGTCCAAGTGACCTTGGAATGTGAAACCAAGAGTCACACAATTGTACTATAAATGTACATCATGTATAATGGAAAAATAATGGAGCTACACGCTTATCCTTCTATTGTGTGTTGAGTCTCTTGTTGTGTGTGTTTATTCTTCTCCCCACGCCATGTGTGTGTTTAACACTATCATCCTCTTCAAAACACTCTATCATCCTCTTTAAGGACTTTCCCCATATTTTGCATTCATGCATTGGTTTCACACACCATCACTATACATATTCATCTTTTTCTAGTGGATGGCAGCTTTAATTATGTTCATTAAATGTATGAGTAATATGTCATATACCCAAATGTTAATAGTCAACTCTCACTTTCACTAGTGAGTACTCGGGTTGTTCATAAGTACAACAAAAGTTTTATTGTCTTTTATCCTCAACAGGATTCCAAAGTTATAAAAACCATTTTGGAGCAGTATTTATTACTTTTTACTCTTCAATGTAGTTATAAACATGAATCACACATACGATATCAAAAGTAGACTACTGCATATATCAATAAATATGTAGATTTATAGAATCATATCTCAATCAATATGTAGATTTTTAGAATCATACCTTAACTGATGTCCATTAGTAGCATACCCCAATTTATTTTCGCTTAACAAATCCCAAAGGCGCCAGTGCTGCAACCTTTAGCTCTGATACCACTTGTAACATATACCGATAACTTCACATGGAAATGTAAGCAGTTCAAAAAAATTTTATACAAGTTACTCATAGGTAACTATCCAAATCAATATTAAATATTCCTTACTCATCATTAGATAGAAGGTTCACCAGTTCATAGTGAAACCTTAGTATAAGAATAGTAAGTTGCTTAACCATTAACAACCTCTAGTATAGTACATTAACATAAAATTGCATGAGATACCTTGCATTCATTTCATTATTCATGTAGTCATCACATACTTGACATTATGAACATCACAATAAGAAAGGAATCAACATCATCAATTTGACACAATAATCAATTACACCATTGAACACCAATAAACCCTGGAAACCCCATAGGGAAAAAACCAGCAAACGTTTAATTTTATTATTAAATTCTCATGAGGGTGTTAAGCCCTCACTCAATGGCTTACAAGGGAGACCATCCCTTAACCATCGTTTATAAATCTTACAAGGAAATATAAAAATATCTATCTTAAAGCCATTACAAGAAATATGATAGCATTTACCCACTAATATTCATATCTTTGTATCTCCATGGCATAGATGTGCCTACAATGTACCACCATACAATGGACCATCCTGCAGCTCACACTTATCTGCATGAACCATTAATCGTTTACTAGCCACCATTTTAAGCATAATATTTCCTTCTCATAAGTCTCCATCATTTCCTATGATTGATGTCATCAACAAGCTTTTATAGCATGATTAGATAAAACCTTAATCAATAAATAATCAATCTTTAAGTGATCATTTAATACTTATTCATGTGCATACATGAGTTGTGAAAAAAATATCACACCATGATTTCTTCTAACATCTCTACCTTAGTGTGATTAAGTAATTATAAATTCATGTAAAATCATCCCACATTTTTATGACACTTCTCACACACACTCATATTCATACAAGACAATTCACTACCACTGTCCAGGAAGTCCTTCAATGGAAAATGACACAATGTGCATTCGTGTTACTTAAACTTTAGCAAAAGAACCAACCTTTTAGCTATTGCTTTTGTGCTAAAGCTAACATGATGAATTTCGTTCCTATGCATACAATGCATAAATTTTCTAAAACAATTTCCCAAAAGAATACTTAACATAATAGAGCATGCAAACACATATTTCCTTTTCGAGGAAATATAACATAATAGACATGCAAAGACATGGTTTATTTTCCATTAAACTAAAGGAATAAAGCATAAGAATACATGTCTTATTCTCCAAATATTATACCAACATTACCCATATATATATATATATATATATATATATATATATATATTTCAAGGAATCAAAACATTATTTTAGTTTTTGTACATGTAATTCATCTTCTTTGCCATAGAATCTTTTCTAATGTAGGATAACAAAACTTGTTATCATTTCCCACATACAAATGTTTATTCTTTCCAATGAAATCTAATACAAATACTTCATGAATATACATGATCTTATTCAAAGGAAACTAACATAAACTAACATAATAGTTTTGTTAGCATAAAGGTACTCACATATTTTCCCTAAAGATTAAGATAGCTCAATATTTTTTTATCCATGAAAATAACACACCTCTATAAAACAATGGTTATTCTATGTGCATGCAAGAGCTTAATATAATATCCATTCTTTAAGGTAGGCAACACATTATTCCCTTCTTAGAACTCTACTATCATTAACTATTCCTTTTATCTAACAAATGCATACTTCATTTGCATCAAGAAGTTATCATAACCTAGTTTTGTTGTCTTTATACTTGAAAGCTTCTTATGTTTCCCTTTGAAGAAATTATCATAGATAATATTATTTTATGTATAAAACTAGGAAACAATACGAAGGTTAACTTACCTTGTATATTTATTATTCTTTTCACACAAGCTTCAACATGAAAGAAACAATTATGAGAAAACTATTATGGGTTCTTCATGACTTTCTTCCAAGAAACTTATTAACTTATCTCCCAACCCATAAAATATCTTTAAAATTTTAAAATTTCAAAAGTTCTTTTGGTGAGAACTCCTTATCTTATCTTTGAATCCGTTAAATATTTTAGAGTATTAAACTACTTAACTCTTCCCAAAACATCGTAATAGTGATTATCCACTATCTAGATAACTGTGTAAATTTTCAAGTAGATTAATGTTATAACTTATCTTTCACTATTCTCTCTTTCAATGCACAAGAATGAAGTAAATCTTTCCAAAAGAACAATCTAGATTCTTATAGTTTTTCACAATGAAATAATTTTTTTAAAAAGATAACAAACATAACTTTTCATATTTCCTGTTAGATAAATAAACTCTTATATTCTTTTACATAAAGAAAGATACTTATTTTTTTAAGAAAATCCTCCATTTGAACAACATAAGCTTAGTTTTCCTTTCACAGATTTCCACGATGCTATATTTTCTCCAAGAAGCTTAAAACAAATCTTGTTACTCCACAGCCTTTCGTTCGGCCCACTTAGTTGATTTATTTGATCAATGAAGAAGCTCGATGGTTCTTTTGATGATTTTGAATCACCACTCAAGTCACCTACTTAATCATATTAATGAAGCACAAACCTTCTTTATTGCAGTAGAACTCCTCAAGAAAAAGAAAAAACCCGCAAAGCCTCTCCAAAGATCTCCCATAAATAATAAATACCCATTCAAGAATCCGATTCTTTATTTTTAATTTCAGGAATCCGATTCTTTATTTTCTTGATTAAATAGTTAAAATGAAAATAGATTTACCATATGAATTTACGGAAGGTTGAGTAGATTTGTTACATACATGATGAATTGCATAATTGCATTGTGACTGCATATCATAAATAATCTTGAGTGGATTGCATAATCGCATAATGTCTGCATATTATAAATAATCTTTAAAACTTGGCTAAATTTTGCTTTAAATTCGGTAAATATATTTTCAAATTCTAAATTCCAATATTTTTTTTTTCAAATTCTGAATTTATTTATATATATTTAAAAGCAGGTTTGAAATAGCATGGATTTTAAATAACATAAAAACTACAATCTTCCACTTGAAAAAAAAAACCAAATTGTCAAACATTGGCGTGAAACCGCCGGCCCGCAGTCACAAATGAGATGGAAAATAAATGTGAAAACCATCGTCGCCAAAAGTCTTCGGCATCTCTCAGATGTGCGCAAACATAAAAATAAAGGAAACCCAAAATTAAGCGTTTCAAAGATATTTGTCCCATTCTATATAGACGAAGACAATTGTTGAAGTTATAAATTTAAAAAAATTATAAATGGAAAGCAAAATTGACAGACTTATTAAATCACGAGCTTAAATGGAAAACTCCAATTTTATAAGATTAACCTACTCCAATTCCCTCCCTCTTCTATGAAAGTCTAACACTAAAATCTAGGCATATGAAGACTTTTCCTGCAAATTTTGGGATTTGGCGGCAGCCGACACGGGAAGTAAATCTGTCAATCACCGAGTAATTTTATTTTTAATTAAATTAAATAAGCGTCAAGAAGTCAGTGTCAATTTGCAATCTGTTTTTATAGATTTTGAAAAACGGCGTTTCAAAATTCTCAGTTTCGCGAGAATACCGAAGCTTCTGAATTCTAAATATTGAATTATTCTTTAAAATTTTAACACTAAAATCTAAAATTTTACATGTAGTTTAGCTAGTTAGCATTAGTTTTTTTGTTTTTTAAAAAGTATTTAAAATTTTAACACTAAAATCTAAAATTTTACATGTAGTTTAGCCAGTTAGCATTAGTTTTTTTGTTTTTGTAAAAAGTAATTAATAACCATTATTAAATGTATCAACAAATTCATAAATTTTATAATGAAACAATAATGAAACACATTTGAATATGACTAAAGAAATAAAGAAAATATTAATGGACTAGATAATTTTGAAGCAAAATAGAGATCTCTCCATAGATAATTTTGGATGAAACATTAGCTCAACAACAAATTCATAAATTTTATAATGAAATAATAATGAAACACATTTAAATATGACTAAAGAAATAAAGAAAATGATTAATGAATTAGATAATTTTGGAGCAAAATAGAGATACCTCCATAGATAATTTTGGATGAGACATTAGGTCAACATCATTGTTTGTTATAAAAAGTGAAGTATTTTGGATGAAATATTAGCCCAACATCATTATTTGTTACACAAAATGAAATGTTTATTAAATAAATTTGTTCACATTTTATTACATCTTTAACTTATAAAACCAATTAAGAAAAATAAATTACAATGTCTAGTTAGTATATATATATTTTAAAAGCTAATCATTGTAGCAATCTATTTATTTAAATTTAAATTTATATTCATCCTAATTTAATACCATAATTATTTATAGTAGAATTTCTATGTAGAAAAAATCAAATTAATATGAAATATAATCTAGCAAAGAATTCCTATGTAATAAAATATCTCATATAAAAAATTAAAATATGTAATATATTCAAATAAAAAAAATAGTTACAAAGAGTGCAAAAGATTCCTATATTTTTTTAATATATTTTATTTATATTTTTAAGTTGTGATTAAAATAGTGAAGACAAAAGAAAAAATATGATTTATTGTAGCATTGACATTAATTTTATTTTGTTGAACATCTAATTTTCTATGGGTAGGTGTGGAAGATGAATAGTCACAAACGGAGTCCAAGTGATCTTGAAGAATGAATCCAAGAGTCACCTCGTTGTATTATAAATGTACATCATATCAATGGTAAAATGCAACGAATCCTATCTTTCCTATTTGTGTGTTTAGTTTCTTCACCCACCATGTGTGTGTTTAACATGGTATCAGAGTTGTAGGTGATCTCCTGAGCTACTCAATCTTATTTGAGCAATTGTCACCTTTGTGCTTTGCATATTGCAGAACTGTCATTTTTGTTCTCTGCACATCTGACTGTGTTGGGCCAGACTTGTTGAGAGGTTGGGACTGCCATTGAACTCACGTTTCTCCGAGTTGACTCATGGATTCATCTTCAGCAACACAAACAGATTCGTCTTCAAAAGCACATATGCATATATGCAGACCGATTCTAAATGGTATGTCAATTTTTAATGACTGAGTCTGTGTTATGAAAATGCTGAAGTCTTTGGCATGACTGTTTGTCTGTGTTCAAACAGTGGTGTGACTATGCTGTATGAACCACTGTTGTTCTGGCATTGTGGCACACCGCCTCTGCTCTTACACTTGATACCACCAGTTCTCCAGCATTGCATACTACCTCCCATTGTTCCACATACCACCTCTACTATTTGCTGTAATAAATATATATTACGTGGTCTGACATGGTATATACCCTCCACTTTTCTCTATGTGTAACACTCTGGTTATAATACAAATAACACTCCGTTATATCATATAACGCCTTTGCCCGACAATCATACCCACTGCCCGAAGCATACCATCGACTCGGTTGCTCATCGTGGTAGTCGTGCCCAGGTGGTTTTGTTGGGGAAGCATGGGCTGGAATACAAGCCCAAGCAATGACTGCGTTGGAAGACTGCTATGGAAGGTCGCAGCTTGATGTGGCTTGAATCGTGAGTGCTTCTGCTACGTTGTTGCATTGGAATTTGGATGGCATTCACATAAGGGTAAAAAAAACCAACTGGAACAAAATAATTCCAACAACGAAAGTCTGGAAAGTTGATTGCGTGCAAGAATCAATGATTGCAACTCTCGAGGTCATCAATTACAACATGGCTTTGCACAATAATGTGATTCCATGCGTCTGTTTTGCAGCATCCAGTATAGGCCAAATTATGTGACTCTCAGCAGTAATGTATAGTGCAAAAAGACTCAAACAATGATCTGAAAGGTCAATAGCGCTGACGATGCCAATAGCTGAAGCAGGAAGGAAATTAACCGACTAATGAAAAATGAGTAGTTACTGAAGATGTAAAGCCACTCTGGTGAATTTTATAATGCAAATCTCAATTTGAGGCCATCCGCAACATTCTCTTCCTCATCAGCACCATTATTCATAGCGAAAGACAAACATATTTTGAGGAAGATCGAGAAACGACAAGAAGGCCACAAACTTGACCCACATCTGGAAGAGCAATTTGCTACTGATCGACTTTTGGCCTCAATTGCTTCATGTCCAGATTAGTGTGGACGTGCTGATGGGTATATACTTGAAGGTCGTGAGCTTGAGTTTTAGATGAAAAATATTCAGAGAAAGAAGCGAAAGGGAGTTGGTGCTCCTTAGAAGCAAGAAATTTTTGGTTATTGAGATACTTAGCAAGATTGATGAATAACATCAATAGAGCTTTATAGTTAGGATTGAGGATAATATTTTGCAATAACTAGTCATGGTTCTATTTTCAACTGAGCGGAATATAGTAATTACAAATTTGTTAGATAGCTGGATTTATTGATTCATTTTCTAATGGAATGTCACATTGAAGAATTATTTGAAGTGTCGAGGCGAGGCGGTGAAAGAAATTCTCAGAGAAGATGCCATCGAGGAGGTACCAAGGTTGGTGCCAATCATTATAAGCCATTGCAAGTCAAGTGTCTCTCTTACACAATTCAGTTAAGTCTTTGAATATCTCAGTTTTTCTATATTCTTTTTGTATATGATTTCCACAAGAATTCTCCATTAGAAGAGAGAGAATTTTAAACCATTTGTTTGCAATCCCTTTGCTAAAAGTATAAGTCAGTTCTATTTTCTGAGTTGGGTCCTCCATATTTTGAGTAGTAGAGTTTGTTCTTTGGGAATTCCATAATTGGAAGTTCAAGAAAGAAAAGGGTCTTTGAAGTCATTTGTATTTTTTTGAAAGATTAGTTGAATCACATTGTAAACGAGTGCATTATCGGTTGAAGCCGACACCCTTTATTTCTTGAGCTTTATTTGTTTGGAAAATGACCAATTTTTATGAAGTATTAGAGTCCTTGGAAACTTTGATACAATCTACTATTGATGACACAATCCGAATTAGTAAAGACACTCTCTTTGATATTTAGACTTGCCTGCAACATGCACAAGAGAAGATTGATTTTTTGCAGTTGGAGTCTCAACTCCAGCAAGATGAACTTCAGCAAAAGAGTCATCATTCTGAACTTGTTTCTGTTCAACAAATTGAGAGGGACTCCCATCAGCAGCAAGAATATAAAGTTGAGGTTGGTCTACATTCAATACTCATTTCAGGAGTAGATGTGCACAAAGATGTAGAAATGCAGCCAACACCTCCGAAGCCCATCATCATACCTTGGGAACAACTTGTCCACAAAAAGCACAGAACATGTCTTGGATATGACAAGGAGTTGTCATTTCATATTCTAGACTACTCCAAGCCCATCAAATTTCAAAGTGCCAGATTTCTTTATGACAGTTCACTTGCAGCTGTTCCGGATCCTGCTCCTCTTCCACAACAACAACAACAAATTGTAAAATTCCAACACTGTGATTGCGTTGGCCATATGAAATATCACTGTTTTGATCTTCACACATGCAAGGACTGTGGTCGCCACACCCATTCTTCACACAGATGCTTCAGAAACAAGCCTCCGGCAACAACAAAAATTTATCTTGGATGGATCGCTTCTTGGCAATGGGCATCAACAGCCAAGAAGATGTTTAAGTCGCATGTCAAAACTTGTTCTAGAATATTGAACAAACTTGTAGTTGAGTTTCTGCCATCATCTCACCTTGTACCTTACAGGGGGTAAAATGGTGGTCATCGACAAGCTTCGATGCCACATCAAGCGAGCCTGAGCCACAATCTCTCATTCCAGATTCAGAGTTATAGCCAGAGACACAACAATTCAAGCGAGCCTGAGCCACAATTCGTCATTCCATATTAAGAGTTGTAGCCAGAGACATGGATTCTCATGAGGATGCCTTTGGTTGATGGACAACCTTAAACCATTTATGTGAGGTTGATATTTTTTGTCTTTCAGAACACTTCCTCTAGCAGAAGACTTCAGCTTCTTGCCAGCTTTGGAAGAGTTCCAAGAAATGCATCAAGAATTCCAATGTTGGTGGTCATCCTTAAACCATCACAGGTTGTAGACTTCACTTATTTTAGGTTGAAGGTCTCCCTCTTCAAATATGAGGGACGCTTCCTCTAGCAGAAGTCCTCAACTTCTTTCCAGTTTTTGGAAGAGTTCCAGAAACTGCAATAAGCGTTGTGTTCCAGTGTTGGTGGCCATCCTTAAACCACCTCTTTATGTCAACATTTTAGAGACTTGATTTAGCCTAAGTGTTGCTATGCATACTTTGCAGATTTGTATTACAACTCTCTTCTTGGACTCACAGATACCCCTTTGGATTAAGGGGGGGAATGTTGAATACCTAATCCTCTATGGGTAGGTGTGGAAGACGAATAGTCACAAATGGAGTCCAAGTGACCTTGAAAGATGAATCCAAGAGTCACCTCATTGTATTATAAATGTACATCATATCAATGGTAAAATTCAACGAATGCCTATCATTCCTATTTGTGTGTTTAGTTTCTTCACCCACCCACCATGTGTGTGTTTAACATATTTTTTATATTACATCATGATTTTCTTTTTAAATATTAATTATAGAAAAATCCATAAATTTGAAAAAAAATATAGATAATTAATTTATAAAGACACATGATTGTAGGCTTTTTTATATTTTTTAATTTTTAAAATTTTTGATTTTAAACGACATAAAAAATTAATCATCCACTAATCAAAAATTAGAAATTTAAATTTTAAAAATAAAAAAAATAACATGAAAAATTAACCATCCACTAATCAAAAATTAGAAATTCAAATTTTATAAATTAAAAGAAATAATTTTCAATTTCCAAAATATTATGTTTTATATTTAATTTTAAAACTTCCTAAATAATTTTTAAAAATTTACTAGTCAAAAAAATTTCAACCAAAATAATTACAATGTACTTTTCCTTCCATAGTTATAATAATGTGAAAGCCATCGTTGTCAATTTAGGCGTGTTTCGATATCGGAAATGGAAATAGCTTACCCTCACAAGTTAGGTTTTTTCCATATATATATATATATATATATATATATATATATAATGGTTAAAGAGTTTTATGGGTAAAAAAATAAATTATTAATATCAATGTTATTTGAAAATGGAAATTTAAAATTAAAAAGTAAAATTGGAGAAAATTTTACCATAAAAAAATTTACATGATGTTATCTAATTTTGTATCACTTTTCAATTTATATGATTTTTTGTTCATTTATTTTTTTGTTTTTTTGTTGGGTAGTTGAGATAAACTTGACTTGGTCAAGTTACTAGCAATTTTTTAGCTTCGGGTTTATGAAACCCATGGTATTGATGTGAAATATGACCTATTTAAAGGCGAATAGTTTAAATGTGTCATTTTGTTCCATTGCCATATGGTATTTATGTGAAATATAGCATATTTAAAGGGGAAAAACTTTAAATGTGTCATTTGTTGGGTAATTTGTAAGTGTTTTTTTGTGTGTTTTGGTGAGTAATTTTTAAAACTTACTATATTAATTGTTTCCATGTAGTATATTTAAGGGGGGGAATGTTGAATACCTAATCCTCTATGGGTAGGTGTGGAAGACGAACAGTCACAAATGGAGTCCAAGTGACCTTGAAAGATGAATCCAAGAGTCACCTCATTGTATTATAAATATACATCATATCAATGGTAAAATGCAACGAATGCCTATCATTCCTATTTGTGTGTTTAGTTTCTTCACCCACCCACCATGTGTGTGTTTAACATATTTTTTATATTGCATCATGATTTTCTTTTTAAATATTAATTATAGAAAAATCCATAAATTTGAAAAAAAATATAGATAATTAATTTATAAAGACACATGATTGTAGGCTTTTTTATATTTTTTAATTTTTAAAAATTTTGATTTTAAACCACATAAAAAATTAATCATCCACTAATCAAAAATTAGAAATTTAAATTTTAAAAATAAAAAAAATAACATGAAAAATTAATCATCCACTAATAAAAAATTAGAAATTCAAATTTTATAAATTAAAAGAAATAATTTTCAATTTCCAAAATATTATGTTTTATATTTAATTTTAAAACTTTCTAAATAATTTTTAAAAATTTACAAGTCAAAAAAATTTCAACCAAAATAATTACAATATACTTTTCCTTCCACAGTTATAATAATGTGAAAGCCATCGTTGTCAATTTAGGCATGTTTCGATATCGGAGATGGAAATAGCTTACGCTCACAAGTTAGGTTTTTTCCATATATATATATATATATATATATATATATATATATAATGGTTAAAGAGTTTTATGGGAAAAAAAATAAATTATTAATATCAATGTTATTTGAAAATGGAAATTTAAAATTAAAAAGTAAAATTGGAGAAAATTTTACCATAAAAAAATTTACATGATGTTATCTAATTTTGTATCACTTTTCAATTTATATGATTTTTTGTTCATTTATTTTTTTGTTTTTTTTGTTGGGTAGTTTAGATAAACTTGACATGGTCAAGTTACTAGCAATTTTTTGGCTTCCAGTTTATGAAACCCATGGTATCGATGTGAAATATGACCTATTTAAAGGCAAATACTTTAAATGTGTCATTTTGTTCCATTGCCATATGGTATTTATGTGAAATATAGCATATTTAAAGGGGAAAAACTTTAAATGTATCATTTGTTGGGTAATTTGTAAGTGTTTTTTTGTGTGTTTTGGTGAGTAATTTTTTAAACTTACTATATTAATTGTTTCCATGTAGTATATTTAAATATGAAAATTAGATCATTTTAACTTTACAATTTATTTATGGAAATTAACCCAATCTAGATCCATCTTAACTCAAGATCTTTTAAGTGGTGAGAGGTGCAAACATTTCTCAATTTTTACACTCAAAAATATTTTTTTTCACCATGAGATTTGATCTTTCTTGGCTAGATCAGAACTTAAGATGGACTTAGGCTAGTATCTATGTGTGTATTCTCAATTTTGTGTAATATTTTATATGGATTTATTATAATAGTAAGTTTGAGTTATGTGATATGCAAAATTAAGTATTTTCGGGTATTCAATTTATCTATGCATTTAAAAATACATTTTAAATATTTTATATGGATTTATTAGAATAGTAAGTTTGACTTATGTGATATGCAAAATTAAATATTTTACGATATTTAATTTATTTATATATTTAAAAATACATTTTAAATAAAAAAATAAAAGCACAATCTAATCCAAAATTGTATGATCCAATGTCAACAAAAAAAAATCAACATATGAAATAGTTAACCCTTCATATCTTTGGTTTATTAATAGTATGCATTTGAACATAATATTTACTTATCTTTAGCCTCTCTTAGCATAGCATGAAAATAGAAAAACAAAATGGATAGAAGTTTCATTGCTAATCCTACTATAAATCTTGAGGAGGTTAGTGGTGTTGAGATTCAACAAGAAAATTTCAGCACCTACCCCTAGTGCATTAAGCACCTACACTAGGGTGCGACCCACAGTGCTATTTTTGGTGCATCTCTATTTTAGTTATGCCATAATTAATATGGACAATAAAGTGTAATATATTCTTAATAATAACTTGTAATATTTAATTGAGAGTGACAAACTCAGCTACCTAGTGGAAGTGCAGTGGTGCATTAGTTAATGCAGTTTGTAATCAGTTTAACTCAGTTAAGTAAGTTAAACTTAGTTGTGTGAAGTTGTAACTGAAGATACACTAGTGAGAGATCAAGTGAATTAACCATTGGAGTGACTATGATACTTGTGCAGTCAAGGAAGGCCATAATTCCTATATTTTAGGGATTGCATTCATCAGGGATTGGGCGAGCAAGGCAATTTTTTTGGAGACAATAAATTGGCAAAGTATTGGTCAGCTTTTGTATGACAGTGTGAGATACTTAGCTGAGTACTGGAGGGATCTTGTGAGAAGAGTTTTGTATGCAATTGTTTCATGATCCATGTTGAATATACAATAGAAGACTAGTGGGGTGTTGAGTAGCAAGCTTTCCCCGAGAAATTAAATTTGTGTTGTGTTTGATTTGATTCTTCTTTGCTTCATCTGATTAGCGATTGTGTTTTTTAATTCTGCAAAATATTTGTAGAAGTGATTCAATATTTCAATTTAGTACATTGTTAGATTGGGCGAATCCAAGATATACATGCATGTTGTATAATTTCTACAAGTGATGAGGTTAAAATTAGATTATTATTATTTATATATTTTGTATATTAAATATTTTATGAATATAAAATTTAAATTTGATATTTGGACATGTTTACGATATTGTTATTTTTCAATAAATCATTTAATTAAGTGATCCAAAATAAATGGTGATTAGTGGTGGCTAATAAATACAAATCATTAGTATGCAATGGTTTTTTTTTTTTTTTTGGTATAATGGGGAAATTTGGAAACTAAAATATATATACAGCGTGAGTGGGCATAATGGTTAAGAGCATGTGTTTCCTCTTAAGAGGTCACAGGTTAAAAACCACAGGGGGGTAGGGTATGTATGCCTTTGTAGAATTAGTAGTCAAATTGCTGGGTAATAATAATAATAATCAATGTTTCCACCAAGGATCACATAACATTGCTACCAAGAAAACCATCTAGAATGATATGCTATGCACTATGTCTATTTAATTTTTGCATATTATTCTCCCATTAAGAAGCGTAGGAGGCTTAATTGTTTAATGGTTACATGTTTTTGTTTTGTTTATCAATGCAATTAGATATATTTAATTTATCAATATTATTCTCTCATTATTGAGTGTAGGAAACATATTATATACCTTTTCCTCCTTTAATTTCGCATGAGAACCTAATCACCTCAAATCCAAGGAGATAGGGACAATTTTTTTTTATTAGTCTTAATTTGAGTGGGAGCTTATGCAAATGAAAATATTGTTCCACTAATATGGTGAGAATGTTTAAATGAAAAATTGAGAAATTTTATGGAACTATCTTTGAGCCATTGAATCCCAAGATAGAGGAATTTCTCATAGATCAAAATTTGTTAACTGAAGCATCTTAAACCAAACTCACATGTATGTAAAATAAAGAGCATATGGTGTTAGAGAGAAAGAAAAGAATTTATACTAGGCTTTTCTTAACTGATTTAGTATTATCAAATGTTTCTAAAGAAAAAAAATATAATAAATTTCTTGAAGAAGATGGGGAACTTGTATTAAGCTAAATCCTTGGTGGATAGACTTTTTCCTTGAAAAATGTTATTTTCCTTGAGAATGGTTGATGGTGGTTTTATAGCTAACAAATTGAATTTATTTAACACTATTTTGAACCAATTGATCTCAGTTGAAGTGAAAATTGATGAGGAGAATAATTATATGACCCTTTTTTATTCTTTGTCATGTTTATGAGACAACCTAGTAATGGCTATTAGAAGGATTGTAAAGACAATGATGCTTGATGGGGTCATGGTTAATTTACTATTAGATGAGGTGAGACAAACATGTCTCAAATCAACCAATGAGTCCATGTTTGTTCATGGAAGATTAAAGGTGAATGGAAATAAGGAGAGAAAATAGTAGATTTAAATAATGTGGGAGAGCCATAAGTTCTCTAGAAAGTAAAAGGAAAGATGTTGGTAATTTAGATTAAGCCTTCAACTTGGAGGGAAAGGCTCTCTTAATGGGTCAACCTGGAAATTTTCTTTATATTGCGTAAACCCATGATCCACCACATAGAATTCACCACTGAACTCAAAGTAGTTGATATTGGGACCTATGATAAAGTTATCCCATAATTTTCTTAAGAATTAAAATGGGACCTCCCTATTATTAAAAGGAGGTTTGTCAAATCCCATGAATTATTTACCCATATAGTTTTTTACAAAGGTTTGGTAGGTACACCAATTCATGCAAATGCATTTATTTCTCATTGGAGACTATGTCTTATTCTTGGGGTTAATAAATAAGGTCTTCAAACCTTCTTTTCAAATTTTTATATATGTAACCTATTTTGTATATAAGCTAATCCTTTACTAAAAAATTCTAATCTTATATTAAGAAATGTTGGGGCCTTTGTTTTGAAAAAGGAACAGTTTTGAGTTGCAGAGAAAAATGCGGATGGTAGGTATGGGAGACAAAGACAATCAGCGAAACTCCCAGTAATCAAGAAGAAGCGGAAAACAGCAGAGCAGGAAAAGAGGAAATACTGATAGTCATGCTGGTGGAAGAAAAAATAGGCAATCAGCCAGCATAGATGGGAGATTTAGTCTGGCAGAGGGCCAAGTGAGAGAGCCATAGGAAAGCTCTGTTATATCTCTGTTGTACTGAACCACCCTATAATAGACTCTGTGGAGTGATGCATGTCATTTGATAATGATAATGAAATATGGTTCTTGTTGTGATTGATGTTCTAAGTTAAGTGTTAACCAGTTGCTTATTGTGAAAGTATGCCCCATTCTAAATTTTAATTCAGCATCCTGACTGATATTAATGAGTAATATCTTATACATGGTAGTGATATCTGTGTGATGTTTCAAGTTCCTTTAGTTTATCTTCATGGATGTAACCATTTGATACTTGATCTGTCTCCTAACCTTACTAAGGTCAAGGAATGCCTCGGGTGAGACACTCTTCTCCTTGGAGTAGGGTGAAAATGTCGGCGTTGTGCTAGACTACTGCAGAAACCTTGTTGGCCTCTATCCAGAACTTGGGTCTTGCTCAAAGACCTCCTTTTTTGCCAACAAATGGTTCTGTTGCCGACACATGAAAATTCCTTTAGGAGCTAGATAATGGTATCGTGAATCTGTGAGAGAGAAATACGAAGCTAATGGGATAACCACTTAGGCCAGTTCATATCACAATAAGCAGAGTTTCGACAGCAGAGGGAGAAAATTGTCAAGGATCGAGTCCTATTTTCTGAGTTTGCAAGTGACCTATACGAAATTTTCTGAAGAAAGTTTCTAGAAGAACTTAATAATTGGTTGTGGAATCTACAAGTCAAGTCACTTCAAGGAGTGTTGCGTAGCATCTGTTGCAAGTGGACGCACGCGAACCTAGTAGCACTCCATCGGTTAGACACCAATTTGACCCGAGTTATAGATTGATGGGTACAATCTACCTTGGAAGGATACATTGTAGAATTCATAGCCGAGTGTTACCAATCCTTTTCAAAAGCAGAAGATGTATTCAGACCTTGATTGCGGGGAGACTTGTTGAAGGAAATCATATTGTGGATCAAAGCTTTCATGGTGGACGAGGGTTCGATATAATTTCAAAAGTCTGAGATGGAGACTTAAACCTCCTGTACTGGGGGAAGGAGCTCAGGGAAATATGCTACAGGTAAGTTAGAAGGGGGAATAGGGATATGGATGCCTGGACCTCCAGTAGACTGAGAGAGTGACGAGCACATAGGAGGGCGCAAATTGCTGAGAAGTGGCGAGAAAGAGTGATAAAGGAGTTTAAGAAGTAGGAAAGTAGTCGACAGAACAAGGAGAAGGCGCCCAAGATGACAAAGGAAATGGAAGGTCAGACAGGATCCCAACAAATAGGAGGGACCATCAAAGAAGTTAGGCAAGTGTATAGGAGCCTAGCCCAAAGAGAAAAGGGAGAAAATTCCAATGTGGAGGACGAGCGCCCCGAGGAGATATCTGATGTGGAGTTGCATATTGTGATGGAGCAACTATTTCGAGAAAGGCCGACACCTATAATTCAAGGTAACTCTATTCCCCAAAGTTCAAGTAGCTCTAGTCCCAACCTTCCCCTGGTACTCTATCAGCCCCCAGATAAATATTTTGTTAAGTTTCGGGAATTTAGCAAGTTTAATAGTGTTAAGTCTATAGTACAGATATCTACTAGCTATAGTGCTAGTAATACAATTTCACAACCAAAAAGTAGAGGTTTTATTTTAGTACCACCCATACAAAGAAATATGGCGGGATCGTTTACCCGATACCCATAATTCTATGGGATGGGAAACGATGATGTGGAGCAACACCGGTATCTCTGCAAAGCAATATGGAGGGCTCGGCAGACACTAGAGGCAGTTAAGTTGATCGAGTTCTAGACTACTATAAGAGAGAGAACTCTTCGCTGGTTTATTAAATTGTCCGATTCTCATCCAAACCCAGCAATAGATGATGTAAAGAAAGAATTTGTCAAAGAATTTAAGTTACCTCAAACAGATCAACAAGGGTTATTTATGTTATGGGAGATTAAACAGCGAGAAGGTGAAATGGCATGGGACCTGATGAGGAGGTTCAAGGATACGATTGGGAAACTGAGTTACCAGATTGATCTGAATCATTAACGGTATTGGTTTATTAAATCACTTCTTCTGTTGATGATAACTCCATTGACACAGTAGAAGATTGATACCTTACAAGATGCCCTGGAGCAAGCTATGAAGATAGAGGCTATGGCGGGGTATCCGCAAGAGTTTAGACGAGGAGAAGTAGTTCAAGACCCTTCCATATTGGGGATACAACATCAGATAGCTAGTTTAATGAAGAAGTTAAAGGACATTCAGCTGATCTGACCTACAAGGCCTAATGTGTGGTGTACCCATTATCTAATGGAGGGACACGTGGCCATAAAAATCCTGAGGTTGCGGGGGTAGAATGTGGGAGCTTCAGCAACGGGGACACAAGGGACTCCACCAGTTGGGGGAGTTGCGCAGATAAAAACTCAAGGATTATACCAGCTGCAACCCCACTTTCGAGGGTTCCCGACTCAAAAAAATAATACCTCAACCAAATACTGCGAAATATGAAAAGCCATTGGTCATCCTCCACGAATATGCCCAATTTTGCAGAAGTACTCCAATGTTCCAAACAATACGTATTGTGAGTTCTGCGCTTCCACAACACATAATATAGAGTAGTGTAGAGATGCATTGCCAGAAAAATTGGACAAACCATCTTATAGAGTGAACGAGGCTCCAAGGGGACGACGAGCAGGAATGGGAGGAGGAAAAATTGGAGGAAGAGGACCTGTAAGGTGCTACAATTGTGATCAAGAAGGACATTTAGCAATGGAATTTCCACTACCCAGAAGACCATGGTGCTCTCAGTGTAGATTCAATACACATGCAACTGAATACTGTCTAGAATTAATTAAGAGGTGGGAGGAAAAAGCCAAACAGAGAGAAGCGAATTTGGTGAATGCAGAACCAAGAGTAGTAGAGGCTTAGCCTATGAAAAATGTAACCATAGTAACCCAGGGAGGAAAGAGAATAGGGGAGGATATACAGAATATAGACCCGATAAATTTGATCAAGCCAGCATATCCAAAACCCATTTTTAGAATAGATAGACAGAAGCAATATTTTAAGGAGGCAGTGGAAAATTTTTCACAAATAGGGGGCAGCAAAGGCATTGAGCTTCCACTGCCTACCGTAGAAAAAGAGAAGAAGGCCCATACAATTACAATGATTGAGGAATGGTTCTAGTTATTTTTAAAAATTGTAACCAATGTACCAATGCTAGAACAACTAAAGCAAAATCTAGAGATGGTGCTGCAGGAAAATGTAGAACCGAAAGAGTCAAGAGATTCAACCCAAAAATACATAAGGAGGATAAAAATAAATAAAAGAAGAACATGAAATGAATTTTGAGTGAATTCTCAAGTCGCGGGATTTCAAATCAAAGACACCATGCTCGACCTAGGATCATATGTCAACATTCTACTAAGAAAGACGTGGGAAGCACTGGGGAGGCCAAAGTTGACATACTCACCTATACAACTCCGCATGGAAAATCAGTACTACATCGTGCCCATAGGAAGGCTAGAAGAGGTCGAGGTTGATGTTGCAGGAGTGAAAAAATATACAGATTTTGAGGTTAGACATCATGGGGGACAAGGATCACTATCCTGCTTTGTTGGGGATAGATTGGGCCTTTGAGAACTATGCAGTGATCGACTTGAAAAAGGAACTGATGATATTTGAAGATGGGGAAGTTAGGGTCACTTAGTCACCTGATCCATATCACGGACCCCGATATATAGAAACTGTTGACAACAGAGAGGATGCTCAACTTCTCGATCACCTTTACCAGATGACAGCAGGGAAGAGAGAAGACTATATCAATCCAACAGCGGGAGGGACCATAAGTTAGAGAAGCGTTCAGAGTTCATACTTGGGCTTAGAAATAGCTTGGGATAATTGGCAACAGAGAGGATACAAGACTAATACAATAAGATGGGCTAATATCCCAGGAGTCAACCAGAATGGAGCCGAGGTAAGGGGATATCTGACTCTATCAAATATGAATGTTGTAAATACATTTATTTCAAAAGTAGAACATAGATTCCCTCTTATGGATGTAGCACTGAAATCCACGTCGGTGAGATGGTGGATCGACCATCGTAACTCACTTCCGAGATGGGAAGATGTTGTAATAGCACTAAGAGCTAGACTCAAGGAAGATGTAGGAGCACAATTCATTGAGAAGTGTAAAGGGGATTCTGACCCCATGAAGCATTTAGAAAATTGTGAGTACAATTGGAAGAAAGTAGGATATCAAGAATATCTGTGGATGCACAATTTTATACATTCACTAGACACAATTCCACAGGCCTAGTACTTAACCAAAGAAAAGAGGAGAGGAACTGGCACCTCGCAAGTAGTTGCGGAAAAATTTACGCAATGTGTTTCTTTTGAAGGAAAAACAAAACCAGTTACATAGGCTCTATAAGCCTTCAAAAGAGTACTATTTTTTCCAAAAATTCAAGAAGACAAAGAGAAACCACTCTTGGAGAAGATTATCAAAAAATCAGTAGCATGCAAACAAATAGATAGTGAGATGGATGACGATGATCTAGAGAATCTCTGACACTTATACTTTGAAGAGAAAGAAGGGGAATGGGATATACAAGAAGAACCTACAACAGAGGGACTACACTTGCAATCCTTGAGGACTAAGAAATTGAACATTGGAATCTCGTAGAAACCCAAATTAACGTCCATTGGCGACTACTAGGATACAAAAATGGCCAAGGAGATATTTGACCTTTTATAGGAATATGAATAATTATTCCCATCCTCGGTAGTGGAGCTAAAGGAGATAAAAGAGGACATGGGGGAAATGCGCATAGTCTTAAAGCCCGATGCAAGACAAGTGAAGCATAGACCTTACCATCTAAATCCAAGGGTAAAGGAGAAATTCAAAGCATAAATAGATAAAATGCTGAAAGCAGGGCTAATTTTTCTAGTAGAGGAAGCATAAAGGGTCAGTCCCATTGTCATAAAAAGAAAAAAGGAAAAATTTGAGAGTAGAGTATGTGTTGATTATAGAAGCCTCGACAACGCATGCATACATGATCCATTTCCCACTCTGTTTAGTGATGAGGTTCTCTACAATGTGGTAGGAAATGAAACCTATTCATTCACTTATGGTTTCTTAGGGTATCATCAAGTAAGAATGGACGAAGAAGACAAGAAGAAGACCACTTTTACAACTGAATGGGGATTGTTTTCATACTACGTCATGCCCTTTGGACGGAAGAATTCGCCAACGGTGTTTTCATGAATAGTGATAGTAGCATTTCGGGAATATATCCACAAGTTCCTTGAGGTATACATGGATTATTGGACAGTTTACAGTTTACTAAAAAATCATGCAACCTTGTTGAGAATAATGTTCGACATATGTAGACAACTCCAAATTTCCCTTAATCTCAATAAATCCATCTTTGTAGTACCATTTGGGACATTGCTAGGGCATGTTGTTTCTAAACAGGGTGTCTGTGTGGATCCAGCAAAAGTAGCAGTCATTATTAACATAGAAGCACCATAGACTGTGAAACAGTTAGGATCACTACTCGAGCATACCGGGTACTACGGAATATTCATTCGCAACTATGCAAAGAAAACAACACCATTGGAAAAGCTATTGCCGAAGTCAGAGAAATTCAGTTGGACTGACAAATGCACTAGAGCCCTCAATACATTGAAAGAAAAGCTAGCAAGTCCACCCATATTGGTTCATCCTAACTGGGACAAAGAGTTCCTCGTCCATATTGACACTTCCATCAATGCATTAGGAGAAGTTTTAGCTCAGTGAGGAGAAACTTCTGTTGATCATCCAGTCTATTTTGCAAGCAAGAAGTTATCGACTGTTGAAAGGAACTACACAACAACAGAACGAGAAGCTCTTGTGATGGTGTATTCCTTTAAGAGGTTTCACCATTACTTACTGGGAGGTATGTTCAAATTCTTCACAGAAGCACCAGTGAAATATTGCATGGTAGACACAACAGCGAGGTTCATTTTTGAAAATATCATTAGCATATTTGGCTGCCCCAAAAGCCTAACCAGCGATCAAGGTACACACTTCATCAATACAACAATCAAGTCTCTGTTAGATAATTTTATGGTGAAACATCATAAGAGTAGTCTGTACCACCCTCAGGTAAATGGAACCATTGAAGCATTTAATAATATCTTAGAAAAAGGATTAAACAAGATATGCAATGAAAATTGGGATGACTGGGATGAGTGGATACCAACAACATTATGGGCATACAGGACAACTGTAAAAATGTTACACAATTAGACTCCTTTCCAGCTGGTGTATGGGAGAGAAGCAATGGTACCTGCTAAATTTATCATACTGACTCTATTAGTCGCTTCAATAGTACATCTGACAGAGGAAGACTCAATTAATGAATGCCTCGATGAGCTACAAGAGCTTGAAGAAGACAAATTTCTAGTAGAATTCCATCATACGGTCCAAAAAGAAATACATAAGGCTTGGCATGACCATCATATCAAACATAAGTCATTCACAATCGGAGGGAACATTTTGTTGTATGACAAAAAATTTCAAAAGTTCCTAGGAAAACTTAGAATGCACTGGATGGGATCATACCATGTCATCGAAAGTAAATATTCAGGCGCAGTTCGATTGGCGCAGCTAGATGGCCAAGTATTACAAGGATTGGTGAATGGCACATGCCTAAAGCCTTATCACGAGTAAGTTTCATCATTAATTTCTTTTAAATAACTCTCACATCCGAGAGGAGTCAATAGGTTAGGATAGAAATATATTGAGTCAATAACTCTCTCGCACCCGAGATGAGAAATAGAATAGGAATCTCGATAAAAATAAATCACAATAACGTAGAGAGTAAAACCATATGTTGCGATGTGGAGAGCGCATTGCAACCAATTCTGGTCGGGGGGAGGAGTAGTATCTAATGCATCATCCGCGTCAGAAAGAAAGTGTGTCAAACATCATTCCATCATAATAACCCATCATACCGATGTCAATCCGTAGGATCACTCGGATTTGAGAATTAACTGCCATAATTAGTAAAAACAATACTGTAATAGATTTTCCATATTAAGCCATAATCATTACCCATCACATCTACCCAAATCCCGAAGACACAGTCAGCAATGTCAGAATACACCTCACTGTGATAACTAATCGCATGATTATAGCCGTTGGAGAGACAAAAAAATTAATTAGTTATGCGGTCTTATCAACCTCATTCATGCCAGTTACATTATGTAACCAACATGAAAGAAGAAAGCATGAGAAAGCCGAAAAATTAAAAGTTAGAACAAGAAACAGCCGCAACAACAAGTGAAATTTCATCAGAGGAAGTTCAAAGAGATAGTCCAGTAGCAGGAATTCACATAAAGAGATCGGGAACAACACTCCAACTATAAAAAAGAAGGACGAATATGACAAAGGTAGCACTAGTAGTTGTCAAGCCTGAGCTCGATGAGAGAATTTAGAGGATGGAATCGTTAGTGGGAAAGTATGACAATGCATTTCTAATTGATACAGATTTCAGGGATTCATATCAATTTCTGGCTATGAAGAGATAGGTATACATAGAGAATTATGCTACAAAAGGAGGAGGGGAAGCAACAAGAATGAATCTAGAGTTCAGAGGTATCCAAAAATTGACAATACTGAACCTCAAAAACCTCCCAGTGTTTGGAACAACCGGAGCAGCAATGCAGTGTATGAAATTCTTGCTGAGCAGGCTTCAGAATGGATCATTGTGGCTAGGGTGAGAAATGTTGATACATTCAGAGGATATCAATAGGCTTACGATATTATCAGCAAAAGGGAAGGATGTCTCAACGGCATTCCAAAAAGTTTCCAAGACAGCCAAGAAGGCAGGAGACTGTGATTACTATAAGAAATATGTGACCAGAAGAGGAGGGAAGGGGGAAAATATAGACCTCAGCAACAATCTAGTAGTCAAATTTTCCTACTACCTAATACTGGGCAAGACGATGAGGCACTACACCAAAGGCGAATACACCCTCAACACCATTTCAGTTGCAGAACACTACCTCTAGGGAACCCAGCTGAACTAGTGTACATTCCTACTTAATGAATTGTTTGAGGCCTACGAAGATAAATACAAAAGGGCCATAGGAGTCATTTATGGCTACCTCATATTGGCATTTGCGATGTGGAAACGGACTCACCCGAGGTAAGACAGCTCACAAAAATCACAAGCGACCAGCTAATAGCGATGAAGTTTATGTCGTGGAGAATATTGATAGATCCCAGCACTAAGGAGGTAAATGAGGTGTTTTTCTCATTCTGGTACAGGAATATGGTGGATGTGGTGGTGAGATAGAAAAGGGTTCTGAGGAACCTATTGGACAGATATTCCTCGCAGATATGGTTTGGGGTCACCCACAAGCAGACATATATCATACCCAGTTGTGTGGACGAAACCACGTTCAAAATGAGACCGTTAAAATTTCGGGTTGACGAAAAGGTGATCCACACCGAATTATTTTCATGGCCGGGAATTGGAATGGATATCATAAGTGGAATACATCACTATTCGTTCGAGGGCTTGCTGCTGAAAGCATTACCACGGGAGACACCAGAAGAAACAACGAGTAGGATTTCTCGACTGTAGCTAACACCTTTGCTATAATAGATGGACACGAGGGTAAAGGACTTCAATAGGGTAATACAAACCCTCACAAGTGCTTCTCCTGTGTTTCCTATTTTTACAGTTTTTCAGTCTTCAAATTCGGCATCACCATCCATGATTACACCTCTCATCACTGCCCTACCTTCTACCATGTTCAATTCAACCTCAACAACCACAATAACTTCAATACGTAAGAGTAAGGTACATAAGCCACCAGTGGCTACACCTAAGGCCACGAAAGCAAGAATTATGGTACCTAGGAAAATAGTTGACCTCACCGAGGAATATCAGTCCCAACCCATGAATACGAGAGTGTTGGTTCGAGAAGAGCTAGACGTTGCCACCCAGGTCACCTCTGCACTACCTGCATTTGATCTATTCTCGGTTTTGAATATTCAAAAAACATCTCCACCCCACACTCACACCTCTTCACCTCACACTCACCATTCATCACCCCATACTTCATTTACTTCCAAAGACCAATCCACCCACACTCCATCCACCTCAGCAACTATCTCAGACCTAGTAAAGTTAAGAAACAAGACAAATGGGGACACCGAGGCAGAAGTTGACTTGAGTATAGCTATGGTACTCGATTTTAACCAACCTCTGGTGGGGCAGGACACTTTCCTAGAAATATTAGTTAAGGGAGGATATTTTACTACAGACACAACACCCTCGCCAAAATAGTTGAACACATTTCAGCAAGCCAACTTAATACTACAGCAGATTCCATCGACCACAAGTATGAATAACCCAGAAAGTCAGCTTCCGTAATAGAACCAACCTGCATCACTACATGAGCACTCAAAGAGATCAATAGCTAGCGGGCAACCCCTCAGAGAAATACCGCCAACCCACGACATGTCAAGCACAGAGAGTATGCTGACCTCGAGGATTGAAAAATTATACAACTTCATTCAGCGAGCAGCACAACAGGTAGAAGGGTGGCATAACAACCTCCAAAAGAGGTTCGAGAAGTAACAACAACAAGTCCTTGCACTTACTGAATAGTGCAACCAGCTAAAAGGGGAAAAGGAAAGTCTACAGGAATAACTGGAGAAGGTAACAGATATCTTCGAGGACCTCTAGCCTACAGTGATTGCCCAGGATGACAAGATGTCGGAGGACATATGGGCCTACTTCATGGTCGAAAGGTTTATCCGAGTGCAAATGACATGTACAAGTCTCAGCAAAGAAAAACAATAGCTTAGACAAATGCTAGCCACAAGACCAACAGTACTAGATCTCACCGTGATATATATTGAGAAGGTTACTGAGAAGCAGAAGTAGGTGATGGGAATGAAGGAAACCCTGTGGAAAATAGTCAGAGAGGCTTACAACCTACTGAATCATTTACACAAATGCTCTAATTCGCTAACCATGAAATCCCAACCTATCTCAACACAGCTTCAACAAATTTCACAAGAGATCAAAGAGGCCACGGATCCCGTTGGCATCACCCAGCTCTACAACTAAGCGGAGGCACTTGAAACCAGAATACAGAAGATAGAGGAGCATTCTACTACCACAAAGTAGGTACTCAGAGAGCTAAGGAAACTATTCAAGCAGAAAGCATAGGTAATACAGCAGATGGTAGTCGAAGCTGGGACAAAAATTCAAGAGGTATTCAGCAAGCTGCCTTCAATAGCAAGCAAAACTGACCCTGAAAGAGTCGCCACCAAAACCGAATAGCTAATTAGGAAATGGAAACAGGCAATTAATGAGTTCACAGAACTCAAGTCTTCAACATTAAGAAAGGTTCCAGAGTTGGGGCCTTTGTTTGGACAGAGTGAAGAAACGAAGAAGATAAAGTCAGCCTCAAAAACAGAGAGACTGATGGAAGTTGTAGCAGTAGGAAAATATTGACTCGGGGCAAGTCAATAGTGTGTGGTTGAGGCTTGTTGGGTCCTTTGTTTTGAAAAAGGAACAATTTTTAGCTACAGAGAACAACGCAGATGGAAGGTATGGGAGACAAAGACAATCAGCAAAACTCCCATTAATCAAGAAGAAGTGGAAAACAATGGAGTAGGAAAAGATGAAAGACTGACAGTCGCGTTGGCAGAAGAAAAAATAGATAATCAGCCAGTGTAGACGAGAGAGTTATTCTGGCAGAGGGCCGAGTGAGAGAGTCATAAGAGCGCCCTGTAATATCTCTTTTGTACTGAACCACTGTGTAATAGAGTCTGCGGAGTGATGTATGCCTTTTGATAATGATAATGAAATATGGTTCTTACTATGATTGATGTTCTGAGTTAAGTGTTAACCAGTTTCGTATTGTGAATGTATGCCCCATTTTAAATTTTAATTCAACATCCTGAACGTGATTAATGAGTAATATCTTATACATGTTAGTGCGATCTTTTTGTTGTTTTAATTTCCTTTAGTTGCTCTTCATGGTTGTAACTGTTTCATACTTGATCTATCTCCTAACCTTACTAAGGTCACGGCATGCCTTGGGTGAGATGCTCTGCTCCTTGGAGTAGGATGAAAATTTTGGCGTTGTGTTAGACTATTGCAGAAACCTTGTTGGCCTCTATCCTAAACCTGGGTCTTGCTCAGAGACATTCTTTTTTGCCAACAAGAAATATGAGATAATTGGAATTCAACAATAGAAATAGAAGAAACAATGGTATCCAATTATGTCATGTTTGAAATATCTGAGGGATCTTTAGTTTTTCTTAAGCATTATATTAAGGATATTAACAATAGTACAAAATAGCTAACTAGTTACTAAAAAAATGACTAAAATTTGCATATAAATGACTATTTTTTGGTTGGTGACCAACAGTAGCTAATTTACAGTATCTTATAACGCGACCAACTTTAATCGCTTTTAGCTTAGTCATTAATTGGTTATCTCAGTTTTGTTGTCTAGTAGTATATTTCGTCATTAATTTAGTTGCTGATTTAGTCATTGATTTAGTCATTGCTTTAATCATTGATTTGGTCATTAATTATCACAATTAATGACCAAATATACAGCAAAATATATTACTATATAATCACCCGAGAAAAACAATTAATGACCAAAGAAATATGACCAAAATGTTGGTCATGTTATAAGATACTGTAAATTAACTACTATAGTCATATATATGCAAATTTTAGTCACCATTTGAAACTAATTAATGACCAAAGATATATGACTAAATTTTTTGTCGTGTTATAAGATACTGTAAATTAGCTACTAATAGTCATATATATGCGAAATTTAGTTATTATTTGTAATCACAAATTTATCATTTGCAGTGGTCATTTATCCTTTTTTGGTAGTTTCATATTCATTATATAAATTGTTAATTTATTAGTTTATATTCATTTCATTTACTTTCATTAATAATCATTATAAATGACTAATTTAGTCGTATATATATTTTATTTGTGTTCATCATTAATCAATATAAACTACTAATTTAATAGTTTTAAATTGATTTTATGTGTTCATTATTAATCAACATAAATTAATTTGTATGGTTTAAAAAATATCATACAATGTGCATGTTCATCTAATATGAAAGCATAAAGTTTCATATGTTAATTACAATACTAACCAATATCAAGTGAAATTATAAATGATTTCAACCACATAAATTATATCATATGAAACGTTAAATTCTTACAATGAGTTTCCAACTTAAAATTGGTTGGACTACAATTTACACATGAAATGATGTTTCATCACTTCAAAACATTATCATTGTGTTGCCAAGGCATTTCATGTGAATTAACCAACTCTGAAGACCTGATCATCAGTATTTATATGTGTTGCTTATGCGAGATATTGGTTCCAAGGGTATCACCAGACCAGTTCTCTTCTCTCTCTCTTTTTTCATTTGTCACTCTAATTTTATTTCTCTCCTCTTTCTTCAATTTTTTCTTCTTACCATCAATACTGAGTTCATTTTCTGAAAAATAAAATAAAATACAATGCAGAGTGTAATACATGAATGACAATGAACACTATAATATGAATTAAACTTGACTATAAATAGTTTATACGACATATACCTCAACATTAGCAATGTCAAAGCCATTTTCCCCCATACAAGTAAGAAACTCGAACAAATTTTCTTCAGTTGGGCGATAGTGGCCGCTATAGTGTGGCTAGATGACCTGTATAAATAAAGAAAATAAAATTTCTCCATATATAGAAAAGAACACCTTATTAACTTAGTATTCAACCTTCAGGGAAAGCTTAGGAACAATCATGGCAACTAAGTTATATGCTAAAAATCTCAAGTTGTAGATAACTTGTGAAAACAAATAATATGAGGTGTGATGTTTAATCCTTGTCATTTTATTTGTAAAAACATTTCATTTTCTAACACATGAACTTGGTCAACTATATAAACAACATGTGCTCAAATAATAACATGAAAGTAAATTTTTTTGATATTCCAATAAATATCATGTAATACTAATTTCATCTTCAAGATTTGGTTGTTGTTTAAATGGACATGATATCAAGTATTTTCAATTTCACAATTAAACGACAAACAAAATCAAAAGAAACGTCCAAAATACAATTAAACAATAAAGAGAGGATATCATGGAATTAAAATTGAAATTATAAAAAAATTGTTTACTTGTCCACCGATGTCGTGCTTGGCATTCCTAAAACATTGTCTTGCCCAAAATAACCCTGAGGTGAAATAATTAGAACATTAAAAGCCATATGAATTCCTACTAGAAACATTTCCAAAGTTGATGGTGTATGTTCCTAAAGGATCTCTAGCAACAAATGAATCATATCCAAGATGTGTTATGCATTGTATCCCCATATTGCAGGTGAATTCACCAACTTTGAAGACTTGACCATCAGTCTTTATGTGTGTTTCTTATGCAGGATATTGGCTCAAAGGGTATCACTAGAACTGTCTCTTCTCTCACTCTTTTTTCATTTGTCGCTCCAGTGTTATCATTCTCCTCTTTCTTCAATTCATACTTCTTACCATAAATAATGAGCTCCTTTTCTGAAAACAAAATAAGATACAATGCAGAGTGTAAGACATGAAATATGATGAACAATAGAATATAAAATGAAGTAGACTGTCAACTATTTATAATATATATACCTCAACATCAGCAATGTCAAAGTCATTTTTCCCCATAAAAGCAAGAAACTCAAACAAGTTTCTTTAGTTGGGTTATAGTGGCCACTATGTAGCCAGATGACCTGTATAAACAAAGAAAATAAAATTTCACCATAAAAAAAAACACCTTACTAACTTAGTATTCAACATTCAGGGAAAGCTTAGGCACAGTCATGTGAACTAAGTTACATGCGAAAAAAATCGAGTTGTACATAACTTGTGAAAACAAATAATATGAGATGTGATGTCTAATAATTTTATTTTATTCACAACAACATTTCATTCTCTAACACATACACTTGGTCAAGTATATAAACAACATGTGTTGAAATAAAAATATCAAAAGTATTTTTTTCTAATAGTCATGAAAATCATTTAACACAAAACAACTAAAAATATTTCAATCAATATCGTGTAATACTAATTTCATCTTGAAGCTTTGGTTGTTTAAATGGACATGATATCAAGTATTTTCAATTTAATAGTTAAAAGAAAAAACAAAATCAAAAGAAATGTTCAAAATATAATCAAACAAAAAGAGAGAATATCATGGAATGGGCATTGCAATTAAAAAAAAAAAAATACCTTTCCACCGATGTCTTGTCCGACATTCATAAAAGCATTTTCTTGCCCAAAATAACCATGAGGTGAAATAATCACAACATAAAAGAGCATGGAAATCCATCCTAGAAACATTTCCAAAGTCGATGGCTTAGGTGCCTGAAGGATCTCCAACAACATATGAATCATATCCAAGACATGATTTTCATTGTCTCCCCATCCTTTTTCCAATCACATTTCTTATAACCTACCCACACCAGAGTCAAGTAACAAATAATTTTTTTGAAATATTTACGTAAGAAGCAAGATGTGCAGATAGAGTTTCTGAAATATGAAGCAAGGTGCAAGTCTTCAGTAATTTTGAAAAATAATTATAATATTAAAACATTTATATGGTGGATGAAAAACAATTGGAGGTAAAGAACGTATTGATGAAAAGTAGTTGGAGGTAAAGAACACACCAAATACAAAGGGCCATTGTTCCACTATGAAAAGATGATAGAATAAGACTATGTCATGTTGATCTTATTGTTGATTTATTTAAAAAGGTGATAAACATATTCTAATGTCTAAGTTTGATATTTGCAAATCATTCCTTTCCAGACTGAATTACTATGACTTTCCATGATATGAAATCAAGTACAAAACCTTCACTGTTTCTCAAAGCCACCAAAGATAAAATGAAAATAATTACAAAAGCAACAAACATACACCAAATAAGCAATGCCCAATTATAAATTGAAAGGAATATATTGACTCATAACTTAAAATTTATGCTGACAATTTCAACCATGCAGATTACTTTTTCAATAATATGTGGCTTATGTAGAATATAAGTAATAAATCTATGCTAAGATATATTATAAGTAAATATTGTTAGACCATTAAAAATAATCTTGTGTCCGAAATAAATTATCGAGAATCTTGTAAGCATTTTCCAATTTCTTTAGAGCGACCTTTCTTATTTAACCATCATGTTCTATTGTCAGAGTAGCAACACTGTTAATTTTGGGAAACTAGGTCCAAACTCCAGGTTGCATTGCTCATATGATGATGATTATATTTTTGTTGGATTCCTCTTTCGGAGAGGTGCAATAATTATCTAAAGATCATCTTGTTTGCATGAGCAGAACATATATTTTGATTTTATTTTCCACACATGTGCTAGGTTGGCTAGATTAGTAATGTAAGATCACAAGCCTAATATATGTTTTACACACCCTCATTGACTGATATAAATTCAAGAGATATGATGTCCATTTCATCATCATATCATCACACACATTCCTCGTGATCTAATTGGTTCGTATAGCCTAGAAGATGCTTCTCTCTCCCACCTATGAATATGGATGTCGAAAATATGGATGATGTCGGAAATGACGCCGAAAATATGGATGATGCTAGAAATGGATGCCGGAAATATGGATGTCGAAAATGGATGCCAAAAATATGGATGATGCCGGAAATATGGATGCCAAAAATGATGCCGGAAATATGGATGATATTGAAAATCTGGATGAGGGAATCTTTTGTTGACTTGCGTTGAATTTTGGAGCTGTCTTTGAGGGGTGTGTGTGATACTTGGAAGGTTGGCTGATCTGATGTTGAGAAAGAGTTTGCTCGTTGATGCATCCTATTGACTGTCTTAACGCACATCACTCTCTATCTTTGCTGGACAAGAATAATTGTAAAATATAATCTAAATTATTTGGTTTGTCTTCTGTTGATCTATTATTATGTTCTACCGGCATTTTAATTTCATGTTTATGTGTTGAATTGGGCCTATACGAAAGATTAAAGTAAAACTGCATTAAGCATATAGAACATACCATGCTTATCTAAAATTAACATGGTATCAGTGCTGAGGTGAAGACAAAGCCCAATATAGTGTGAAAATAGATCACCGTAGAAGAATTATTGTCAAGGACCAATGGTATGATGATAAGTTGACTGATAAGTCTACTTATCATGCATGGAAGATGTCCTTGGATTTGGTATTAGAATATCAAGATTTCATGGACTATGTGCAGGGGAAGATTCATGAACCTCCATCATATTTTATGAGGCTCACAAAAACCAGGAATGATCTCCTTGCCATAGGAGAAGTAGCTGATCAAGAGCTCGTCCTCATTTCTCTTTGAGGACATCCCCAAGACCGGTATGTAATTAATACTACGATTCTTAATAATAAGATGATTCCTAATTTTGATGAATTGTTGACTATATGCACTCAAGAGGATACAAGAATGATGGAGAGAGGTGATGCCTCTAATGGAAATAGAGGTGACCCAACTGCCTTCGTCTCTTATGCAAAGGAGAAGAACCATGGTGGCCTGAGAAATCAAAACCATAATAGAGTGGGGCCCAAAGGAAGGAAGGGAAGATGTTACACTTGTAACAAGTCTGGTCACTATGAAAGAGATTGCCCCAATATAAGGGACTCTCCCAGGGATGATGACAACAACAACTTCACGGGGAATGGATATCAAAGGAACAACAGGTTCAAAGGAAAAAGGAAGGTTGCCTCTGATTGTAGTGGAAATGGGAAACCTTTCAAGAGGTCAATAAATTCTAGGTATGGTGAGTCTAATGTTGTTGATAATAAGAAAAATGAACATATTCTTATATCTTCCCTCTTTATTGCATCTCTTCCCAACACCCTCGATGTCTAGTTGATTGATAGTGGTGCTTCAAGGCACCTCACTGGTTATAAATAAGCCCTCTCTGATTTGATTGAGAAGGATACTAATTTAGAAATTATACTTGGAGATAATGTCACATATCTCGTGAAATGGATAGAGACTGTGTCCCTTCATCTATCTCAAGGTCAAATCGTCTGTTTACAAGATATGTTGTACGTACCTCATTTTATGAAGAACATTATGCATATTTCGACAATGGAAGACAAAGGGTTCAAGGTGGCATTCGTTAATGGAAAGGTACGCATTTGGAAGAGGAACTTCAAAGAAGCTCTTATTATTGGTTTTAGAGTTGATACACTCTACCCGGTTGGAGGAAGTACATTGGGGGCTATGTCATGTGATACAACTCTTCAAACAGAGTTATGGCACCGAAGGTTTGTACACCTTCATTACAAATCCCTTCCTGAAGCAAAGAAGGTGGTGACAGGGATGCCCAAATTTAAAGATGATCATGAAGGTATATGTCAAGGTTTTTCCAAAGGGAAGCATACAAGGGGACCATTCCCATCAATGTTGGCAATATGATGCAATGTGTTGTCCTTGATGGAAACCTACTTGATGAAGTTGTCCTTGATGGAAACTAACTTGTTGAGTTGTCTTTGGATAGAAACCTATTTGTTAATGATGTAAATCTGATGTATCTACAGAGCAGTTCAGAAGTAACAAAGAAATAAATTCCAGTAAGTGCCAGAGTAATGATGAATAAGATATGTCACAAAGCATATGCGGGTTTGTAAAGGAAAAGTAGCATATGTATGCGTAAAAGCATGTACCAAGTAGCGTATGCCTATTTGCACTCTAAATTTATAAAACCAGGGGACATGACCATGGTATTGGCCCACATTATTGAGCGCTGGATTATCTATTTGATTCCATCTAGGAATACCATCAGCGGTTAAGTGGTTTTGACTCATGGTATTGATAAAGGCTAAAACTATATAAGGAGAAGAGGATCATAGTGCAATGTGTGCATGAAAAAAAATAAAAATCTATTGAGGAATAAATCTCTTTGAGAGATATCTGCATGGTTGAACTCTATTTCTGATAGATCTAAATTTATGATGCACCCATGGATATGATGAAGGTTCAAGATCTCTAGATCTAGAAATGATGAATCTCTAGGCTGATCTGCAAAAGAAATGATGAAGAACTGGTGCAAGTCTACTGATGATAATGAAGAAATCTGGGTAAGTTTATAGATCTGGTATATTCTGTGTCTACCATTTACACTAGCGCTAGTTTGTCTGGTAAAAGCGTGTGGTATACGCAGTGCCCTCTTAACAAAGCGATGGAAGTTAGGGTTTCTGTTTACTTATTGAGACATTTGTGGATTTTGTTTTCTCCCGCCACCAATGAAGTCTTCTTGAAGTTCTGGGTTGATTGAATATGGATTATGCTGCTAATTTGATAATGAACAAATCTAATCATTGATTGAGAAAACATGATGAAGGATGAGTGACTATCTAAACAGTTCTACATTGCTGATAGATTGTCTGAACTGAAATTTTAAGATCTAAATATGAGTCTAAATAGCTTCTGAAAGAAAGCATACGCTAGTTGGTGAAAATAAAGATGCGTCTATACACGGGTTACATAAAGAAAAACAGCGTATGGTATCTGAATTAATGGTTGTTCAAGGTTGAATATGTATCTGATTATCTACTCTGAATTCTGGGTTATTTCTGATATTCTGCTTATAGTGGTCTTACTATTCTTATTGAAGTTTTGGGAAAAGTATGCTTGTTAATGTTAAGGGGTTGTGTTGAAGCTGTTTAGATCCAGTATGAAAATTGATGAAACGTGGTTTGCAGTGGATCTGAGGGTTGAAGCCTTTAGTATGGAAGTAGAATCTTTCAGCCAGTAGAAGTTGGTGTTGAAATCAAGGGAAGGAAACTCCCTTCCAGGAGAGGCTGGTAAACGAGATCAGGAGGTTGGAGCTCCCTTCCAGTTGCAGCTGGAAAATGAGAGAAGGTTGCAGCCTTCTACAGGTAGAAGCCTGCATACTGGTATAAGTCTGCATCAGTACAATGTTGTAAAAGTTTTTCTATATAATAAAGATTGAAGACAGAGACGACAGCAGTAGTGGTTTTCTCCCGAATTGGGTTTCCACCTTAAATATAGGTGTTCATGTGTGTGATGATTTATACTGTTGATTACTGCTCATAACTTTTGATTATCTAGCCTTATTCATAACTGATAAATTTGTTTAAAAGACTGTTCCTGAGAAATTCTCTAAAGTCCCCGAAGGTAAATCGATGTCATTCAGATTTCCAGCCATGTTTCTACATGCATATGTTAGTTGATTCATAAAAAGCTGTTGTAAATCTTCTCAAAGAAAGGTTGAATTTATTTTATAAACTCTAAATGCGATTTACTTTCTCTCAGTATTTTTCCCAACAATTTGGTATCGGAGCAGGTCCTTCTGAAAAGGCTTAACCGCTAGAAGGAAGATCAAGCAAGATGAGAAATCTTGAGGGAACATCATCTATCAAGCCTCCACTCTTCAATGGAAGCAATTTAATCTTCTGGAAAATAAGGATGAGAAGATCTATGTTGAATCTTTGAAGAGTATATGTATTGAATAATGATGGGGATATCATTATCCACTCTCGTTTGTGAGATCCAACGACGAAAAAAAGTGAAAACAAATACGGCGGTCAATGCTCTATTGGGAAGTCTAACTGAATCAGAATTTGTCAAAGTCATGCCGCTGGATACAGCAAAGGTAATATGGGACAAAATCATTCTAAGTTATGAAGGTGATGCAAAGGTAAAAAGTGCTAAACTCCAAACTCTCAGAATTAAATATGAGAATCTAAAAATACATAATGAGGAGAGCATTGCAAATTTCTTTTTACATCTCTATGATATTGTAAATCGTATGAGAAATCTAGGAGAAACAATAACCGAATCTACTTTGGTTGAGAAATTTTTAAGATCACTAACGGCAAAATTCGAGTCAAAAGTTTCTGCTCTTGAAGAAAAGCAGGATCTTCAAAATCTTACTGTGGTGCAACTTCATGGCATACTAACTGCATGTGAAATGAGAAGAGGAGGACCATCTAAAGTCAAGAAAGCTGAGTCTTTAGAGCTTCTACAAAAGGGAAAAGAAGTACAAGACGAAGGATCGGGGTATATCTCGAGAAGAAGATGAAGAATTAAATTTTGTAAAGAATCTCAACTTGGCGCAGACGGTTCAAAGGTAAGCTTCCTTTCAAATGTTTTTCTTGTGGAAGAGTTGGTCATTATGCTGCTAAGTGTCCTCATAAAGAAACATGAAAAAGGGAAGGAAGTAGCAGAAGAATAAGAATCGGTTTAGCACTAGAAAAAGTTACTATAGAAATGGGTGATGGGTTATCTGACAGTGAGGAAGAATGTGAACAAGATCTTAGACTTCTCATGGCATTTGAAAAAGAATCTAGAGAAGAAAAAGTTACTTTTATGGATGCTTTAGAGGACAATGATTTTCTTAATGAAATCAATCAACTCAAAATATTCTTAGAAGAATGTAAAATATCCATAGATACTCTGAAAAATTAGCTTGAAGAAAAGGTGAAACACAGTGAGAAATTAGAATGTGAAATAATAAGTCTAAGAAAATAAATTAAGAAAGTAAAGACTTTGAATCTTAGATTTGCTAAAGTATCTGAAACCTTAGATGATATTATCAAGGTACAACGTTCTCCTTTTATAAAGACGGGTCTTGGATATATCGGAGAATATTCTCAGACTTCAGCACCAAATTATCTAAAAGCAGCTACAGCCAGTATACAACATTCTGCCACTCAGCAAGGGAATAAAGAATCTTCACAGGTAAAGCATGACCATCTCAATTCAAAGAATACTAACAAGAATACCTTTCAAAGAAACACCAACCAGCAGGTAAATTCAAGTAGAAGATTTCATGATCGCAGAAATTTCTTCTTCAATGGACAATGTTTCTTATGTCACAATTTTGGTCATAAATTTGTTCAATGTGTTGCATATAAAACCATCATGACAAGAGAAGCAAGAAAGAAAAGGATTGATATTGGAACAAAGAAGAATACCTATAACGACTTTTCTCCTCTTCAAAATTAAGTTGAATGTGCTTATTGCAATAACTTTGGCCATGAAGAATCTGAATGCAGGAGAAAAGTCTAGCCAAAAGAGCATTTTCCTTCAAGCTCCAAAATGTGGAAAAAGAAGGAATTACAGGTTGAAAATTGTGGCATAGCTTTATTTACAGAAGGTGAAGAAAATCAATGGTACATTGATATTGGATGCTCAAAACACATGACAGGTGACAAAAACAAACTTCTTGCATATAGTGCTCTAGAAAAGGAAAAGAATGTTACATTTTGAAATGATACTCCTGCGGTCATTAAGGGAAAAGGGTCTATTTTTCTAAAAGAAAAGGTGAAAGCTAATAATGTCATGTATGTGGATGGATTAAAGCATAACCTGTTAAGTGTAAGTGAAATGTGTGATCAAGGAACTGAAGTTGTCTTTAGTTCAAAAGAATGTGTGGTACGTGATCTTGATACAAGTAAAACAATTATAAAAGGAAAAAGAACTCCAAGCAACCTGTATGTATTGAAGAACTGCAAAGAACAATGTTACTTGAGTAAATCTTCAGAAAAATGGCTATGGCATAGAAGGTTGGGGCATCTGAGCTTCTCTCAAATCAACAAATCAAGCAGACTTAAAGTTGTTTGTGATCTTCCCAATATTACTCTACCTGAAAGTATCATATGCAAATCTTGCCAATTCGGTAAGCAAACCAAAGTGAAATTTAATGCCAAGGAAGGATCATCAAGTAAGCCTCTTGAACTCATTCATACTGACATATGTGGACCTGTGAGGAAAAAGTCACCACGTGGTGAACAATACTATATCTTATTTATTGATGATTTCTCTAGAATGTGTTGGATTAGGTTGATTAAACACAAAGATGAAGCATTTGAGAAATTTCAGATCTTCAAAGCACTGGTTGAAAATGAATTAGATCTAAAAATCAAATGTCTTAGATCTAATCGAGGAGGAGAATATACATCAAATGAATTCTTTGAATTTTGTGAACAACATGGCATAAAGAGACAGTTCTCTGTAGCAGGCACTCCACAACAAAATGGCATAGCAGAAAGAATGAATAGAACAGTTCAACAAATGGCTAGAGCTATGCTTGATGATTCCGGAACACCTGACACATTCTGGGGAGAAGCAGCACATACAGCGGTAAATATTCTTAACAAGGCACATGTTCATGTAAATAGTGATAAAACTCCATATGAACTCTGGTATGGTAATCCTCCCACTGTGAAGCATTTTAGAGTTTTTGGAAGCAAATGCTTTATCAAAAATAATAATGAAAAACTTGGCAAGTTTGAACCCAGAGCAGATGAAGGAATAATTCTTGGTTACTCCTCTAGGAGTAGAGCATATAAATGTTACAATAAAAGACTTCAGAAGATTGTTGAATGTATTGATGTTGTTATTGATGAGTCTCCTGCAGCTCCAAAAGAATAAAAACAAACAACAGATGAAGACGATGGTGACATATATCCTTCTACATCAAATAGAAATGATATAGACAGTGAACCCAATGAAGAAACCGAAGATGATTTATCTAAAAAAGCACCATCCAGATATGTTCAAAAGAATCATCCAGAATCTCAAATATTGGGAGAAATGGGATCAGGTGTACAAACAAGAAGGACTCTTGTGGGATCTTCTAGCTATCTGGCATTTCTATCCACTATTGAACCACAAAATTTCAATCAAGCTAGCAAAGATGAATGTTGGATTCAAGCCATGAATGAAGAGCTTGATCAAATTGAAAAGAATCACACTTGGGAATTAGTACCAAGATCTCATGACAAAAATGTCATTGGAACTAAATGGATATTCAAAAACAAGTTAAATGAGAATGGGGATGTTATAAGAAATAAAGCTAGAATTGTTTGCAAGGGGTATGCTCAACAAGAAGGTATAGACTTTGAAGAACTTTTGCTCCTGTAGCTAGACTTGAAGCCATAAGAATGTTTCTTGCTTTTTCAAGCTTGCAACAAATCAAAGTTTATCAAATGGATGTTAAATCTTCTTTTCTCAATGATGATCTAGAAGAAGAAGTTTATATAGAACAACCAGAAGGATTCATTTTGGGAAATGATGAAAAACTTGTTTATAGACTTAAAAAGGCTCTATATGGTCTCAAACAAGCTCCAAGGGCATGGTATTATCGTCTTGACAAATATCTTCATTAAGAAGGATTTTCAAAGGGGTCTGCTGATAGCAACTTATACACAAAAACTGAAAATGATAAACTATTGATTGTAGTTGTATATGTTGATGATATCATTTTTTGAAGTAATGAAGAGTCTATGAGTCAGAAATTTGCTTCTGTTATGCAGCAAGAATTTGAAATTTATTTACTTGGGGAACTAACATTCTTTCTTGGCTTGCAAGTGCAACAAGCAACAGATGGTATATTCTTATCACAAGAAAAATATATCAAGCAAATTCTGAAGAAGTATGGCATGGAAGAATGCAAACCTATAAGTACACTAATGATAACCGGATGTAATCTCAGTTCTCATGATGATTCTCCCACGGTGAATCAACCGGAATACAGACCTATGATAGGAAGTCTACTTTATCTCACTGGGACTAGACCATACATTATGCATGTAGTTGGGATTGTTGGACGATTCCAAGCTAATACAAAAGGGTCTCATCTTCAGGATGTCAAAAGAATATTCAAATATCTACAAGGAACTCAAGACTTTGGACTATGGTATCCAAAGAATGTTGATCTCACTCTTCATGCTTACACTGATGCAGATTGGGCTGGAAATGTTGATGATCGAAAAATCACTAGTGGTGGTGCATTCTATATGGGGCTCCAGTTAGTATCTTGGTTCAAGAAGAAGCAAATCTCTATTGCCTTATCTACAGCAGAATCAGAATATGTGGCTACCGCATCATGTTGCACTCAACTTCTTTGGATGATGAAAACCTTACAAGACATTCAAATCAAATTTTCACCTCCTATCTCCATTATGTGTGATAATACAAGTGCCATCAGTATCTCAAATAATCCTGTTATGCATTCCAAGACCAAGCACATTCTCATCAAGTATCACTTCTTATGTGAACAAGTGCTTGAACAAAAGGTGAAGTTGGAGTATGTTCCCTCCAAAGAACAAGTTACTGATATATTTACCAAAATTTTACCCAGGGAAGCATTTGAATATTTCAGACAAAATCTAGGAGTAGTCTCTGCCATGCAGAAGATCATATATACTTAAATATAGAATATTAACTTGGATACGCAGATTTCCTGGAGGACATTCGTGTATATACGTGCATTTATACATAGAAAACTGCGTATGGGTGTTTGCTGACAAAAATTTTTTTGGGTCAGCATTCTTCAGCACAGCTGTGGTGCTGTTGGGTATCTCTAGTGATGTTTCAGCTCTCATATTTCTGTTTCATTCTCTGATACTTGATGAATATGCCTTGATGATTTGCTGTTGAAAGTGTTCACGATGCACAAGCTAAGGGGGAGCTTTGGTCATATGGAAAGGATGCATTGTTGGAATTCTAATTATTTGTTGTGGTCTGATCTCATGCTTGAGATTCTTTGGTCTTGATTGCATAAGTTATTTCTATAATTTGATGAAAAGGTCATGTTAAGACCTATGATGTAAAATTGTAATATTCAGTCATGTAAGGACTTGCTCAAATTTGTAAACCCACTTGGTTGGGTAGTTGAGTCAAATATGTAAACTCATCGGCCAGCCTAATACGCATGAGTCTCGGTGACAGATTGTTATAGAGTCATGTACTTCATTGAAAAATATTTTTTAAGATTTAGCATGAACTCAGGGGGAGCATGATAACTTCAGTGCACATCAGATCTACAGAGCTCATCCTTATACAAGGGAAGAAAAACCTTGTGTTGGTTTTGATCCACCCTTTGCACCTGATGTCAAAGGCGGAGAGTATTATGGTGTTTGAATAATGGTGATGTTAGTATCAAACATCATCATCAAAGCCTTGATTATCCAAAGGTAGATTGTTGAAATATGATGTAACAAAGGTCCTTGATGGCAATCACCACAGAAGCTGTCCTGATGTGAAACTACCTCTTGATGAGTTGTCTTTGGATAGCAACCTATTTTTTAATGATGTAAATCTGATGTATCTACAGAGTAGTTCAAAAGTAACAAAGAAAGAAATTCCAGTAAATGCCAGAGTAATGATGAATAAGATATGTCACAAAGCATACGCGGGTTTGTAAAGGAAAAGTAGCGTATGTACACATAAAAGTACGTACCAAGTAGCGTATGCCTATTTTTGCTCTAAATTTATAAAACCAGGGGACATGACCATGGTATTGGCCCACAGTATTGAGCGTTGGATTATCTATTTAATCCCATCCAGGAATACCATCAGCGGTTAAGTGGTTTTGACTCATGGTATTGATAAAGGCTAAAACTATATAAGGAGAAGAGAATTGCGTTGCAATGTGTATGAAAAAAAAAAAGCTATTATAATAACCTTTGAGATATCCACATGAACTTCGTTTACATCTAAATTTATGGCACCCATGGATACGATGGTTGTCTGCGGATTCCCAGATCTAGAAATGATGAATCCTTAGGCTGAGTGCATAAAAGAAATGACAAGAACTCAAGCAAGTCCGTCAGAGGATAAACACGAAGAAATCAGAAAGTTTATATCCGTGCTATTCACAAAGTCTACCATTTACGACTTCCATACACCAGTTTGTCTTTTGGGGCATGCAGACATTATGTTCTCTTGAATAAAAGCACGTATGTGGAAGTTCAGATTTCAAATACTTACGCATATTGCCTCCGTGATTTATTTTCTCCGTTGTCAACGGAAGTCTTCTTGAAGTTCTGGGTTGATTGAATATGGAGTATCCTACTGATTTGATAATGAACAAATCTAATCACTTATTGAGAAAACATGATGAAGGATGAGTGACTATCTAAACAGTTCTGCATTGCTGATAGATTGTCTGAATTTAAAGTTTCAGATCTGAATATGAGTCTAAACAGATTCTGAAAGAAAGCATACGCTAGTTGGTGAAAATAAACGCGTGTGTATATGCATACATAAAGAAAAAAAGTACATGGTAATCGATTAATGGTTGTTCGTTGGCGGTTGAATATGTATCTCATTATCTACTCGAATTCCGGGTTATTTCGATATTCGGTTACAAGGGTCTTAGTTATTCTTATTGAAGTTTGGACAAGTGCGTAATAGCACGTTAAGGGTAAAAGAAGTTGTTTTCTCTAGAGCCAAATATGAAAATTGATGAAACGTGGTCTCGTAGTGGGTCTGAGGGTTGAAGCCTTTAGTATGGAAGTAGAAGCTTTCTGCCCGTAGAAGATGGTGTTGGAACCGGGGCCGTGCCCTTCCAAGAGAGGTCAAACGAAATCGTGGCACGGAGCTCCCTCTGGCCGGTAGTCGAAATTTAGAGGCGCTCAGCCTTCTTTAGGTAGAAGCCAGCCACTCAGTATAATTCTACATCAAGAAATGTTGTAAAAGTTTACATAATAAAAGATTAAATATATTATTGCATTTACGTTGTGGTGGTTTTCTCCCGATTTGGGTTTCCACTTTAAATATTGGTGTTCATGTGTGTGATGCTTTCTACCGTTGTTTACTTCTCATAAATTCTGATTATCTAGCCTTATTCATAACTGATAAATCTGTTTAAAATACTGATTCTCTAAATCTGAAAGATAAATCAGTATACGCTAGTTTCCTTCTATATTTCTGTGTGCATACGCTAGCTCAGTTCATAAAAACTTCGTATGGAAATCTTCTCAAAGAAAAGGTTGAATTTATTTTATAAACACTAAATACTGATTCACCCCCCCAACCCCCCTTCTCAGTATTTTTCCCAACAATCAAGTGTCATAAACACAAATGATATCTTGTAGTTGATACATTTCAATTTATCTGGTATGCTGCCCATGACATCCTTCGGAGGATTTTCCTATTATATTACTTTTACATATGACTTCTCCTGCAAGAAATGGATATATTTCTTGAAGAAGAAGAATTTACAGGATTGTGTATAGTAGTTACAGGATTGTGTTAAGTGCTGAGTATAATAAGTGTGCTCAACGAAGTAATGCAACACAAGTAAGGGTATCATTAGAGTATGAAAATGGTGGACTGTTCATTGAAAGGAAATAAGATGTGTGTGTATGTTGACGACCAACGAGAAAGGTGAAGTTAAGGTGCAAGGTGTGCATAGGATATTCTATAACAAAGTGTTGATATCTCAGTAAGGATCACATACAATCGGAGAAGGGAAATATAGTTAGAACCGAGATCTCTAGTCCTGGTGTAGAAAAGCGCAGGATGGTGCAAGACAGTGCAGAAAATAAGGATCAACTTAAATATTCAATGAAGAAGCAGTGACAAGGTTTTGGAGGCATACAAGGGTCAAGGGTCTGTGTCATGGTCATGGTAATTGTCATCTAAAAGTCTATAATAAGAATTTCTTGTGGGTTTTCTTCTCCAAGAGGGAGAGGTTTTGGCCCTGGCTTGAAGAACCTAAATTTGTGTCTCTTGTGTTTTGGTAACTGACTTGATGAAAGACATAATAAGCTAAGAAGAGAAGACATAAGTAAAATAATTAAACTCACAAGTAATTATCAAGAAGATAATTTTAATTAAACCTAGCCCTACCTAATTCTCAACAAAAGCACACACAAACATTAAGGACAATCACAAATAAAAATTGGTTTTACCACCTTAGAGGCATCCTTCGAAATTTTCTCCTATACTATCTTATAGAGTGCATTTTTTCCTTTGCAATGAGCCCTTATTTGTTCCGAAACTCCTAGTAGTTTGTGAGATATTGAATTTTTAAGACTAAGAAAATTATACCTAACAGTGAGCCGACCTGCACATTGGCACACATGTCAGCGTCCCCTTCTAGAAGGACATTTCCTTTAAAACATGGTAAACTACTATAAATATAAACCTCCGCTCCTCAGTTTTTGACAATAAAATTCAGTGAAAAATTAGAGTATAACCACAGGAGTGACTTGGAAGTGGAGGAATAAAATTTGATTGGGTCAAAAATATGTGAAGGTTATCTATCCTTCGGAATTGTGATAAGAATTGTGTTTGAAGATAAAATTTCATATTGCAAACCAAGCTACAGCATTAGTATTTTTTTTTGGTGAACTTCTTGATCGAACTGTGGAAGATTATAGTGATTCTTGTGTAGTAACTATAGTAGTTTCGGACTGTGTATAGACTCTTGGCTCAGATTTATTTGTTCGATAGTCCAGACTTCATGTTTCTTTGAAGCTTTCAATGGATAAGTCAACAAGATACTCTCTGTATTTTGGACCTGTAACAAAAAGTTCCATACCTTCGAACCTGTAAGAGGAAGCTACAAATCCCTTGGACCAGTGGAAACTAGAGTTGTGGACAAAGCTAAAACACTGTTGTGAATTGCAGTCCTCAAACAACTTCAGTCTTGAGGATATTCTATGGAGACTTGAACCTCCAGAAAACAAGCTAATTGGCAACTTGGTCCTGTGAGGAGGGCTCATCATATATATTCCTCAGATCTACAACTCGTATCTCATATTTTCTCAAGAGTTCACACCTGTGTGTGGATAAAAGGCTATTCGGACTTGTGGGAAACATTTTGAGCTTGGTGATAAGGTATATCTCAGAATTTAGACTTGAACCTATTCTTTACCTCTACACGTGAATCTGGTGCTTGATTAGTTCTCTGTTAGGACACATTCTAGGCTAGGAGCTCTAAATTAAGACCGTGTGTACTTATTCAGGCCTCTTGCTCAAATTTTAGATTCTTTTTGAAGATGACCTTGGAAAACATTTTTTAGTAGGCTTAAAGAAATCTTGTTTTATCTTGAGGACAATGGTTAGAAGCTTTAGAACAGACTTTGGGCATTATTTGAAGTGAAACAATAACAGTCTTGAAGGGATTATTTGGTTAATTTATTTTAAGGTATTTTTGAAGGCCTATAACTGCTTGTTCTTTGCAATATTGGAGACATTTTAGGAGCAGGATGTTGAAAAAGTGTTAAGGCCTACAGACTTGGAGCACCTTGAAAAGAAGTAGAAGATATCTTGTTGAAGATATATTTGGAGCACCTTGACATCTTGGAGCATCTTGTGAAGACACTTTGAAACTGAACTTGGAGATATTATTATCATGATGCATCGTTGATGGCATCATGAGGTGACTTGGAGAATAGAACTATTACATGTCTAATTGACACAAATATATAGAAATTATGATGGTGTTTAAAGCATCATAGGTTCGTTGAATATACCAAACTCGCATTCTCCATATAGGAATAAATCAGCAGTCTATCATTCCCATACTTGTAGTTTCGTTGCAATGACACTAGATTCTTATGTTGGGCTCTTGATAGAGCTTCTACTTAAACCTTAAATTCATGCTCCATCTGACCACATTATCCTGTCAATATTTTAACAGAAAATTGTGTGCCATATTCCAGAGTGGATCTATATACCAATCCAAAGCCTCCACAACCAATGTTATTTTCCTGCTAAAAATTACCAGTAAATTTCAAGAGATCAACAATAGAAAGATCCTTATGACAATGATTCTATAATAACAACACGAATTCATATCCCAATGCGTCAGAAATCATGTGAGGCATGTCAAAATCCATCTCGTCTACAACTTCCTTCTCTGTTACCTATCTTCTTGATTCATTCCAAAGAACCGCAACTAGAAGAAAAGAAATCCCAACACCAACACTCATGGTTATGCCAGGAATGGTATTTCTATCTAGCTTATTGATTCAGTGTGTAGCAATAGGTACCCCCGGTATTGACACAAGCGGACCGCAGGTGATAGTAAGAGGTTGGGCATAGAGACCAAGGATTCCTTCAAAACTAGACTTGTTAAAGGTATCAAATCGATGCCCAAAAGGTATTAACCCATGAAAGTGATTATTAGAGATAATTAACCTTGCTAGGAATGTGAGATCCTTCAGGGATGGTGGTATGATTCCAACAAAATTATTGTTTGGCAAATCTAAGGTCTCCAAATTTGTCAAGTTAGACATGTGTTTGGGATTATCCCCAAGAAATTATTATGACTCAAATGTAGAGTATGAAGAATTTTCATCTGCCCAATCTCAGGGCTTAGAGTGCCACTAAGATTGTTTCTGGCCAAGTATAGCGAAGGGGGAAGATTAGACAACTGATTGTAATGTAGCCCAAAATAATTTTGATTTTGCTTTACATATAAAGGGGGCTTAAAGGGAGTTTGAACTGATATAGGGGTATTTGTATTGACTTAAAACTAGGTAACTCCATAAGAATTGGTCCTGACAAAGAATTATTTGACATGTACAAATAAAAAAGATATTGAAGAGTGTTTAACAAAATAGGAATAACTCCATTGAGATTATTCCAGGAAAGATCCAAGACATGTAAATTTCGACATTTCAGGAGCCAAACTGGAACTTGGCTGGAAAGAGCACAATTTCCAAGACTTAATGTCAAGAGCATGGGAAATCCATGTGTATTAGCTGGAATCATATCCCCATTAAAATTCTTTGACAGAACCAATGTGGTAAGGTTATGAAAGTCCTGCAGAGCCGTTAGGGCACTTGTAATATCGATAAAACTGTTGTTTGAGATGGAGAAAAAAGAGAGAACCTAAAGGGATGACATACTAGGAGGAATTTCATCGCTTAATTTGTTTCTTGCCAGGCTTACGGATTGGATATTTTTGCAGGTCCACAAGCTAGGCGGAATACTTCCAGAAAAATTGTTGCTAGCTAAATCTAGATAAATTAGTTCAGGCAGGCTTGTAAAATTCATTTCAATAACTCCCACGAGAGAGTTGTTTTTCATATTCAAAACTTTCAACATCTTGCATTGGGACAGACGAGAAGGTACCTGAAAGGAGAAAGCTCATCAAGGGTACCTGGAGAATGACTTCTAAAGTAGGTTTCTAGTGGATCTGGAATGTTGTTCTCCCTTGTAGATTACAGTTATCAGCTAGCTTGTTGCCAATTTGGCTGATGCCTTGGCTAGGGTGTTAAATTTATTATTATTCTCTATGTAGATGTGAGAGAATGATATATGCTCAAAGAGTGACATTGTTTTTGAGCCAAGTGGAATTCAACCTATCGATACTAATGTTGTCTGCCTTATCAAAGAAAACACTGCCAAAATACTTGCACCTGATACAATGGGGTTGAATGCCTCAAATTTTGGAAAATGGGTGCATAATGACCCCTTTGTCTCAAATGCCATAGATAAAGAAGACAGTGAAATTAAAATCAGGACATATGATGGTGTCATTGGTGCCCCTGAAGACAATTCAGATTGCCAAAATAATGAAAGGGCATATGATCTTCAGGAATCCAAATTTGAGCAGTATTTTGAGTTTGAAGACCCACCTTAGGAGCCCTTGGAAACTGGAAATGACTACAAAATTGATCGCCGACTCCGTGAGGGTATGTTTGTTTTCATGGATGATGGTGGAAGTGATAAACATACCTATGGTACAAACAAACATAGTTATCTGGCATTGCAAGTTATACGAAGTAGTCATAAAATGGTAATGTTTAAAACCCCTCCTATTTGTGATACTTATGACAAGTTGGATAAAGAGGGGTTTGAGTATTTAGTGAAGGATTCACCCTTCATTATGGTGAATTTTCTGAAGATTCCCATACAAATTTTTTTAAGTTTGGTGAACTTGTAAATCTCAAGTTCTATGGGAGTGCTTCATCTCATCTTTATGGAAATACTCATGTGCACCATTAGTGTCATGAAGCTACAGGTACAATGAAATTGATCATGTCAACCTTGGATTTTTGCATGATGTCTCAAAGAAAACGTGCATCCAAAATTGTTGAATGGGTTTCTGTGAATTGAGAGTAAGGTTCATCTCTAACAAAAGCTTTGGATGGTGATATGCCATATAAATACATTCAAATATTTGAAGTATTTGAAGTAGAATATTTGATATATAAGATTTTTTCAAGTACATCTCTCCAATATTGTAGGCCAGCACAGTTATCTACAGTAGAGTGCTAGTATAAAGTGTTTGCAAGCATAAGCTGCTCTTCTATGAGGACAAAACAACAAATTTCAGAAGGGAGAGATTGTGCAATATCTATGATCACTATATGTTGAATATCCTTATACTGTATTTCGTGCCAGCTGAGATATCAGCATGAAAATTTTGACATATCTCTGCTTTAAATATTGTTGAGGCACAGAGAAAAGGGACACTATACAGACAAAAAGAGAGAACCTGAAGGGATTTCATGCCAGGAGGAATTTCACTGCTTAATTTTTTTCTTCCTAGGATCACAAAATGGATATTTTTGTAGGTCCACAAGCTAGGCTGAATACTACCAGACAAATTGTTTCTAGCTAAATCCAAATAAATTAGGCCAGACATGATTGTAAAATTCAGTTCAATAACTCCCGTGACAGAGTTGTTTTTCAAATTCAGAACTTTCAACTTCTTTCATTGGGAAAGACAAGAATATACTTGAAAGGAGCAAGCTCATCATGGGTACCTGGAGAATGACTTCTAGTGTAGGTTTCTGGTGGAGCTGGAATTTTTTTCTTCATTTTACATGTCAATTATCAACTATCTTATTTCCGATTCGGCTGATGCCTTGGCTAGGGTGTTAACTTTAATATTATTCTCTATGTAGATGTGGGAGAATGATTTATGCTCAAAGAGTGCCATTTTTTTTGAGCCAAGCGGAGATCAACCTATCAATAATGATGTTGTCTGCCTTATCAAATAAAACCCTAATAAAAAACCTTCATCTGATACAATGGGGTTGAATGGCTCAAAAGTTGAAAAATGGGTGCATAATGACCCCTTTGTCTCAAATTCCATAGATAAAGAAGACAATGAAATTAAAATCAATACATACGATGATGTCATTGGTGCCCCTGAATAATTCAGATTACCAAAATTCCAAAGGGGAATATGATCTTCAGGAATCTAAATTTGAGTAGTATTTTGAGTTTGAAGACCCACCTTAGGAGCCCATGGAAACTGGAAATGACTACAGAATTGTTCGCAGACCTTACATTATCTGATATCTTTTTCTAAATTCTAGCATACTTCAATTTTACTTGTAACTTATCCAACTTTCCATGACATGGATTTTTTATAGCCATTTACTAAGCCTCTTAATACATATGCTTCATTTAGATCCCCTGATGATGGATGCAAAAGGTTCAATTGGATCCCCTAATGATTGGCATAGTGTCCACTTGAAATGTTGGGACATTTCTACATTCCAACACAATTCATATGCAGAAATTATGGCACAATTATGGCTGTCAATGAAAATATTCATACTAAAATCATACTAATTTTTCACTGGATTTGACAACTGATCAGTTTTTCATTTTCCTATTCTACTGTTCTCTAAATGAAGTTGATAATTCAACACAAATTTAAAGAAAAGAAATAGCCATATATATGCTTGAAACATATGGTAAAATTAGATAGTGAAATTGGGAGAATTTAATTTCCAAAATTTCATATGCGCATCCTTGAATGTCTCATAACTTCCTTTGTAAGCCTTAAGCCTAGTAATCCATAAAGTACATAAAGAAAAATTGAAAAATATGATATAAGGTCATCACAACAGTAGCTTGTTAGATAATCCAAATTCTCAAAATTCACAGGTTAGATTCATCTAATTTCTCAACAAAAGAGATTAACAAATTATTGGGGAAGGTGACTTAGCATCCTTTACAAAAAAATTCAATATTAAACATCATTCATGTTGGAATGCTCCATTCAAAAACAATTATTGTAAAAAAGATATATCTAAAATAAAATTTGGCTATTTACTCATCCAACTATATGAATGGAAAACTAAATGTTTCTTCTTTTCCCCCTATTCTAATGTTCATATATATACAACTACTCAGTGTATTTTTAAATTTCCACAACAAAGCGCTAATCAATGCATTACCTTCATTACCAGGATTTTACAACTCAATTTTACCTAACTATTGATGTTCTTATCCTTTTCTTTCTTGAACTAGTTTCCTAGTTGTTACGACTTTGTCTATTTCTTTCTTGCTCTATTTTTTGTTGATTTTTTGTGTAGCTTGGGAGTTACTCCAAACCCTAGTGATCAAGGGTTGGAGGTCAAAGTACCACAAATGGGCTTGTGGGCTTCAAATCCAAGCTTGGAGGTTTTTCACCCATCGTGTTTGGGTGAAAACCATGATGAGAAATCGACATGTGATGGATGAGCATGATAGTTCCCGATGATACAATTCCAACTCATCGAGAATCATTCGAATCGTTGTTGTTGTTAGAGAGAAATGAATTTTTGAAGTTGACTAGGTAATTATTGGTTGCCAAGTCATGTAGGCTTGGTGTAAAAGTGTTCCAATAGATGGGTCTCTTCAAGAAAATTCGTGGAGGCTTAAAAGGCTATAAATAAGAGGTGTGCGATCCTCATTTTAGCATCCATCATTGTGCGACACAACACAAACATAAGTGTTGAAGGGCAAAGACATGTCTCTGATCTGGTCGTAGTGAGAAGAGGACATGCCAATGTGGGAACAAGCCTATTTTAGCGCCGCAAGAAGGTGAGAAGGGTCCGAGTAGTTGAGTGCAGGACCAAAGTGTTGTTCTTGAAGGCTGAAGTAAGGGAGGGTTTTTTTGAGGTGAAAAGAAGGTGAACATACTCTTAGAAGAGATGTCACAGCCCTACACGACCTTGCTGTAGGGTGTCGCAGATGTTTGAAGGGAGGTCTAAGGGCTGGTGGAGGCTATAATAGCTCAGCATCATCAGCGAGGGTCATATCCTTTAATAGAAGGGTTTTCGTACCTCCTTAAGGTAATTTTGGGAAAAAAATAGAGGACTGTTAGGGGTTGGTTTATATGCCCTAACTAGGCCTAGATTACAGCAATGGAGCTACAAAAAAACAGTCAACAAGGTATGTGTCTTTGATGAAGTGTTTGTAGGTGTTGGATCCTAGATAGGACCAGTTTTGGATTAGTTTGATAAGGATCCTATGGAAGTCAAAGAGGAGGGGCAGACCTTGTGGTTAGAGACCCTAAACTAGTGACATTTTTCACAATGAATGAGTAGCATACTTGCAGCGGACGATTGTTGTGCATTGGGTCAGAGTGTTGAAAAATAGTCAATATTGAAAAAATACAATTTCTTTCCACCTTTAAAGGGTTTATGGAAAATATATCACATACTCTATTCACATTGCAATTGAAAAAAACTCTGAGAACTTATTTGGATTTTTTAGAGGTAATATGGCTTGCCATCCATTGAAAGAAAACACTCTCAAAATCATTCACTATAGGTTGTTTAACAGGTGACACTCACAAATCATTTGGAATAAATAACCCAGGCACCTTCAAAGAAAGTATTCTTGCAACTTTTGAGATGACAGGTTGATAATTAGTGTTGTAATATTCTTTCACTAGATCCACTGTTTTGTAAATAGTCAAAAGTTTACTCCCATTAATTTGTTGTTCAGCCTATTTTATGCTCTTATTAGGATGAGAGCCTTCAGTGAGATTTGATGGTTGAGCAGAATAAATCAAAGGAAGAATCTCATTTTCTCCCTCACTTGTCAAGATATTTTGAACGTCTAAAATCAATAATTTGCAACTGTTGTATTCAAATAAGCCACACATTTATTTTGTCGGACTTCCCAAAAAGGATATGAAACATTATCTGTAGTTGTGGACAACAAATCACATTGCCCATGTATGGTGCTAGTTAGCTCCAATGCTTAACTACCATTCCACTTACTATATATGTTTCTGCTTAAAAAAAATTTGAAAGCAAAGAGTCTTGATAAGAAAGGGACAGTTGAATTTCGAAAGAAATGCTGTAAGAGAGAAGGAGAAAGCAATGGATTCAATGAATTAGGAGAAACACTAGGGGAAGAAGGCACATGAAGAAGATTTATTTCTGCTTCCTTTTGGATTTCATCTGGATCAATTTGTTATGAAACCAACTCCAAAAATAGAAGAAAAGAGAGATCAACACCTTAGAAATAATCACTTCGAGGGGGAAACCTCAAATACATTACATAAATGAACAATTAATGGATGATACAAATGACAAAATCTCCTTTCTATATATAGGAGTCCCTGGGGCCACAATGTAATCCTAGCCGACCTAACAATAATAATGTAAGGGCACAATAATAACAATATGGGGGTTATAGGGGTACAAAATTAATAATAAGGGGGTTACACTAACAACAATAAGGGACTATACTAGTAATATAAGGACCTAACATGCTCCTCTCCTTCAAAAAAGTGTTGTCCTAAATTCTTGAGTAGCTTAGGGTTCTTTTGTATAAAATTCACACCCTTCCATGTAGAATATTCAGTGGGTAAGTTCTTCCATTTGATGAGATACTATGAAATTGATTGATTTTGTAGCTGTCGAGTTCTTGTTTCCGTGACTGCTTTAGGTTCCACTATGGTTTTTCCTTCCTCATCAAGTTCTGGAAATATTGTTTGAACTGGAATCTTGTCCCCTATAACCTTTTTTAAGCATGAAACATGGAAAACTGGATGCACTCGCAGAGAAGAAGCGAGAAGCTCCAATTTGTATGCCATAGTACCAATATTTTGCAACACCTTGTAAGGACCATAGTACTTTGGCGATAATTTATTATCCTTCTTAGCTTGCTTGAGGGACATTTTTTTGTATGTTTGTAGCTGTAAAAATACCCAGTCTCCCACATCAAAACTTCTCTCACTGCGATGTTGATCTGCCTGTTGTTTCATTAGATTTTGTGCCAAATTTAGGTTATCCTTTAGAGTTGGAGAACTTCTTTTTGATGCTCGATGTGATCCTCCACTGCTTGAACCCTTGAATTTTATCTTAAAGAAGATGTGATGGATGGTGGATGATATCCATAAAGTGCCATAAATGGGGTCATTTTTGCTGCAATATGGAAGGAAGTGTTATACCACTATTAAGAAAGAGGTAACCACTTGACCCATTGTGCTTGCTTATCAGATACAAAACAATGAAGATATCCTTCCAAATATTTATTCACTATCTCTGTTTAACCATTGGATTGAGCATGATAAGATGAAATATGAGCTAATTGAGTACCCAAACAATAAAATAATTCTGTCCAAAAATTTTCTGTAAAAATGGGATCTCTGTCACTTACAATAATTTCCGGGTTTCCATGTAGCTTTTGAATTGTTTCCATAAATGTAGTAGAAACTATACTTGCTTTAAATGGATTAAATAATGCACAAAAGTGTGCATACTTGGTAAGTCTATCAACTGCCACCATGATGAAACTCCTTCCTTCGGACATAGGTAAACCTGTGATAAAATCCATTGAAATATCCTCCCAACTTTGACTTGGAATGGATAAAGGTTGTAGAAGACCCGGGGTCTTAAGGCCATCCCAAAAAAAATCTTTCTTCACCCTGTGGTAAGTTTTTAAAAATCCCGAGTGTCCTCCTAAAGGAGAAGTGTGTAATTCCAAAAGAATCTTTTGTTTTAGTTGGGAATTCTTGCAAATATATAAGCGATATTTGTACCATAACGAATCATTTTTCCAACTAAATGTATCATATGTACTAGGATCTTGCTACAACTTTTGAATGAGTGTCCAAAGTTCTTTTTCCTTCTTCCATTTATCCCTTGCTTCGATTATACAATCTCGTTGGATAATAGAAATGGCACGATGCAATGCTTCCACCTCTTCATCCTTTCTTAAGAGTGCATCTACAACAACATTTAGCTTCCATTTTTTGTATATGATTTCAAAGTCATAACCCAACATCTTTGTGACCCATTTTTGCTGCTCTTCCGAAGATAGTATTTGTTCGAAAAGGTGTTTAAGACTATCATGATCAGTTTTTACCTTGAAGTGTCTTCCCATTAGGTAAGGTCTCCATTTCTTTAGTGCATGTAGTATTGCCAGCATTTCCTTCTCATAAATAGCCTCTTGTAAATACTTTCCTTTGATTGAACAACTTTCAAAAGTAATGGGTCTTCCTTCTTGCATTAAGACAACACCAATTCCATTTCCTGAGGCATCAGATTTCACAATAAAGGTTTTTGTGAAGTCTGGCATAGCTAAGAATGGTGCTGGGCACATTGTTGCTTTAAGATGTTCAAAGGCCTTAGTTGCTTCATGAGTCCATGAAAATGCGTCTTTATTCAATAATGTTGTTAGAGGTGTTGCTATTCTCCCATAATCCTTAACAAACTTAATATACACTCTCATTAATCAAGAAATCGTACAATCCATGAAGGTGGGACTTTCCATTCATCATTTTAATTTTAGTTAGCCCACCCACGACCCTCGTGAGATACAATATGACCTAGATATTCCACCTCTTGTACTCCAAAGAAACATTTGGATGTTTTTGCATATAATTGTTTCTCCTCCAATAGTTTGAGCACCCTGACAACATGTTGAACATGATCTTTCCAAGACCTGTTGTATATTAGTATATCATCAAAAAATACTAACACAAATTTTCTAAGGAAGGGTTTAAAAATGGAATTCATCAACCGTTGAAATGTATAAGGTGCATTGGTAACGCCAAAAGGCATGACCAAAAATTCATAATGACCCTCATGAGTTCGAAATCTTGTTTTTGGAATATCTTCAGTCTTCATTCTAATTTAATGATATCCTGAACGAAGATCCAGCTTGGTAAAATAAATTGCTCCATGTAATTCATCAATCACAGGAATGGGAAATTTATCTTTAGTAGTGAGCTTATTGAGCTCCCTATAATCTGGTCACATGTGCCATGATCCATCCTTATTGTGCACCAATACTACTGGAGCAGAGAAATAACTTTGACTAGGTTGAATTATACCAACCTCTAACATTTATGTAATCATACGTTCAATTTCACTCTTTTGGACATAAGGATATCTGTAAGGGCAGATGTTTGGAGGAACACTTGCTGGAATCAAATGAATATCATGATCATGATCACGAATAGGTGGGAATCCTTTGGGAGTATCAAACACCTTGGAATGATTTTCCAAGATTTTTTGGAGATCTAGGGAAATAGATGATTTTGATGTTGGAACTTCTAGTGAGCATAATTGTGCAATTACGCCTCGTTTTTATTTCTTCAGAAGCTTTGTCATGGAATTAGAGCTTATTATATTTCATGTCTTCCCTGCGATACCCCGTAATTAGGTTTCCTTTCCTTCCAGAAAAAATTTCAAGAAAATTTCTTGAAAATTAAAAGCTACCGCACCCAAATATTTTAACCATTGTACTCCTAGTACAACATCAGCACCTCCCATTGGGATGGAAAAGATTGGAATATTCAATACATACACCCCCATGAATAGCTTGATATTATGGCATTTTCCAGAGCAAGTTATAGTTCCTCCATTTGCAACCATCACTTGACATTCTGGTGCTGGGTATAGGAAACAATTCAATTCCTTGGCTACCTTACAATGAATAAAATTATGGGTGCTACCCGAATCAATCAACACTATTAACTTTTACTTATTGATATGTCCTTCTATCTTGAGAGTTTGAGGAGTGCTAATTCCTGCCAATGCATTACATGATATGGCCAGACTCATTTCTTCTTCTTCAAGGGTTTCTTCCTGGTGTATATCCTCTTCTTTTGAAGTTTCTTGTTTATTTTCTTCCTGCTCTTCACAATCTATGTAAAATAATTTCTTCTCAACACACTTATGACCTTTAGTATATTTTCTATCACAACTGTAGCAAAGCCCCTTTTCTCTTTTTTCTTCCAATTGCTGTGGTGTCAACCTTGTAGGTTGTGGAAGTCTAGGAGTAATAACACTTCCATCTTTATAGATTTGAGTGGTAGGCTTCCTCATCGCCATAATTTTACATTCAATTTTTCTTGCCAACCTGAATGCCTTCTCTAATGAACCTAGTTCCCAAATGCTAACTTCATGTTGGATGTTATCCTTTAAAGTCCCTATGAATACATCAATCCTGTGTTCCTATGGAATGTCAGTTACCCTTATATTCAATTTTTGGAAGTGCTCAATGTGTTCCACCATTGAACCCTTTTGTTTGAGATTTATCAATTGGCTAAAGAAGGTGTTGCTATTTGTATCCTCATAATGTGCTATCATTTCCTGCGTAAAAATTGACCAAGTGACAATTTTTTTATGGGAGAAAATACATCGATACTATACAAATGTATTTTTTCTAAATGTAAAGTTGCAATGCGTACCTTTTATGTGTTTTGCACATTTTCGAGATCAAAATATTGCTCCATCTATAATATCCATGTTACGAGATCATTGCCATCAAAATTCCTAATATCCATATTTGGAATATGGTGGTTATTTAATCTAAAATTAGAGTTTATGAAATCAAGATAAACATTTATTTTTTTCTCATCATGAGTTTCCTCTACTATATTTTCGCCATTAGGAATCATTTCTTGTATCAACTTTGACAAACCTTCCTTCAAACCTTCCATGTATTCCTTCAAACCTTCCATTTTTTCTTCCATACCGTCCATTTTTTCTTCCATACCATTCTTCAAACCATCCATCATAGCATCCATTCCTTTCTTCAAACCATCCATCTTAGCTTGCACACTTTTCTTCAAAACATCATTTTCATTTTGTGTTGCTCTTTGCGAGAGCGAATTTTGGTGCACTTGCTCTTGTAATTTTGATAGATCATGTTGCCATTCTTCATCTTCATGAGTCATAGTAGAGTAATCTGAGGGCTTAATTGGTGTTGAATTCTTTTTAGGAGGCATTTTAGATCCCACTACTGATATATGTGCTCAATAGGCCTTTGGAATCACTTAAAATTGATTTTTCAAAAAAGACACATGCAATTTGAAAAAAAATACACACCTTTTTCTTGATTTTGAGGAGCTCGATATTGAAACTGAATTATCTCTATGATTTCAGATCTTAAATATCCGAAATTTGGCCCTGAATTATACCTATGAATCTTATTTTGAATGCCACAGGTCTGACCTGATTTTGATTCTTGAAGGAAAAGTTATGCCCAATCTCCTATGATGACCTAATTATGGACAGGTTCAGTAGAGTGAAATTGTACGGCTTGCCATGTGTCACTGTTTTCTCCTTCGGCTTTGAAATTTATATAGAAGAAATTTCATTCTGTGCACGTGTGGCCACTTTTTACAGAATTCCAATCCAATGCTCAGAGAGAGATTTATGACGATTTTCCCACGGTCACCTCTTTGAGATGAAATTCAAGAGCCTGAAAAATCCCTAACTTTGACAGACCATATCTCTGAAAATATTGTGAATATAACTCTAAAATCTTTCCACAGAGTTCCTCAAGATTTCGGCTTCGCTCTGTGAATACTTCAGCTTCTTTACCCTCGTAGAAATAAATTTATAGCGAAAATTCCACAATGGCTTGTTTAGGTTAAATTCAGGAGCCTGCAAAAATCCCTAACTTGCAGAGATCATATCTCTGAAAATGTTGTGAGCCAATATTTGAAATTTTTCCATGACATTCCTCAGGATTTCAGCTTCTCTCTATAAAAATTTCAGCTTCTGAACCTTCGTATAAAAAAAATTTATAGTGAAAATTCCACGTTCACATGTTTGTAGCAACAAAACCCTAGAATCCAAATCTCTGATACCAAATGTTATGAAACCAGCTCCAAAAATAGAATAAAAGAGAGAACAATGCCTTAGAAATAGCCACTTTGAGTCGGAAACCTCCAATACATCACATAAATGAACAATTCTTGGATGATACAAATGAAAAAAACTCCTTTCTATATATAGGAGTCCATGGGGCCACAATGTAATCCTAGCCGACCTAACAATAATAATGAAGGGCACAATAATAATAATATGGGGGTTATAGAGGTACACAAATAACAATAAGGGGGTTACACTAACAACAATAAGGGACTATACTAGTAATATAAGGACCTAACATAATTGAAAATTGAAATGGGTGGTTTTGTATCTCTCACATTTGGTTTTGCCTTTGATTTTGGCATTGATGGTAATCTTACAATGGAATGCATCTCATTTATGTTAGAGGTGAGTGCATATCTGCGGAACAATCATCCCTAGTTGTAGCTCCAGGTTCTTCCGTTGTTTATGCTTGAGTTGTTGAGTAAAATTAGAATTAGTTTGAAACCAATTGGGACTTGGAGAGAAATATGGGTGGTGGTCCATGGAGGTATGCTTGATCAAGGTACTTATTTTATGCTGAAGGAGATAAGTATATATCTAAATATTTATCATATTGTATTTATTTACCACTTCATAGTCGCATTCACCATAATAGTCTTCATGTTGATAGGTCTTCTACTGAAAATACTGATCTTCAACAGTTTGTAAAAATGTCTTTTGTTTCCAATGAGGAGATGATAAAGTGGAAAATGTTGGCACTGAATCTAGAGATTTAAAAGTCAACTATATGTCTCAAATTAGTGATACATGCTCATTTGAAATTGGAACAAATAATTTTCCCATTGGAGAGGGTATTTATGGCTTAGTCGATTTCACACAATATGGTGAGATAGACAAAAACGTTGGATGCTAGAAACCCTTTCAGACTAGCCAATCAAGTGAAGTGATTTAGAGAAAGGCTTCTAACAGATGCCAAATTATTTCCACCCGCATATTATTTACAAAAATATTAGTAAATTTCATATTATGTTTCTTATGATCTATGCTAAGATGAACTTCCAAAATAATTACAGGTCCTCTACTTGAGTAAATAAGAATAGAAAGGACTTTTATGAATCTCTATACCCCTCAAGGTGCCTCAAATGTTTTAGAAACAAGTTTTTGGTGTAACCTGCTAATAAAATCTCATTAACTCACAACATTTCACCAATCAAAACCTCTTAACTATGGCCAAAACTTCCTAAACATAGTAAATTTAACCAAATGAATGTCTTACTGTATCATGATTCATATCATCCTCACTCACATAGATGATAGAACACCACTCTTTGGATGAATGCCCTCAAAAGTACCAAGAAATGGTTGAAAGTTCAATTTAGAAAGAAGTTATAAATGCATGATTCATTGCCAATCAAAATCAATTTCTGACCAACACAACACATTCAAAAGAAGAATTCAACTCTTAGAATAAGATTACATAAAGGACCCAAAACCACTATTTTTGTTTTTCTTCAATGAAGCAAAAAGGAGAAGAGAAAAAATTTATTCTATAATCGAGCTAGAACCTTAAACAGATTTACTATTCAAGAGTAACTTCCAAGATCATTATTCAGACAAGTCTCAACCATAATGTCATTGGGATGAGTTTTCCACCACTACCTATTATGACCAACTAGGCATCTTCAACAACTTCTTTTCTCCTCATCAAAGTCTAGAAGAAGATGAAACCTGCTCCAATGACAATAAACAATGCATGTTGTCAAACAAGTAATTTTGATGCACAATTAATTTGGTCTTTACATAGTATCATTTACATTATAAAAGAGTTATTTATTTCTATCTTATTTATGTAGATTCTCATGTTATTTGTTCAAAATAAATAACATGTGGTGGTTGACAATTTCTTTATCAAGAGATCCAAAAAATAAACCATTAACACTTCCACAGGGATGTTGGTTTGAAAGGATTCAAAATATTGTCAAACATAGCCCTTAGGGTTGCTGACTGGTATTGTCGTGAAAGAGAAACACATTTAAAAATGATATAAGACAAAATATAAATTTATCATTTACAAAGTTGTTGGGACAAAATAATTCCATCAATCCAAGGGGAAAATCACATCATTGCTACCTCTAAAATTTGTGCCTCAAAATATAGACTCAATTATCAACTACAAACCCCAAAGTTACTTGAGGACATCACCCATTGTTACCTTGGTGATCTTCCTTCTCACATAAGACTAGATCTCCTCCAACATAAGGGAGGAATCCATGGTAAGCCTATAGATCTATCCTTCAAATGCTAAAAGAACAGATTTGCAAAATGATATTGTTTTTTTCTTTTAAGATTTAAAATGGAAAACTAGGCAAGACCTAATTCCTAGTCCCTGGGCCATAGACTCTAGGCAACAAACAGAACTTTAAAAGTGATGAAAAAGATATGATTCGTGACAAAAAAACCACACAGAAAGTGTTATCAGTCAATAATATATTCAATAAATATGTAACAGTGCTATCTCCTAATATACATAACATTTGAAGACAATGTGCTCCCCCAACTTGATCTCTTGTAAGTCACATAGCTGAAAATTCCCTTTGAGGTGTGTGATGCAGTGAGATATCTCAAACCAAAGCTAGTGGGAGTCCACTCTAAATGAACCAAGGGGAATCCTAAGTTTTTGCATCCAATGTCTATTAGTATAGATAGGCCTAACAATAAGAGTCACTTAGCTACATAAAGCACTTAGAATAATAAAATGACATATTCAAGCTAATGCCCTCAAGGAGGGAAATCCAAGTGATTTTGATGTAGTTTGTAGATATCCTCTCTAATATCCTAGGTTAAGCCACATTTTGATAGTAGGAGATGACCTACATTGTCCAAAGCTTACCTAAAAAGGGCAAGTTGATTGATAGAAACAACCACTAACTGAAGCAATTAAGAAGAACCCACAACAATTACACCAAGGATGGGTCTATTGAAGTAATACCCTGAACTCCACCTAGATGATAAATTTAAGAATTTCATGTTAGCAGTAGATGAAGCATCATAATATAAGGGTTTAGAATCTCTCTATCCTATCCCAATCAACCCAAAGTAAGCCAGGTCGCCAGACCTTGAATCCATAACGGGTCATGGCTCTTGTTATCACCCTAGTAATTTCTAAAGATTGTGGGCTCTTTGGATTTTTTTCAGTTTTAAGAAAACTAGGGGTAACCACAAACCTACTTTGGAAATTCAGGATCTAGCCTTCGTAAATTTCAGAGAGGGCTCTCTCTTTCATATTTAACTTTGTTTTGAATTGATATTTTAGGCTAGGTGTAATTGGGCACTTGGTTTTTTGTTTGGAAATTTTGGTGCGAAATAAGATTACTTGGAGACAAATTAAAGAGGGATCTACTAGTCCATTGGGCTATGGAGTCAAGATGTAGCAAGCAAGACTGGAAGGAAAGGGTCAAAAGGATGCTAATGTACTCAGGGCAAGGTAGGATGCTAAGGATAGCTGGATTTGATGAGATGGCTTGCTTTCGGGATAAAGGGCAGTGAAGGATCCTTTGATCCGGAAAAAGAGGAAGGAGGCATGGGTCAAACGTGACTAGGAGCAATTAAGAATTCCTAAGTATGAAAATCAACAGAAAACATTGAAATGATCAAGTAGTTAAGACAGGGATTTTTTACACTTATCCTGAAATAATATTCCTAATTAATCATTTGGATTGAACAACATATATGAAATTGAATGAAACTTCAGAAGAGGAAACAATGACAGTAAGAAATCACTTTACTCATTAGCTTATCTCATGAATCCTGAGTTATGAAGTCTATTTGGCTGTTTTCCAGACTGCTGCTATGAAATCAACACATGAGCCTCCAAAGTACTAGCAAAATCGTCTATAATAATCTCAGCAAATTTATTCCACACTAAACACTTCATAAACTGAAGTATTTATACAACATGTTTATTAAAAAATATCATAGAGGAGTCTAGGAATAACTCTAGGAAAATAAAATATCTTAACACACTAAGAGGGCCAGCTGCTTAAAAACTTAGCAAGTTCTCCTCTTATCTAGAAAAAATAGAACTAATCTATCTAATCAAAACTGATTGTTGCATTGCTTTTTATGCTTGCTGACATATTTGGAAGATATTTGTTTTATGATTGCTTGACTGATACTCTTTCACTTTTCATCCTTTAACTACGTTTTTCTTCTTGATACTCTCTCACGCTGCTTCCTTATTACATTTACTGTTGTAAGATAGAAAAAAATTACAATAGTACAAATTTCTGATTGCTTTTTCCTCAGATACTCTTTTAATCTGCTGATCATTCTGATACACTTTCACTGCAACATTTACCTTTTAACAGCTATAAAAGGAAACTTTCACTGTGGTAAAAACAATCAATTTTCTATTGTTTTCTTGACTGATATATTTGACTTTCCTTTTTACTTTTTACTGCTGTAAAAGAGATTATCAGTAGTAAAAAATCTATAATCAGATTAGTTGTTTTTCTTCTCAATCTTCACTGCTTTACCAGTTTTCCTCTTTGCTGCTATACTAGGTCTGTGAACTCTTGCCATTGTTGATCACTTGGTATCTTTATACTTTTTAACTTTCGGTAACTTTCATCAGCATCAATGTACTTTGTAAAGTTTGGCTTGACAATGAAGATGTGCTTAATCTCATTTTGTAGAAAAAATAAGTTCTTAAAGTACTCCAAGATAAATTTTCCAGTTGGGGAACCTTGTGGCAGAGGCTTCTTTACCTGTTCTTTATCATGTTCTTTGATCTTCTTGTCATAATCTATCTAAACCATTAGTTTTTCATCAAAGCCATGAATGTCTAGGAGGCCTGCTTTTTTCAATGTTGTGTATTGTGCCAAAAAAATTGTTATTGACAACTCCATGGTCTTGCATTTTTCCTCCAAATTGTTCATTATGTTCCTTTTATTTAGGACCTTTTTGATTTGCAGAATTGTTTCAATCCTATCTTGGATTTTCAGTTCTTCAAGCTCTTCTCTATTTTTGTTGTTCAAAAATGTAATAAGATGCAAGGCTTGAGATTGTTTGTTAGCTAGTTCTTCTTTGGTTTTTTGAATTTCTACCTGTGCTGCCTTAAGTAGATCTCTCTACTCATAAATGATTTTAATTGAAGGCCACTATAGATGTATGCCTTGGATTATGTTATTCCAAAGATATTTCTTGATGAAGGACACCTGGTCACTGATATTGACCTATTGCTACAAAATATTTACCTGTTATTGAAGTTTGTTTGCTCTTTGTTGATGTGTCATTTGTGCCACATGGTAGGATGCATAATTTATCCATATGCGGGAAACCATATTTATGGGAAAGGAAAGGGAAAGGTTGATTTGGATTTATGCAAGAACCATAAATACAAAGATATAGTGGAAATAACATTTCATTTCATTAATATCAAAGAACTGAAATTTGCTTACAGACGGAATGGAAATAAACTAGCTAGGGCGTTGGTAGTTTATCTCTAAGAAGAGATGTGGCAGCTACAGGCCTCTGAAATGTGTTACAATGAGGTCCGATGGCCTATTATTACAGAGAAACAATGGAAAAACCTAAACATCCAAAAACCTAACCCTAGGAGATGAAGCGCAAAAACTATGGGCCCCATTTTGGTAAATTAGTGTTTCAACTTCCCGGGGTTGTAACTTTGGAATACTATCTCCATTTGACACACATGATACATCGTTAGAAATATATATTCGAGGAATAAAACTTCTAGCTGCTAATATTGATTCTGGAATGGAATCATATTCGCCGAGAGCGCGATGCCCAAAAATGTCGTTTAGGGCCTCAAAATGGCTCCGGAAGTTCAGGACCCTAAAAATTGCTAAAAATAGTAAGTTGTGCTGAAACTGAAAAAATAAAAGAGAAAATGGTGGGGCCCCAAGTGGAATATGTGGGTGGCCACCAATATCCATTTGGATCAAAGGTGGTCTCATTTCTGCATCCTGGGGAGATAATTGTAGTTTAGTGTCCATAATATCACTGTTCCAAATTAACACCCATCATGCCCACTCAACCATCTGAATAATGAAGTTAGAGTATGTTTCTTCACCCTCCTTGTTGTTGGAAAGTGTAACTAGGATTGGTCTTCATAATGACTATGTAATTATGAATTTATGTAATGAAGAAGACAAAGATAATAAAATGTATTTTGTAAAGCTTGACTCATGGGTTTCATGAGAAAGTATTTCTTATTATAGGTCCAAGACTTCTTCTTGATTTCTTTTATGGATTTGTTATATTTTTATAAATGTATAAAATAGATACATCATGTTACACTTGTGTAAAGGACAAATTATTGATGTTCTAAGACCTTTTCACTAGGCTCCAAGAAGTCGGCACAAAATGTGTTGGAGAACCTCCCTTGATGAAGTCTTCTCACACTCCCATGATCATGTCGACCTAAGTGATGGAAGAAAATCCCTATAAATAGGGAGGTCTTTGGCCTCATTTGATACACAACAATTTGGAAAAGAATCTCAGATAAGTCTGAAGTGGAGGTCTACAATTGGAGCAAGGGAATATGAAAATCAACGAAGAAGAAAGGAGGCAGTCTTATTTATGTTTTAGGTCTAACACACTTCGCTCATTTCACGAAGGCTGAAGGTTGTTATAGTAAGAGATAATTCTATAACCCAGTGCATAGAACAGTGTGAAAAGGAGAAGTTTACACAAGAAAGAAAGGGACTGTGATTGGGATGTGTGCCATCAAAGAAGACCTTTCACATCTATGTTTTGGGTCTTACATATTTCAAAGAGACCAAGGATATACACAACGTGAAGGAGGATCATTACAACAAATAAGAGATCACGGTCCTTGGTGATAAAGAGTGCAAAAAGAGGGTTGAGAAGGATTCTCTTGGAAGCCGAGGTAAGATCAAAGGAGGAACGAAAGGTAGCACAACATTTAAGGGCTATGGATCAAGCTTACTGAGGCTGGTGCAGAGCAGTGAAAAACAGTGTAGAACAGTGTAGAAAATAAGGAAGCCACAATAGGAGCAGTGACAAGGTCTTGGAAGCATAATATAATTAAAGGTCCAAGTCAAGGTCATCGTAATTTTCTATTGAATATCTATAAGATGAATTACGTGCAGGTTTCCCTCTCCAAGAGGGAGAGGTTTTGGCCTTGGCTTGAAGAGCCAAAATCTTGTGCATTTTGTGTTTTGATAATTGGCTTGATGAAAGACCTAATAAGCTAATGAAGAGAAGAAATAAGTAAGAGAAATAAGTTCATAAGTAATTATCAAGTAGATAATTGAATTAAACTACGCCCTATCGAATTCTCAACATGGTATTAGAGCTAAGGTGCTAGAAAGGGCTACTTGGCAAGAAGACACACAAGGATCAAAAGATCAAGGAATCAATTTACAAAAGAAAGATCTACTTTGTCAAATTCTAGATCTAAGAATATCTACATTCATTCTAGAAGGAGCAGATTGCAGGAATTAAAAGACCATCTCAAGGAGATCAAGAACACCATCACTATCAATAACTTTTGGTTGAAATCAAATCAACATTATTGGAGTCACCATCGAGCCAACATCATCAAGGATTGAAGGTAATTCCATAATCGAATTAAGGAGGAAGCTCCTACTATATTCTACATCATCATCAACAAGGAATCCTATAAAATAAGAAAGAATATATCACGTAAGTACCTTAATTTCCCCATCTGAATCTGTCAAAATGACTTTTTGCAAGGAAAGCAACAAATTGTCTGGGGCTACAAACTTTCTTGCATGGAAGAAAAGGACATATTTAAATTTGATTGAAAATGAAGTTATGGATAACATTAAAGGGTCAGTGACTAAAACCTCAAAGGAAGACACTCAAGCCTATGCCAAATACATGAAAGGAGACATAAGAGCCCAAAGGTTTCTTACAGAGTCCATAAAAGACTCTCTTATTCCCTATGTATCAAAATTGGAATCATCAAAAGAAATATATGAGAAATTTGGTGGAACTATTCTCTGTAAGTAATGCAAGAGAAGTAATATCTCTAAGACAATAACTATATAAATTGAAGAAGTCAAGAGAGGAAGGAATACCTTCATATTTTATGCACATTTCTGAATTGTTAGATCAACTATAGGAAATGGGAGAAAAAATGTCTGACAAAGAAATAGGCTACAATGGTGTTAAATTCTCTACTAGAGGGATGGGGAAAAATCACTTCTAGTATCTATGGGAAGAAATAAGCAACACCATTCCAAGATTTGTGGTCTCTATGTAAGATAGAATAGACTAGAATAAAAGCCAAAATTGATACTGGAACAAATGAAGAAAATCAAGCCTATGCTTCCATGTCAAGAAGAAAAGGTAAATTTGGTAAATATGGTCATCAAAACACAGGAAGGGCCATGAATAAGATACGATGATATTGAAGTAACTAAATTGGGCACTATAAAAGGGATTGTCCCAAATCCAACAACGACAAGAGAAAAGAGGAGGAAGCTTGTATTACTAGAGAAGTAAAAGAACCTAATGCAAAGAAGTCGAAGAAAGAAGAAGTTAAAGATCCCTATTATTATTGAGATCATCTTCATATTTAAGTAGTATATTCCAGGTTGTAAAATAATATGATAGGAAGCATTGTATTTTAGGTGGGTGCATCCCATTAGGATGGGCATCATGATGGAAGCATTAAAGGAGGAGCACTTGCTGTAGGAATATGTCTGTGTGACATTTATGCTATAAAAAGTTCTTTGGAACCTTGATAAAAAATAACATTTGTAAAATGTAGTCATCAAGATCAAAGGTCATCATTCAAGGAAACAGATGCTGATTTTCTCTAATGGAATCCTCTTTGGACTCACTAATTAGAAAGAAAGCAATAAGTTTCCTTGATAAATTCCAACTTGAAAATCCCTAGGATATGATGACATATTGATAAATAAATTCAAGGGAATGAAACTCTTCATTCTAAGGAGACACGTTGCAGGATGACTCAAAAGGAAAAGAATGTGGTACATATATATATGCTGACACTGGATACTATGAATTCATGTGGATGCAAGTAGTATACTTCTATCTTTAGAAGTATGATCAAAATAGAAAGAATAAATTCTTTTGATGCACAGGTTGCCATAAGGCATAATCTACACTAGATGAAATCAACAAAATATGTCCTCACATGGAATATGAGGACATTTCACATTATCAAGGAATTTCACTATGGAAGTTCCTGGGAATGAAATTAAAAAAAAAAATTGTGGAGAGAGAAAAAGGAAGATATCATGAGAACTACAACCATGGAAAGAAGTAGTCAACATCCAAGGAAGCCAAGAAGACCTAACTATAAAATATCATGGGAAAATATGTAGACTCTAATATAAGTCTGGAAAAGATGGAGATCCTTGACAATGCATATCTTTAGCAGGTGTGTCAATCTATAAAGAAAGGATGTCAATGCCTACAATAAAATGTCATGGTGAAATATCATCACTGAGGGCTGCCAAAGGGAACCATATACCTTCCACAAGTTGATAACCATATTGTAGGATAAAATATCCTTGAAAGAAGTATGGTTCAGAAGAAAAGCAGCATGACATGAAGCTAGACCAGATGAGAATATTAATGGATCAATTTCTGAATACATGACTTATGAATAAAATTTATTGATGATATGTGCCCTATGAAGAGTTAAAGGCTCCTCAATTCATGACATCAACGAAAGGATTCCATCATGAGCATCTAAACTTTTTTATTCATTATTGTTGTAGGTCCCTAATTATAAAGAGGGAGCCTAATAATGAGTTTCTTACTTAAGCCAAGAAGAAATCTTAGGTACATTCCTTTATGGAATGGATTGATCATCCATGGTTAAAAGGGAGTGACAATTGTGTTTTTCTATCTCATGTGTCATGCACTTCAGGACTAACAGTCATAAGTCTTAGTGAAGGCCATGAAGAGGAATGTAGACACATGGTGAATGGATCCTCCCTAGTTGATAGGGAGAGATAGAAATTCATTCTTGTCTTCATTGGGATAAAGAATGGAGTATTTTGGGATTTGGTAACCATCTCACATCTTATTCTCTTTGAGAATGTGGCATAATGTTCCTATAAGAGTAGTTGAGGACTAATATTCTTTGAGTATTAGCTATCCCAATAAGAATAGTCCTATGAGGTCATACTCTGTGAACATCCAAGTGGAATATGTACCTTGGAGACAATGACGATGGTGTCTATAGTCATTGGTCTCGCCAACATTGTAGATCATGATGAGATGGAGATGTTAGTTAAGGCATTGCACTATGATAATGTTTAATAATATGATGCTATAGCAGATGGATTACCAATAAGCATCTTCTTATGAGATTATTCAGATTGAAAGTGACCATGTACTATTATGAATACCTCCCTAGTTAAGAGGGAGCGTTGGAAATTGTAACTAGGATCGGTCTTCATAATGACTATGTAATTATGGAATTATGTAATGAAGAAGACAAATATAATAAAATGTATTTGTAAAGCTTGAATCATGGGTTTCATGAGAAAGTAGTTTTTATTATAGGTCAAAGACTTCTTCTTGATGTATTTTAGGGATTTTTAATCTTGTCATAAATGTATAAAATAGAGTCATCATGTTACACTTATGTGAAGGAGAAAATTACTGATGTTCCAAGACCTTGTCAGTAGGCTCCAAGAAGTTGGCTCAAAATGTGTTGGAGAACCTCCCTTGATGAAGTCAGCTCACACTCCTATGATCATGTTAGCCTAAGTGATGGAAGAAAGTCCCTATAAATAGAGAGGCTTACGGTCTCATTTGATACACAAAAATTTGGACAAGCATCTCAGATAATTTTGAAGTGGAGTTATGCAATTGGAGCAAGGTAAGAGGATAATCAACAAAGAAGAAAGGAGACAGTCTTATCTATGTTTTGGGTCTAACCCACTTCGTTCATTTTAGGAAGGTTGAAGACTATTATATTAATAGACAAGTTTGTAACCCAGTGTGTAGAACAATGCGGAAAGGAGAAGGTTACACAAAAAAGAAAGGGACTGTGATTCGATGATGTGCCATCAAAGAATACCTCTCACATCTATGTTTTGGGTCTCACATGTTTCAAAGATGCCGAGGATATACACAACGTGAAGGAGGATCATTGTAGCAAAGAAGATATCACAGTCCTTGGTCATAAAGAGTCCAGAAAGAGGGTCGAGAAGGATTATCTTGGAAGATGAGGTAATATGAAAGGAGGAATGAAGGGTAGCACATCATATAAGGGCTAGGAACCGAGCTTACTAAGTCTGGTGCAGAATAATGAAAAACATAATGAAGCCACAATAGGAGTAGTGACAAGATCTTGGAAGCATAATAGAATTAAAGGTCCAAGTCAAGGTCATGGTAGTTGTCTATTGAAGACCTATAAGAAGAATTACTTGCGGCTTTTCCTCTCCAAGAGGGAGAGGTTTTGGCCCTAGATTTAAGAACCAAAATATTGTCTTTTCTGTTTTGATAATTAAATTGATGAAAGACCTAATAAGCTAATGAAGAGAATAAATAAGTAAGAGAAATAATTTTACAAGTAATTATCAAGTAGAGAATTAAATTAAACTACGCCCTATCAAATTCTCAACATGTGTACCTCCAATGTGAAACAACTCAAAAAATAGCTTGTTAATACATTTCTTTTGTCTATATTTGTATTTCCAATGGAAGAATATCATGCCCAAAAACAACAGTATGAAAATATTGATACCTAAAGTGTTTGGACCACAACAAGTGTTAGGAGAGTAACCCAAAATATGACATTGTTTTGTGCCTACCCTAATCTACAAATGATGTAAATTCAATAGAGAGGAATGATGTACATCCCAAATAAAGGAAAGCATAAAATATATATCCTTTGCATACGCACGTGTAGTGCTAAAATAAAATTCCTATATTTTCAGAGTGGTAGCAATGCAAAAGCTTTTCAAAGGGGATGTTGATGAATGATATAAGTAAAAGAATATGTTGTCCAACATATCCAATGAAATTTTCAAAATAATTAATAGTATATTATCAAGAAATTGTGAAAATTACGACACCGCCACCATGAAAAACATGTCGATATGCCATCATGCAAAACTTGTCGATATGATTGGTGATATTCCATTTAAGTTGTACATTCTCCTATAATACCTCAAAATTGTCATCCACAAATTTGCAGCAATTGATTTGAATGTTCTCTCTCGCGAGAGATTTCATCATCTGATTTTATACTTCGTAATGTGTCATAATCATCAAGAAGGGGTTTTTTAAAAGAACCTTCCTCGCATATACTACCACTATATGATCTCCCTTGCCATAATTTATCGACCTCCTCGAAGCTTAGGCCTTTCATCTCAGGAACAAAAGCAAGGAAAAAAAAGGAATGCAACCCAAAAAATAAAGATGAATACTGTAAATGTTTTGGATGTGCCCAACACATCAATCAAAGATAGGTATCTCTCTGAAACAATTAGATTAAATACCCAACAAAATGTTGTAGAAATGCCTCCACACATACTTCTATATTTTGAAGGATAAATTTTAGAATTTATTGTTCATGGAACTGGTCCCATGCTAGGTGAGAAGAGAGTTACATATAAAACCAAGCCATGAACAATAATCCAACCATAGATACTTAGAAAAAATGATGCAAATAGTATTTCTCAGATGTTGACCTTTTTAATAAAGAGGTTTAAGGACATTAGTTTTGCCATAGCTGCCAACACAACACCCAACCTTATCTTTTTTTGACATGACATATGGGTTGGGAGAACCCAAGCAAAAATGGGACTCGGGTAGGGAAGGCCTCGTACTTTGTTGAACTCGGTAGTGAACTGAAACCTTGTTAGATATATAGAACTGCTAAAATAATGAGTTTTAAACCCTATATGATATTTAAAGACCTAGCACTTGCAAAAATACCCCTGCAAAGAAGGTTTTAAATTCAAAATATTTTATGGAGATGGAAAGGGTTTCATGCCAAAAGGAAAAAATATTTTGATCGCAAGACTAATTATTTTCTTGATCATGCTACCAGAACGAGATATATTTTAGCAGAGGCTATCTCACGGAATCTCGACATTGAAATTTGTGAAGAACAAGAACAATGTGTTTACACTCAGAAATTTAATTCTAGTAATCTTTCTACTATATGTAATTTGTTTAAGGGACATCGTTGGGATATGTTGGAGGAATTATCATCTGAATTGATTCCATGTGTTGTAATTCAAGTATTGCTTGAAATCCAGGATAATGTTGGATTGGAATTACAATTCTTTAGTTAGTTATACAAAAAACATATTCAACAAATTATACAAGTTCACTTAACTCTGATTCATATATTGATAAGGGCAAAGTTGTACAGTGATGCACAAGCTATAATGAATCATTTTTTTATTGCCTGTAAGGATCAAACCTCAATTTTAGGCATTTTTAGGGCATTCATTTCTACATATTTAGGTTATTCAGTACCTATATTCCTTAATAAGCTGAACAAGACTTACGCAAAATGTCAAATGATGCCAGAATTCATTGACATATTACAAGTATTTTCAAGTGGCATTCATTGTTGAAATATGCTTCTTAAAACTTTAGATCAAATGGAACAACTTGAATTAATAATGGAAATCTTTAAAGAGTTGCAAGAAAGGGGATTTTTTCCAACTGCTAATACTTGGAATTATGTTGTTGAAACTTTTTGTTATAGGGGTAAGCTACCAGAAGCCCCCAAAAGTATACAATCCATCCAACAAACCAGGTGTGTTCCTGACTTTTTTACTTATGATTTACTTAGTGATGGATACTGGAATGAAAGTAGAGTGTCTGAGGATCTGGATATTGTGAATGATATCATTTCACAAGGAGGCTATGTGCCTCAAAATAAAACTTACAATGCACTTATCAAAGGTATTTGTAGGATAGGTAATTTGAAGGATGTCAACTACTTCCTGCAAAAAATTCATCGAAAGAGGTTGAAACCAAGCTTTGAAATTTATACAAATTTAATTGAAACTCATTTGCAGAAGGAAAGCATTGGACATGCTGCATAGCTACACAATTAGATGCTAGAACATGGTATTCTCCTTGACATGTCTAGGTACAATTCATTCATTGGCATACTTTTTAAGCTTGAAATGGTAGAGGAAGTGAATAATATTATCTTTAAAATTTTAGACCAGGGATTAGTTCATACCTCAATTATTTTCTTTGCAGTTGTGGAGATCAACTGCCTCAAGGGCAATGTTAAACAAAATCCATGATGACATTATTAGAAAAGGCATAGTATTGAATGATGCAACTTATACTACATTGGTTTAAGGGTTGTATGAAGGAGGATGGATGGAAGAAGAAAATTAATGGGTTAATGAAATGCAGGAAAGGGGTTTGACCCCAAAAAAGAGTAGTTATGTCTAGTTTATATACATCCATTTCCAGATTGGGAATTTAAGGATGGCATTAAAGTTGTTGGAGGAAATTGTTCAAAAAGGTTTTATTCCTCCTTCCATATCTGTCTACGAAAAGGTTGTTGGTGGGCTTTGGGAGAATGGAGAGATTTAGGAAGCTCATAATGTTGCTATTAAAATACTAAAGAAAGGTCTTGTACTAAAAAAAAATATTGCCACATTAATTCATGGGCACTTGCAGGAATGAAATATTTAAGGGAAATTGGTTCTAATGGATGAAATTCTCTCAAAAGGCATTGTTCCAGAATCATACATATGCATATTGTTCATTACATGACTTTGCATGCAAATAGAAACATATGTAGTTGATAAACGTTTTCAGTGCATGATCAATAATGGGTTACAACCCACCATTTCAGACTATAGCCTGTTAATTAATGGTTAAAGTGCAAGAGAATATGGTCAGAAAGGATATATCTTATAAAATTGATAATTTCAAGATACTCATCAGTGGATTCTGGATAAAAGGAGAGTTGGAGGCAGTGGAACGACTCTTGGACAATATGTTGGACAGGGGGTTGACTCTAGTTGTTTCTATTACAAAGATCTTATCCATGGTTATTACAGGAGTGGAAAATTAGAGGTAGAATTTAGAATTAGGGATAACATGTCAGTTAAAATCATAGAACCTAATGTGGACACTTATAAGGCACTTATCTGTGGAATTTTACACTCCTGACAAAAACAGATAATGGGAGAGGAGGGAACTCAAATCAACTACAAGTTATAAGTTACTGATGGCACAAACAAGTTAATATATCTCCTTAATGACTCGAGCTTCTATATGTTGAGTTCTATGTTTGAAATTATTTCATTAAGCATGTTTTGGAAAAGTATTTTCATGTTTTCCAGACAAAGGAAATTATGACAAAATAATAGATCTTTGGATAGAATTCATGAAATATGACAATAGCTTTTGTTTAGAAGTCATGAGAAAATTATATTTTGTTAAAAAATGTAAGAAAATGGCTACGTAAATATAATTGTCACTAGGATGTAGTTGGATTCAAGTCAAAAATCAAATCCCCGTATTTTTTGTAAGAGATTACATGCATCCACAAAAAGAGGAGATTTATCCAAATATGGAAAAATTGGCTGGGAAGATGAAGGCAAAAAGGATACGTACGGAACCGTGAATATTAATCATGTACCTAATGGTGAATAATAAGTTGGTGTTGTATGATGTGGAGGAGGAGAAAAAGCAACAAATTCTCTAGAATAATTGTGAGAAGCTGGCCATTTCTTTTGGACTGATCATCACATCACCTTGAACAACTCTAAGACTCTTGAAGAATCTTTGTGTTTGTGTTTATTGTCACACCACTGTCACTTTATCTCTAAGATTGCAAGGAGAGATTTTTTTTAGGGATGCAAACTCTTTTCATCATTTTAAGGATGGGCAGTGCTCTTACAAATATTATTAGTGATCCCAGATGAGAAGGCCATTCATCTATGATCTTCTTTTTTTTGGAAGAAATAATTTCCTTCATCTAAAAACTATTGATAGTTCAAGAAATATATGGAGTAGATATAAGCATGTCCGAATGCTAATTCAACTATTTGTTAAGTTTTCTACTAGAAGAGGTTCAATTAAATAATTTTGTGAAGGAACCAACTCTTTCAAATCTTTGTGTGTTCCAAGAACTTATTTGAGACCCCATTGGCCTAGGCATCCTTAGGATTGACCCATAGGCCCTATGAATCATTTTTCTTGCTTTACACTGAACCACCATCCTTGACCTAGTCTTGTTAGTATTTTGAGGTTGGTTTTTTTTTTTTTTAAACCCTTAAACAATATTTAGCTTTAGGTGTCAAACCCAACAGATGCACTGCTCTATGTCAAACACAAAACTACATGAAGCAAACAAACTATTTAGTGCTATCCTTTCTTATACAGGCCAGCTATAAGTGGACAAGGAAATTTCTACCATGAACTATGTGGGATTTTCCAATGAAGTGATGAGGTTCTAACACAAAAAAAATTGTCACGGTTGACACCCAGAGATGTTGCATCTATTGGATCAGCTTACAAATGCCTTTATCTGTTGACGAAAAATGAGGATTTGTGGTGAATGGTTTTCCAAAATGCATGGAGCAATGAAACAACACATGTGTTAGAAACAGTTGTAGGTGCTAAAAGGCTAGGATGGGGTCACCTTAGAAGGGAGCTGACTACACATGAAGCTACTGCATGGAGGAAACTTACAGTTGGAGGGGTAGTTGAACCTTCTCGTTGTAAATTTAGTGCATGTGCTGTTGGAAATAAACTTGTTCTATTTGGTCGGGAAGGGGTCATCATGCAGCCTATGAATGACACATTTATACTAGATTTGAGTGCGGAAAATCTGGAATGGTGGCATGTAAAAGTGAGTTCTCCCCCTCCAGGTCAGTGGGGCCACACCTTATCATGCTTGAATGGACCTTGGTTGGTGGTTTTTTGTAGATTCAGCAGGCAGTGATTACTAAATGATGTTTTAATTATGGATTTGGATGCTCAGAAACCTACTTAGCGTGAAGTTTCAGGCTCTACACCCCCTCTTCCAAGATCGTGGCATAGTTCCTGCACCCTGGATGGCACAAAACTGGTTGTCTAAGGTGGTTGTACAAATTCTGGAGTGCTTCTTAGTGATACATTTTACTCGATTTCACAATGGATAAGCCTATATGGAAAGAGATACATGTTTCATGAACTCCACCTTCTAATTTGGGTCACTCTCTTTGATCAGGAGATCATGTCCATAGTTCAAAAATGCTCAAAAATGAAAGTGCTCAAAAGTGGTTGCAACCTGAGCAACCAGAAAGGTCTCGTCGCCGTGATTCTGGTACCATGAATAGTTCCCAAAATAGAGGTCGTATGTAGAAGTTATGAATGTTTGAAATTCCCAATAAACTCCAAAAACTGGACCTTTGACTCAGTTTGACCTTATCTGGAAAATTTTGTAAAAAATATATGATGCAAAAAATATATTTTTTTATAAGGTTTAGAGGGCCTATCATTGGGCTCCACGTGGCCTACATGAAGGCTACCACATGGCCCCAGGCCAGGGTCGAAGGCATATAGAAAATATTTATAGAGTCCACGGGTTTCGAACCCCGGACCTCCCTTCGCGTGAAAGAGCGCCCAACCAACCAGGCTACAAGTGATTCTTAACTCTAATAGACCACACGTTTTATTTGAAGTTTGTAAACCTTTACATTGGTGGTAAAGGGGGCCAGCCCTCACATTACAACCTTCCATATGACTCAATGCTAGAACTGGGGCTCAAATTTTGGTGGTTATGGTTACGGTGATGACGGTAGAATAAATGAGATGTGGCTAGGCTTTCCCGCGAGGTTTATCCAGCGGTTTAGTAACCATTAATGAAGTGGGTTGGGTTCCAACGGTTACGACGAAGGTCATGTGACCACTGCCGCCTCAAATTTAATGCCAAGTTAAACTGCCGATGGGTTTGGACGAGCGCACCCCAAATTTGGGGAATTTACCTAAATTAACTCCAGTTATCTTTAGTTCTCCACATTTAGTGGAGTTTTTTAAGGGACATTGGGTAGTTTATTTTTTAGGCCATAAATCCTTGGATTTTTGACCAATTTGGAGGCATGGATAGTCAATGTTGGGTATTCTTAACATTTTGAACACATTGGCACAGGTTTCAGAGCCATCAGAGGTAATCTTGTGCAGGTTTATCTTCGGGAAAGGTCAAGGAGCCACTAGGGCCACTAGGGTGTTTTTAGTGTATTGAGCATCCATTCACTGTTTTCTGCAAATGGATAGTCATTCCTGACTAATTCAAGCATTAGAAAGTTGTTTTTATAGATAGCATAGACATTTTAGGCTTTTATTCACATGTACTTACCATTTTTTAGCAATAAGATATGAGGGACATGCCAATGGGAGCTAGACCAGCAGATGTAGCCCAGGAGGGGTGAAATGCTTCATCAAATTTGCTGAGTACTATTACATGTGATGTTTAATTATCTATTATTTATTGTTGTATAGTGTTTTATAAGCAATTTATATTCTTTAACCTCACACAGAAATCTGTTTAACTAAGTTAAAACCATTTGTTTCACCTGCAAACTTCGGAGAACCTTATGCGCACATTTTAATTACTATTTGGATACTTAGCACAACAAAAGTAATACATTCCATTCAGATCAAGTTGGTATCAAAGCTCAGGTTTATCATTAGGTTAAGGTAGAGTATTTTCTCTGTTTAAAATTTGTGAAAAAGGATTTGTTTAATAGTTTGCATAATGACTCTTGTAAGCTGTGCAGAGCCATCTTGGGGCAACAATTTTTGTGAGTTTTTCATGCTTACTAGGTTGAAGCTTAAGAGAGGATAAGGTAAATTGGCGAAGACTTTAAGTAATCCTTAGCTAAGGAGGGAAAGAGTGCCATTATCTCCACCTTCAATTTCACCTTAGAAAGAAGCAGAAGAATCCATAAGCATGACTTTAGGAGAAGCACAAATTCCTGAAGAAGTTGATCCCAAGGAGGAATAAAGAGTGTTTAGAAAATCATTCCTTGATTTGACAGAAATGGTGAGAGTCCTTTACCAAGAAAGGAATGAAATACTAGAAGGAGAAGGATCCAAACTTCACAAGGAAGGAGAGGGATCGTCAGGAGGCCATGATGATGAAGAGAAATACAAGAAGGGTAATGGAGGAAATGGAGACAATGGAAAGTCGCCATCATCACCCTCATCTTCATCTTCATCAACCTCTACATCATCTTCAGTACATCATTCTCACAAATTCAATAACACAGGTGAAATTCCTTTTCTTAAAATTGATGTTAAGTTTCAATTGCCTATGTTTCATAGTGAATTTAATGCAGAAAAGCTAGATTATTGGATTAGGAAATTAGAGGTATATTTGAGAATTCAAAATTTTCATGATGACGAAACCAAAATCGAGTTAGCTTCATTGATAATGGAAGGTGCAACACTTGTTTGGTGGGAAGCCAAGACAAAGGTCAAGATCAAGAAATATGGTAAGATTATCTTATCATGGTATGATTTCATTTCTGCAATAAAACGACAGTTTTATCCATTATCTCACATGCAGAAAGCCATAATCAATTGAAAGGACAATATGTTCAAGTTTATACCTAAGAATTTAGAAGAAGATCTCTTTTACTAGGACTAGATTTGCATATCCAAGACACTTTACTCAAGTATATAGGATGTTTTCATACTTACCTAAGACATACCATTCTCATGTTTAACCCTACAAGCTTAGATGCAGTTTGTGTTCAAGCCACACATTTAGAGGCATGGGGAAAAAAAAACTTAGATGGGAATGAGGAAAGTGAGTTTAAAGGAAAATGGAAGAAAAATAGAAATGCAAATTCTAGAAAAGAGAAGGGAAAATTCTTCTACAAACACTATTCTACAACAAGCCATGATGAGGACCATTGTTGGAAACTTCATATAGAGTTGAAACCAGAAAGTTTTAAAGCCAAAGATATAGCCAAGGAGAAATGCAAGACAGTTGAAATAGCTGAACAAGACCTAGGGTCAGAATCAGGAGATGAAACAAAAATCATAGCTATGGCACTAAATAACTTGAAGGGAAAAGAGAATGAAACTAAACCTAGTTCTAGTATTTCTAATTGTCACATAGAAGCTCCAAGTGAAGAGAAGAGAATTGAATTGTTTCATGTGAGGGTCATTTCCAAACATTCCAGGGTTGACACATTGTTTGACATTGGGTCACAAGAAAACCTTATTTCTGAAGACTTAGTCAAGAAAATAAATCTTCAGACCATTCCACATCCGAAAACATATCCTCTTGGTTGGATTTGTAAGGATGAAAATTGACAGGTTTTAAAGAAGTGCATGTTGTGCTTTGCAATAACAACACATTTCATTGACACGGTTGAATTAGATGTTGTTCCGCTTGATATTACAGGTGTGGTGTTGGGAAGTCCTTACTTGTATGACAGGAAAGCTATCTTCCATTTCCATGAGAACAAGTACCATTTATTCAAGGATGGCAAGGAGTACATTGTGAGAGCTCAATGCAAAAAACTAGACTCTTCTTTAGTGAATGCAGGGCAGATGAAGAGGCTCATAAATTCAAGTCAAAACTTGACATTGATGATGATTAAACAAAGGGAAGTTGTAAATAATCCTATTCATGTAAATGCTGATGCAAATAATGAGTTGTTTCAGTCTGAAAGCAGGTTGTCTTTGAAAGAAGATGACAAGCAGTTGCAACAATTGTCTTTGGTGTCGATCGGTGCTGAAAACAAAGTGTCAATGCAAGAAGGTGCAAAGGTCTGAGAGAGGGCAAAGCAACTTAGCAAATAAGGTACAAAGTTCAACAATGATCATTTTTGGTTTCAGAAAGGCATCTTACCATGGCGAGGAAACTTGGTCAGGAATCGACACAAGTACAAGGCTAATTCAGCAAAAAATCACCATAAGGGTAGGATGCAAGGTGAGAGTAATTTTCAATTCCCTTTGATTATAGACCAATGTAGAAACAATATGTTTACCGCAAAGTTAAGTTTTTGTTCTACAAGTTTCGAAAATGTGTAGCATGACAAGGTCAAAGTCAGCAACAGTTGGTCAATGGAATCAAGGAAAAATTTATTGTTTCAAGAAAAGCTCCAATTAATGAAATCAGGGAAATTTCAATGGATTAAGATTGGAAGAGTGGGGACACAGTTTCCTCATCTTCATGTTCAGTAGATCAAAGAGATTTTGTGGTCCAAAAGCTTCCCAGTGGGGAGGTGTGATCAGGAGATCATGTCCATAGTTCAAAAATGCTCAAAACTGAAAGTGCTCAAAACTATTTTCAACCTGAGCGAACGGAAGGGTCTCGTCATTGCGATTATGGTGCTGTGAAAAGTTTGAAAAACAGAGGTCGTATGCAGAATTTATGAAGGTTTGAAATGCCTATGAAAGTCCAAAAACTGGACCTTTGACTCAGTTTGACCTTATGTGGAAATTTTTTTAATAAGGTCTAGAGGGCCTATCAGTGGGAGCCACGTGGCCTGCTCGGAGGCTGCCACGTGGCCCCAGGGCAGGGTCAGAGGCATATAGAAAATTTTTATGGAGGCCACGGGTTTCGAACCCCGGACCTCCCTCCGCATGCAATAGAACCTGACCAATCGAGCTACAGGTGATTCTTAATTCTAATAGACCACGCGTTTTATTTGAATTTTGTAAACCTTTACGTTGGCAATAAAGGGGGCCAGCCCCCACATTACAACCTTCCATATGACTCGACACTAGAACTGAGGCTCAAACTTCGGCGGTTATGGTTATGATGACAACGACATAATAAATGACATGTGGCCAGGCTTTCCCGTGAGGTTTATCCAACGGTTTGGTAACCATTAACACAGTGGATTGGGTTATGATGGTTACAGCGAAGGTCATGTGACCACAGCCACCTCAAATTTAATGCCAAGTTAAACTATCATCGAGTTTGGAAGAGCACTCCCCAAATTTGGGGAATTTACCTAAATTAACTCTAGTTATCTTCAGTTCTCCACATTTAAGGGAGTTTTTTAAGGGACATTGGGCAGTTTCTTGTTGAGGCCATAACTCCTTGTATTTTCGACCAATTTGGAGGAATGGATAGTCAATTTTGGGTATTCTCGACATTTTGAACACATTGGAATAATTTTCAGAGCCATCAGAGGTCATATTATGTAGGCTTAGCTTCGGGAAAGGTCAAGGAGCCACTAGGGCCACTAGGGTGTTTTCAGTGTATTCAACATCCATTCACTATTTTCTGCAAATGAATAGTCATTAATAACTAATTCAAGCATTCTGAAGTTTTTTTAATAGAGAGCACAACCATTTGAGGCTTTTATTCACATGTACTTACCATATTTGAGCAATAAGATATGAGGGGCATGCCAATGGGAGTTGGACCAGCAGATGTAGCCCAGGAGGGGTGAAATGCTTCATCAAATTTGTTGAGAACTGTTACATGTAATGATTAATTCTCTGTTATTTACTATTGTATAGTGTTTTATAAGAAATTTACATTCTTTAACCTCACACATGAATCTGTTTAACTAAGTTAAAAACATTTGTTTCACCTGCAAACTTCAGAGAACCTTATGCACACATTTTAATTATTGTTTGGATACTTAGCACAGAAAAAATAATACAGTCCATTTAGATCACTCTTACTCTCTATGGAAGCTAAAATATTTTCATATTTGGTGGCCTAGCCAAAAGTGGGCCTTTGAGGCTAAGGTCAAGTGATGTGTATACAATTGATCTTAGTGAAGAACAACCTAAATTGAGATACTTAAAAGGAAGTGGGATGCAAGGTATGGGGAATCCTGGGGGAAAAGCAGCTCCATGCAGGCTTTATCACGTGGTTGTGAGTCTACCAGGTGATAGATTTTTGATCTTTGGAGGATCGGTGGCTCGTTTTCATTCAGGGTTACAAATATATCTTTTGGATCCTATTGAGGAGAAACCTACATGGAGAATGCTGAATTTTCCTGGACAACAACCAAGGTTTTCTTGGGACCACAGTACCTGTGTATTTAGAGGGACCAAGGCTCTAGTGTTGGGAGGGCATACTAGAGAACACTGGATACTCAATGACTTGCATGAGTTTTTCTTAGCAAGCAAACATGGGTTAGATTAGCAGGCAAACTCACTTTCACTAGATCATTTCCAGAATGGAATGGACAGAGAGTAAGAGAAACTATGATATATTTTATCCATGTTCATATCATCTATATCAACTAAAATAAGACAAATTTCAGAGAGTTGCAGAGAGTGTCTTAGTTTAATATTTCATATTTTCTCACACATAAGATATGATTTGGTGGACAAAATATTGTACTGCTTGATTACGTCGTTTCATGATTAATTAGTAAATTTTACCACTGAAAATGTGAAATTGAGTGGGGCAGAAACATTTTATCATATTGATCAGGGAGATACGTATGGATTTAGGACCAACAACTACAAATCTGGGTCCAAATTGGTAACAAGTTCCTTATAATTTGCCTTATATTGAATACAATTTCAGGGAAAAAACTTGCAAGAATTTCTAAAATGTTGTATATTATAAATAAATATAGTAATAAATAATATCATCTATTTAATTCCAATAAGTATCTTGGAATGGAATCCATATCCCACCGGTAAATTGCAATGACATTTATAGCTTCACTCGATACGTCTATCTCTCCATTTTCATTCTTCCATCTGCGTTAGTGTCCCCGGAATGGGGAAGCTACTCTATCCTCCATCTTGTAGGGAATTATCATTCTTTTCTTGCTTTGATAAACAACTTTCCAGGTGGGTTTTCCTCTTTTCTTGATGGAATAACCCCTGCATCGTGTCTATCCTTAGGGCTACAATACTTTCAGGTGATTTATCGATTTATTAAGATCGGATTAATTGATTAGGTAGTTGTGTTGAAATTGTCTAGAATAATGAATTTTCATAATAAGGGATGTAGAATATTAGGGAAGATATCTCCCACTTCTACTCGGAGCTCCTTACCTATTTAAACCTGAGAATGATTTGCGACTCCACGGTTTACATGATCTTGGTCTATTTATATTCCATTAACTTAATAGATGTCTAAATTCAATTCAGGAAAATGCATATAGGTAACCACCACGCCTCTATTCAATGCAGTAGACTTCACCATGGCGTAGGATAAGGATAATCCTCCAAATATACTCAAAATTTTAGGATTTTTGAAAAAAACATACTATCAAGTGGAATTTGTAGTTTGTTTTTGGTTTTACCGATTCCAACAATGATGGGTTTTACAAATTTGTTTTGGATAATTATTATAATACGCCGATTCGAAAATTATTTCAGATAACATTTAGTCAAGATTGTTTTAAATTTTTAGGTGAGACATCATCACTAAGAAAATTCATAATAGTTTGGTTCAAATTGCCCAATTCCAGGGACATAAAAAAATTCGAATTCCTTAAAATCACAAAAAGCCTTAGAAAGTTACAAAATTAGTGAGAGGATTCAAAGCATATATGACTTTGATAACTAGTACTAGTTTTTGTATCTTGAATGGTTGGACTATGTGGTTTTATTTTGAATGGTTGGACTATGTGGTGCAATTTTGGCAAATTCAAAAAAAAAAATTCTCACAATAAACTTCAATCAATATCCACTTTAGTAGATTTTTTTCAGAACCAAAAAAACTCTTTCAATTGATTTTATAGTGAAATTACATAATCTAGAGAATAGAGCTTCTCATTGTTGTTTGATATTATAATTAGTATGCTAATACCAAAACCATTCTCTATGAATTTCATCATTATCCGTCATATAAATATGGAGATATTGCGCTATTATGTACTTCCAAAAATTCAAACAGACAGCTTGATCAAAACAGAGGAGGAAAAATCAAAATGAAATAGAGTAATTAGAAATGTAGTATTATTAATTTAGTTAGATCATAATATGGCTTGTCCCCTGTATAATTCCAGAGTAAAAAAACTGGAAAAAAATCCTATTAGTCTAGCAGTGGCCTTCCTTGGAGAGACCATCAACTTCACCATTTTAGATCAGTTAGATATGGGAAATGGAGATAGAGTGTAGCTCTTTGATTAGGGACTTAGTTTTACACTTCCAGGAGTCAAGGTTTGGAGATATTAGGGAAATTCTATCATTTTCCCAGTCAATGACAAATTTGGTGTCTCCAAAAATTGTAAAATCCCTCAGGCTGAGCTAAATAGCATAGTGCACATTAGGGGAATTTTTAGGTCTAAAATGGGCTTCCTAAGGAAAATGTACAATCAAAATTCACTTTATGAGAATCAATCACATTTTATGGAATGACATCATCCCTAATGGTTGAGGTGGCATTTTTTGAGTTAAAGGTACTTACTTGTCACATTCTCAAGGGTGGATAAAAATTCATGGTTAACCATGGTAGTGCTTTAAGTACTTTTAAATTAAAAGTTAAGTACTCATAATAAATGTCATTTCACACTTTTTGAATAAAAATAGATTATTTTCATTTCATATTTCTTGAAAGAAATAATGCATATCCTTATACATTTATTAGGTTACATTATATTATTTTAATATAGTATATTAATTACATGTTATTATACAATTTAAATAATATAAATTTTAATTAATAGCGTATAATATAATTAAGAATTTATATTTATATTGTATTTTAAGTTATTTAAGTACAAAGGAAAAATGCATTAGTTGTTCAATGATAATGGACTTTTCTTGAAAATCTCATTCTTATTTATAGTCACATCAATACAATTTTTTTATTAATTTTATTTTGGTACAAATTTTGAATTGAATTTAACTATGGTTACATGGATTGTGGTGCAAAAAGTGAATTGAAAATTCATAAATATTATTTTATTGGTTTAGCTATTATTTTATTATTTCCTTAGGAGGCCCATTTTAGACCTCAAAATTTCCCTAACGGACCCCCTGAGAGCAAGTAATTCAGCTAAGGTGTTAGAGTTATTTCCATAGTACCAGTGGAATTTGTAAAAGGTCCTAGGCCCAAGATGAATGGCCACTCCACAACCACATAGTCCAAAGGAGGAAGCCCCATAAAAAAACGAGAAAAGTAGACTAGAGGTTGCGAGGTGGAGGAGGGAATTTACGGACCGAGTGCAAAAAGGAAGAGTACTCACGATAGAAAGAAATGATTTTGCAGTTGGTCCTCTATATATAAGGAAACACTTGCTCAAATATGGATGCATTTCTAGACCACAAAATTCCCCAAATGATAAAGAAAGCCAATGTTTTATGAATTTGTTGATCCATTTTCCATTGACTAAGACGAGATAATATCCGAACAGTCCCAATCAGCAGGGAATTTGATCAGTTGTAGCACCCAAGTCCAGATTACAGAGGCAAAGGGACAATGGAGAAAGAGGTGATTGATGTCCTCTCCAGCAGGTGAGCAGAGGTAACGCCTTCCCATACCCTGATAGCCCCTCTTATTAAGGATTTACCAAGTTAGAATCCGGTTGTGAACCACAAACCAAGAGAAACACTTGATTTTGAGAGGAAAATGCGATTTCTAGGACCTAGCCAACCAAGAGAAAAAACATAATCTTTTTGGCAGCCTAGTTGATTATCTGATATGCCTCATTTACAATAACCTTTCCTTGTTGTGGGCCACCAAACCAAATAAATATGTCTACTTTTGTTGAAAGGAAAATTCCATAGAGCTTAATATTAGTAATATATTATTTCCATTTCAAAATCAAGGGCTCTGGAATTTCAAGCTCGAAGGAATCTTTCCAATGAGTGAAATATTGAGAGGAAAGATGATCATTTGCAATATATTTAATCAAAAATTAACCGTGATTGTGAAAAAAGGTAATAAGAGGAGGTGATAGTAAATGCGGACCTGTCAAGCCTGAGAGGCAGTCCAGCCCAACTTGTGGAGAAGATCCCATGCCAACATCCCATCTGAGATTCCCAAAAAACCAATGTTTAGTGTGGAGAATATTGCACCAAGATGTTGAGGTATTAGGAGTGTCTAGGGCACCAACACGAAGACAACCAATTAGATCCGTATTTTGGAGGTATTCGGCCATGATAATTTGGTTCCATATTCCATCATTACTAATTGCTCAAACTATAAATATATAGATAATAATATTAAATATAATCAGTTGAGCACACTTCCAATATATAGTGAAAGTGGTATGGCTAGATCTAAAGATGTATGACCTATGCGTGAAGAATGTTGGGAAATCAATTAGAGAAATTGACCCCATTGACATGGATCAAGAATTCGTTGAATCTTCTAAATTTCCAAAAGAAGATACTACACAAGACACAACACTTCCAAAGGATTCTAGCATGGTTATACCCCTCATAGATTTTTGCAAATGAAAATAGCACTTCACACAAAATCATTTGAATCCTTGGGTTGATGTGGATAATATCTTGGAAGGGTTAAGTGAAGAGAAATGAGTTGCAATCTAGTAGGAACAACATGGAGAATTGACAAAACAAATAAGATGTTTAGTGCCAAGAAACTTTGCCTTGTTTTGGACCATGATCACACACTTCTAAATTTAGCTAAGGTTTCACTAAATATAAAACATCTTGTTATAATTCTGGTGACTCCTAGGAAAAAAGGGATGTGAAGAAAATGAACTGATTCATGGTACTATGAGTATATAAATGTTTCTAATTCATGATTTTTTTGTCCGAAAATTTATCGAATAGATCATGTGTGTGAGGAAATTATAAGGAAGAAGGAGGAGCAATACCAAGAGAAACCTCAACATCATATTTTTTGCATTCCTTATATGGGAATGTGGACTAAATTGTGGCCTAACATATGAAATGTTTTAGACCAGGTTACTATAATTTTTATTGAACTATTAATATCTTTTCAAACTATAGCTCTTACACGTAGCATTCGATTTACAATGTGGAAATGGAAACTTATATGCATGCCAATAGATGGATCTATTCTTTCTTTCATCTAATTTATTCTTTGATAATTTATGTTCCAGGAAAGAAAGTTGTATGAAAAACATCTTTATACAATGGGCAATAAATTTTATGCCATATAGATGGCCAAAGTACTTGATCCCATAGGAACTTCATTTGCACGATGTGTTATTTTGAAGGGAGATGAGGCTAATCTAGATGGAGATGATAGGATACCTAAAAGTAAAGATCTAGATGACATTTTTGGAATGGAATATGGAGTAGTAATTATCGATGATTATGAAAGGATTTCGCCTCATCATAGATATAATTTAATTGTGGTCGAAAGATAAGTTCATTTCAATTCTTTTTTAATGTCCAATCAAGACCTTATAATTGTTAATTTTTTTCTTTCAAAAGTGGTGGTTAAATATATATGTTACTGTTCATAAAACAAAGAGACTCCCATGTATAGATACATGCATTTTCCCTATGTTAGGTGTCAATTTGGATTTCTAGGGTTGTCATTGTTATAAATATACGTTGATGAGAAGCCAGAGGATGGAACATTGACAACATATTTAGAGGTGACATGCTAAAAAATAAAATATATTGTCATTAAATATCATTATGGAAACACCTATCTCAAATGGCTTGGTGTGGGGTCTAACCCTTTATACTATTTGTAATGGGATCATCAATCCTTTATGTGTGTTTTTGTGTGTGCTTGTGTTGACTGGAAAAAATAAGGGAGTCATATATACATGGCACGACTAGGGTTTTACCCTAGCCACTAAGGTCTCTCTCCACATTGTATTCTCTAATTATATCGTAGGATCCTTTATATGGTGGTTTGAACACCACATCACTAGTTTTTTCCAAAGAAATCCTTCTAAGGCAAAGGCTCTTCCAACTTGAGTTCACTAAAAATGCTCATGTATATTTTTTAAGATTACTTGTCTCAAACCTACGCATCTCGCACATTGGCTAGTCTATGGGCCCACTTAGGTGTGTGGAAATTTATGTTTCTCTGCTTCTCTTTACAAATCGTAGATCGTGTGCGAAGGTTCAATGTTATTTTAATTAAATATCATTATGGATTCACCCAACTCAAATGGCTTGGCGTGGGATCTAAATAATTTCAAGAAAAGACCCCTAAACCTTATTATGCAAGGGTTCAAGGTCTCCTCTACATCTAGGGGAGGTTCTTATATGATTTGTAATGGGAATATATCAAAAAATTAAGCTCTCTTTTGTTGTTTCAAAAATAACGATAATGCCAAAAGTCTCTTTAGATATAAATCATGTCCAAGAATAAAATTTATTATTCTAAAAATAAGATATTAAATTGGAGATTCAATAACTTGGCCAAATATCTTCAACAATAGGTTTCAAACTCTTGGAAAGCTCCTATAAGTTATCGTTGATCTTTGTGTAGCTTGGGAGGTACTCTAACCCTACGGTTTGGGGATTGGAGGGAAAAGTGCCACAAGAGTCAATTGTGGGCTTGAGACCCAAGCTTGGGGTGTTTCACCCATCAGGATTTGGGCAAAACCCATGAGCACATTTTGACATGTGACGGATGACGATAATAGCTCTCGGTGAGGTGATTCTAACGGAATGAGAATCATCTGATTATGATTCGTAGAAATGGTGTTATGAATTTTTGAAGATTATGTCTCTCCCAAGTTTCTTCTATTATTCGTCCTCCAAATTGGCTGAACCTACAAATTGAGCGACAAATATGCCCTTTAAACCACTAGGAGGCAACAATTTCACTCACATTCGGTGCATTTTGTCGCCTAATTAATTCTCCCAATTTCCTCGTAGGCACAAAAATAGGGTCATGTGGCACACCATAATTAGGCTAGGGGTTGGGGCCAGCGGTCTACCCCTACTGGTCTTGGCACCTTTTCTGTCGGCTCATGGTTGCATGGGGTGATGTGGTTGGGGGTTGGGGCTAACCGCCCATCCCCTCCACACTAATTCTCAAATCTTTAGTCGGTGGCTACGTGTCGGCACCATGGCCTGGGGTCAAGCCTAAAACTTTTCGCTCGTTGTATTAGCCTTTTATCTTTCCTCCTGTGGTTACATGTAGCGCCATGGGATCAATCTAGGGCCTACATCCCCACCCTTCTCCACCAAACGCCTCTCTGGTATGTGCTCGGTCATATGGGTTGTGAACATGACTAGGATTTGGGGTTGGTCCATGCTCCTTTGCTTCGTCTGCCTCCGCAACATGTCCTATTGGTGTGATACGACCATGGGTTGGGGCTCACCACTCGACCCCTACTCCCAACACGCACATACATGCCATTCAAATATAAGTTACAGTAATTATGGTTGAGAACTAATCGTAGGCAGGATGGTAAGCCTTTGGTGTTTATTGTGGCAAGTCGCCGGTTTGATTTCCACCAGGCCTACTAACCCTTGGCAATTTTTTAGCCAATGTGGAGGTTCCATGTGGCAGCTTCCTATTGGGTCATGAAAATACACTGCAATGACAAAAATAAAAATTACTAACATAAATGACTAATTCGTATACTTTTTGTACTTATTATTTCGTCATATTTTTATTCTTTGACTATAGTAGTCATTTACGTTAATAATTATTAATTTTTTCACTTAATATCTAGTCATATATTTTAGTCATGGACTAAGTTAGTCATTTTAGTTAGTCGTTTTTAGTTTGATCACTTATTATCTAGTCATATTCTATCCCAAAACTAAATTAGTCGTTTAAGTTAGTCATTTTTAGTTTGGTCACTTAAAATTTCTCAAATTTAATAGTAATTCACTTGAAATAATTGCGGTGACTAACATTTTTAGTCACCTAGTCACCAATTTCATCATTTTATACTATTGAAGCGTCCAAACCAAAAGTGCCATAACAAACAATTAGAAAATGCAACTGTAAAAGAACTTACCTAGTCGTTGTAATTCATAATTAGAGGAAATATTATGTTCCTCGTCATCTGCACCTTTTCTATCAGCTGCTTGCTTGGGGGTTTGTCATAGATAACACACTCTTGCCCCCGAAATATAACTTTGTATCCTTTCTGCATCAATTTACCAGCACTTATCAAATTGTGTTTGAGACCAGGAACATAATATACCTCTGAGATTGTCTTTGGCTCCCCCTGCTTGGTAACAATGTTGACCACTCCTTTTCCATCGACATCCATAGTCTTGTCAATCCCCAACTTTATCTTTATCTTCATGGATTGATCCAAATTTGCAACCAAATTCCTGTTGCCTGTAATGTGGTTACTGCAACCACTGTCTAATAGCCACACCTTATCAGGCGGTTCATGCATGTTGTTTCATGCTAGGAACATGGAGTTAGTATTATTTGTATTAACATTAGCTCTCTAATTTCCTTAATCAACTATCTTCTTCCTACAATCACGAGCATAGTGACCAAATTTATTGAAATAATAACATCTCACCTTTGATTTTTCAGATCTGTAATTATTGTTGAAGCTTATGTTGTTGTTGCTTCCACTGTCATGTTCATGCTCTTCTCGACCATCTCTATGACCACCATATCTTCTGCCTTGTCCTCTGCCTCTTGATCTACCTCTGCCTCAACCTCTTGAAATAGACACTTGACTTTTGAAAGAAATTTATAAAGTGGATCCTTACTTCTATCTATCCTTGCCTCATGCGATAGAAGTGATCCCATCAACTCATCAATTGTCAGTTTTTCCAAATCCTTGGCTTCTTCTATGGCTGCTACCACAACATCAAACTTGGTAGACAAAGATCTAAGGACCTTCTCAATCACTGTTCGATCTTTTATTTCTTCACCATAAATTTTTAGCTGATTTACTACAAACATGACTTGATTCATGAAAGAATCGATGTCCTTTGTCTCCTTCATCTATAGACTTTCAAAATCTCTCCTATTATTCTACAATTTAACAATATTGACTTTGGCCATACCTTGATAGCTTGTCGCCAAAGTTTCCCATGCTTCCTTTGCTGAAGATGTGATCATAATATTCTGGAACACTACTCAATCCACTCCTTGTTAGATAATAAGAAATTCTTGCATTCTTCCTTTTGTCGTTCTTTCATTGTTCCCTCCTACATTACTAAAATTTCATTCTTCTACATCATTCTGAGGTTATGCAAACCCAAACTTGACATGATCCCAAACATCATGCACTTTTAACATGGTCTCCATCTTAATGGCCAATAGATCATAATATTTCCTTGTGAAAGAAGGAAGTTGTGGCTGGAAACTTCTTGTTGCCATCTTTCATAAAAAAAAAGTCTTCTTGTATGAAACCCTAAGTTTCTTCTTTTGTAAGCTTTGCAAAATTCAAAAATCAAACCCTTATAAATTTTGACTTTTTTTTTTTTCACTGATGCGCCAAGCATAGTAATATGTTGACCCCTTTTAAAACACTAACGTGCCAAAGTGTTTTGTAGCAGTGTTTAATGCTCATCACCCTAAATAGCACCGTGTTAGAGTGCTAAAGTTGCGGAAACAGAAGAACCTCGCGTTCTATGTGAAGGTATTAAACTTATAAACTGTAATGAAACTCTCTTCTGAACTCACCGACATTATAACACGCTGAATATAACTGCCAGATGTGTTATAAGTGAAATAAGTGAGAAAAAAAAATCACCTCACACAAGGATGATTCTTGATCTGTCTCTCCTTGGTTCATTGTAACCTCGCTTTGATACCATTTTGTTGGAAAGGTAGAAAAATAAAGGCAAAAATAACACAAATAATTCACAAACTAAACACACACGAGCTGCGGCTCTTCTATTAATCACAATAACTTCAATCACTCTCACTGAATACAATATACCCGGTGAAGGGTATTTATCCTGACTCGCGTGACATGCACACATTTACCAAACTCATATATCACATAACTTTGACTTACTCAAAGTTCACTTAACTGACTCTCTAAATCACTTACCAAAGTCATATATCACACAACTTGACTTACTCAATGCTTCCTTAATTGACTATCTAACTCTTCATGCGGGAGTTAATTAACTATTTTAACAATTATCAAATCCAAAAGAAAGCTTATTCTTGTTTTCTATGACGTTGATCCTACGGATCTTCGTTGGATAGAGAAAGGATGTTATTAGAAGGCGTTTGAAAAGCACAAAGGAAGGGAACCATGGAAAAGAAAAAAATATGGGACGACGCTCTGGCGCGAGCCTCATATCTTCAAGGCATCCCATTCAAAACGAAGGAAACGAAAATAAATTACTCATCTCTCTCCTTCACTACCTTAATGTGCATAAACTATCAATATTTTTTGAATATTTTTTACCTTGATTTTGAAGTTTTTTTGTTGAAATATTCTTGAAATTGATTACGGAAATATTCGAATGACTATATTTTAATGAACCCATGTTTTTTTCCAGCGACCATTGGGAATTTTTGGAGAAAATTGTGAGCATTGTTTTGATGAACTTTAAAGAGGAATCATCCATTCACGAAAAATATCCAGTCACCCTGGGGCAGGCGATGGACGAGTTCCCTGCTAGCACAACTGAATTGGAGTATTTAGGATTTTTCCATGAATTCATGACAGAACAATTTGCAGTGGCAGATGAAGCGGATAAAGATAGGTCGGATCTAAGTGCGCTATGTCAGGTGTATGGGCTATTAGTAAGCGAGTTGTTTGAGGTGGATGAGGATGGGCCAGCCATTTCGAGGATGCTTGAATGGGATGAGGACGGTTCGGCTCTGATCAAGGATGAATTTGGAAATGCCTTATATTTATTTGTGTACACCATATGGATGCAAAAACAACATTTTTGAATGGAGATTTGAAGGAGGAGGTTTATATGTTTCAGCCATAAGCTTTTTTGTCAAAGGAAAAGAGAAAAAGATATGTAAGCTGGTGAAATATTTTTGTGGAATGAAACATGCATCTCGCACATGGTATGAAAAAATAACTGAACACATTCTCAATCTGAATTATAAGATATTTGATCTGGATGATGCAACTCTTTTTGTTAAGAAAATTGGAAAGTCGGTTGTATATCCGGTTGTGTATGTAGATGATTTTATGATCACAGGAAATAATGATGACTGTATAACATCTGACAAAATAAAATTATTGAAAGTTTTCGACGTTAAAAATTTGGGTTTATTGCATTATTATTTAGGGATTGAAGTTGATAAAAAACCCAAATAATATTGTAACTTTATTTCTACTCTAATGAAGAAAAAATTGAAGCATACTTCCATCGAAGAAAGTATGTTTGAAGATCCAACAAAGTATAGGAAATTTTTTGGAAGTTTGAATTTCCTAACTACTACTCGGCCTGACATAGATTTTGTTATAGGGATAATTTCCAAGTTCATGCACTAACCATGTCACAGGTCATTGGAATGAGAAAATGTGAGTGGTCAAGTATTTGAAAGGCATTCAAACATATGGCCTCAAATTTTCCAAAGTTGTAGATTGCCATCTCACCAGCTATTCATAGTTTGATTTTTATGGAGATAAGGAGAACGGGGTCTCTAATTTTGGTTATTTGATGAATCTTGGATAAACAACCATCAGTTGTAGATCACAGTTGATTCTAACACCAAAGTCAAATATGTCGCAATAGCTCAAGCATCAAAATAAATCTTTTGGCTTCACAAAATACTTGAAGACTTGTAGGAAAAACAAAAGGCTTAAACTATACTACTTATTAACAACTCCTTTGCAATTCAGTTGGCCAATAATCCCAAGTTTCATGATCGAAGCAAGCATATTAATACCAAATACCACTTGATTTGACATTATGTAGAGGCGAAATTTATTCATCTAACACATTGTCCTACTTCATAGCATATCACAAACATATTTTCTAGGGCACTGGGACATGAAAATGTTATGAAACCAGCTCCAAAAATAGAAGGAAAGAGAGATCAACGCCTTAGAAATCAGCCACTTCGAGGGGGAAACCTCCAATACATTACATGAACGAACAATTCTTGGATGATACAAATGGCCAAAAACTCCTTTTATATATAGGATTCCATGGGGACACAATATAATCCTAGTCGACCTAACAATAATAATGTAAGGGCACAATAATAACAATATTGGGGTTACAGGGGTACAACAATAACAATAAGGGGGTTACAACAATAAGGGACTATACTTGTAATATAGGGACCTAACATGCCCCTCTCCTTCAAAAAAATTTTGTCCTCAATGCTTGAGTAGCTCCGGATGCTTCTGTATAAAATTCTCATCCGCCCATGTAGAATCTTTAGTGGGTAAGTTCTTCTATTTGATGAGATACTCTGAAATTGATCGATTTCGTAACTGTCGAGTTCTTGTTTCCGTTACTGCTTCAAGTTCCAATATGATTTTTACTTCCTCATCAAGTTCTGGCAATATTGTTTGAATTGGAATTTTGTCCCCTCTAACCTTATTTAAGCATGAAACATTGAAAAATGGATGCACTTACGAAGAAACAGGAAGCTCCAAATTGTATTCCATAATACCAATATTTTGCAACACCTTGTAAGGACCATAGTACTTTGGTGATACTTCATTATCCTTCTTAGCTTGCTTGAGGGGCATTTTTTTGTATGGTTGTAGCCATAAAAATACCCAGTCTCCTACATCAAAACTTCTCTCGCTGCGGTTTTGATCTACCTGTTGTTTCATTCGATTTTGTGCCAAATTTAGGTTATCCTTTAAGAGTTGGAGAACTTCTTGTTGATTCTCGATGTGATCTTCCACTGCTTGAACCTTATAATTTTCTCTTAAAGAAGGTGTGATCGATGGTGGATGATATCGATAAAGTGCCATAAATGGGGTCATTTTTGCTGCAGTATGGAAGGAAGTGTTACACCACCATTCAGTGAGAGGTAACCACTTGACCCATTGTGTTTAATTATCAGATACAAAAAAACGAAGATATCCTTCCAAAAATTTATTCACTATCTCTGTTTAACCATCAGATTGAGGATGATAAGATGAGCTATGAGCTAGCTGAGTACCCAAACAAGAAAATAATTCCATCCAAAAATTTCTAGTAAAAATGGGATCTCTATCATTTACAATAATCTTTGGGTTTCCATGTAGCTTTTGAACTGTTTACATAAATGCAGTGGCAACTGTACTGGCTTTAAATGGATGAGAAAATGCATAAAAGTGTGCATACTTGGTAAGTCTATCAACTACCACCATGATGAAACTCTTTCCTTAGGAGTTGGTAAACCTGTACTAAAATCCATTGAAATCTCCTCCTAATGTTGACTTGGAATGGATAAAGGTTGTAGAAGACTTGAGGTCTTAATTGTCTCAACTTTATTTTGCTGGCAAACCAAACATTCCACCACAAAATTTTGAATATCAGATTGAAAGCCATCCCAAAAAAAAATTTCTTCACCCTCTGGTAAGTTTTTAAAAAAGCTGAGTGTTCTCCTAAAGGAGAAGTATGCAATTCCAAAAGAACCTTTTGTTTTAGTTGGGAATTATTGCAAATATATAAGCGATCTTTGTACCATAAGGAATCATTTTTCCAACTAAATGTATTAGATGTACTAGGATCTTGCTGCAAATTTTGAATGAGTGTCCACGTTTCTTCGTCCTTCTTCCATTCATCCCTTGCTTTGGTTATCCAATCTGGTTGGATAATAGAATTGGCACAAAGCAATGCTTCCACCTCTTCATCCTTTCTTGAGAGTGCATCTGCAACAACATTTAGCTTCATCTTTTTGTATATGATTTCAAAGCCATAACCCAACATATTTGTGACCCATTTTTGCTACTCTTCTAAAGATAGTATTTGTTCCAAAAAGCGTATAAGACTATCATGATCATTTTTACCTTGAAGTGTCTTCCCATTAGGTAAGGTCGCCATTTCTTTATTGCATGTAGTATTGCCAACATTTCCTTCTCATAAATAGCTTTCTGTAAATACTTTCCTTTGATTGGATGACTTTCAAAAGCAATGGGTCTTGTTTCTTGCATTAAAAAAACACCAATTCCATTTCCTGAGGCATCACATTCCACAATTAAGGTTTTTCTGAAGTTTGGCGAAGCTAAGACTGGTGCTAAGCACATTGCCTCTTTAAGATGTTCAAAGGCCTTAGTTGCTTAAGGAGTCCATGAAAATTCATCTTTCTTCAATAATGTTGTTAGAGGTGCTGCTATTCTCCCATAATTCTTGACAAAATTGTGATAATACCATGTTAACCCAAGAAATCCTCGCAACTACTTTATGGTTGTGGGGACTTTCCATTCCCTAATGGATTTAATTTTTTTAGGGTCTACCTTAACACCGTCGTGAGATACAATATGACCCAGATATTCCACCTCTTGTACTCCAAAGAAACATTTGGATGTTTTTTCATATAATTGTTTCTCCTCCAATATTTTGATCACCCTATCAACATGTTGAACATGATCCTTCCAAGACCTGCTAGAGATTAGTATGTCATCAAAAAATACTAGCAAAAATTTTCTAAGGAAGGGCTGGAAAATGGAATTCATCAACCCTTGAAATGTAGAAGGTGCATTGGTAAGGCCAAAAGGCATGAAAAAATATTAATAATGACCCTCATGAGTTCAAAATGTTTTTTTGGAATATCTTCAGTCTTCATTCTAATTTTATGATATCTTGAACAAAGATCCAACTTGGTAAAATAAATTGCTCCATTTAATTCCAATAATTCATCAATCATAGGAATGGGAAATTTATGTTTAATAGTGAGCTTATTTAACTCCCTATACTCTGGACACATGCACCATGATCCATCCTTCTTGTGCACCAATACTACTCGAGTAGAGAAAGAACTTTGACTAGGTTGAATTTATGCAATCATACGTTCAATTTCGATCTTTTGGACATAAGGATATCTGTAAGGCCTAATGTTTGGAGGAACACTTCCTGGAATAAAATGAATAACATGATCATGATCATGAATAGGTGGGATTCCTTGGGAGTTTCAAAGACCTTGGAATTATTTTCTAAGACATTTTGGAGATCTGGGGAAATATATGATTTTGACGTTGGAACTTCTAGTGAGAATAATTGTGAAATTACACCTCATTTTTCTTTCTTTAGAAGATTTTTCATGACATTAGAGCTTATTATCTTTCTTCGCTTCCCTGTGATACCCCGTAATTCGATTTCTTTTCCTTCTAAAAAAAATTTCAAGAAAAGTTCTTAAAAATTAAAATCTACCATCCCCAAAGATTGTAACCATTGTACTCCTAATACAACATCAACACCTCCCATTGGAATGTAAATCATTGGACTATTCAATACATATTCCCCCTTGGTTAGCTTGATAATATGGCATTTTCTAGAGTAATTTATAGTTCCTCCATTTGCAACCATCACTTGACATTCTGGTGTTGGGTATAGGAAACAATTCAATTCCTTGGCTACCTTACAATGAATAAAATTATGAGTACTACCCGAATTCCTGCTAATGCATTACATAATATGGTCGGACTCATTTCTTCTTCTTCTAGGATTAGTTACTGGTGTATATTCTCTTCTTTTGAAGCTTCTTGTTCATTTTCTTCCTCCTCTTCACAATCTATGTAAAATAATTTCTTCCCATCACACTTATGACCTTTAGTGTATTTTCTATCACAACTGTAGAAAATATTTTTTGCTCTTTTTTCTTCCAATTGTTGTGGTTTCAAACTTGTAGGTTGTGGAATTTTAGGAGTAGCAACACTTCCATCTTTATAGATGTGAGTGGTAGGCTTCCTTGTCGCCTTAATTTTACATTCAATTTTTCTTTCCAACCTGAATGCCTTCTCCAATGAATTATGTTCCCAAACGCGAACTTCATGTTGGATGTTATCCTTTAAATTCCCTATGAAGACATCAATCTTGTGTTCCTCTGGAATATCAGTTACCCTTATATTCAATTTTTGGAAGTCCTTAATGTGCTCCACCACTGAACCTTTTTTTTTTAGATTTATCAATTGGCTAAAGAAGGTGTTGCTCTTTGTATCCTTATAATATGCTATCATTTCCTTTGTAAAAATTGACCAAGTGACAATTTTTTTATGGCAGAAAAGCCATCGATACCATACAAATGTATTTTGTTCTGGATGTAAAGTTGCAATGAATACCTTTTTTGTGTTTTGCACATTATTGAGATCAAAATATTCCTCCATCCGTAATATCCATGTTACAGGATCCTTGCCATCAAACTTCCTCATATCCATCTTTGGAATATGCTGGTTCTTCCCTCCAACATTAGAGTTTATGAAATCACAATTAACAGTTATTTTGTTCTCATCATGAGTTTCCTCTACTATCTTTTCTCCATTAGGAAACCTTTCTTGTATCAACTTTTCCAAACCTTCCATGTCTGCTTTTAGATCATTCTTCATGTTTTCTAGGTTGTCTTTCATTTTTTCATCGATCTTAGCTTCCATTTCATCCATCTTAGCTTCTACGACTTTATTCAAACCATCCATCTTAGCTTCCACGCCTTTCTTCAAAACTTCCATTTCATTTTTTGTTTCTCTTTGCGATAGCGAAATTTGGTGCACTTGCTCTTGTAATTTTGATATCTCATGTTGCATTTCTTCATCTTCATGAGTCATATTAGAGCCTTTTGAAGGCTTAATGGGTGATGAATTATTTTTAGGGGGAATTTCAGAACCCAATACTGATATCTATTCTTCAATATGCACTTGGAATAAATTCAAACTAATTTTTCAAACAAGACTTATGCAATTCGAAAAAAATACACACCTTTTTCTTGCTTTTGAAAATCTCGATATTGAAACTAAATTATCTTTGTGATTTCAGATCTTCAATTTTTGAAATTCGGTCCTATAGTAGCCCTCTAAATATACTTTCGAATGCCATAGGTCTGACCTGATTTGGATTCTTTAAGGAAAAGCTATGCTCAATCTCCCACAATGACCTAATTATGGACTGGTTCAGTAGAGCAAACTTGTACGACATGCCACGTGTCACTTGTTCCTTCTTCAGCTCTGAAATTGATACAAAGAAAGCTATAGTCTATGTACTTGTGGTCAATTTTTACAGAATTCCAATCCAATGCTCAAATATAGAGTTATGAAGATTTTCCCACAATCACCTCTTTGAGATGAAATTTGGGAGCCTGAAAAACCCTAACTTCCACAGATCATATCTCTAAAAAATTTGCGAACCAAGATTTGAAATTTTTACAAGACGTTCTTCAGGATTTCAGCTTCCCTCTATAAAATTTTCAGCTTTTGAACCTTGTATAAAAAAAGTTATAACGAAAATTCCATGATGACCTGTTTTAGGTGAAATTCAGGAGCCTAAAAAAACACTGACTTCCATAGATCATATCTCCGAAAATATTGCAAACCAAGATCTGAAATTTTTACACGACGTTCCTTAGGATTTCGGCTTTGCTCTATAAAAATTTCAGCTTCTGAACCTTTGTAGAAAAATAAATTATAGTGAAAATTTCACGATGACTTTTTTGGAGCAGCGAAACCCTAGAATCCAAAGCTCTGATACCAAATGTTATGAAACCAAATCCAAAAATAGAAGAAAAGAGAGATCAACGCCTGAAAAATCAGCCACTTCGAGGGGGAAACCTCCAATACGTTACATGAATGAACAATTCTTGGATGATACAAATGACCAAAACCTCCTATATATAGGAATCCATGGGTCCACAATATAATCCTAGCCAACCTAACAATAATAATGTAAGGACACAATAATAATAATATTGGGGTTACAGGGGTACATCAATAACAATAAGGGGGTTGCAACAATAAGAGACTATACTAGTAATATAGGGACCTAACATAAAAGTTTGAAAATTTCATAATGCTACTTAGAATGTTAGATGTCCCGTCAAATTAAGTAGGGAATGTTAAGTCTCGTACCTAGATTGCATATGTATAAATACATGATTTTTATCATTAATACTATCATTTTTTAATGTGGAGTCACCAAATGACACATTTAACTTAAGTCTTTCCCCCTTTAAATAGGTTATATTTCACATGAATTCCATTGGTCAATACCAATAACTTGACCAATTCAAATTTACATAAATTTTCCAATAAAAATTAATAAAAAATAATATAAATTCATATAAATTAAAAAGTTTAAAAATCTCTCCAATTTTATTTTTTATATTTTTAATTTTAATTATCAAAAAAATTAATAATTAATATAAAATGTCTTCATTACTTACCCTATATAACATCTCCTCAATACTTACCCTATATAACATTACATGATATCACATCTCTTCAATACTAACTTTATACTATAGGTATGCCTATCTTTGAAGCATGTCTAAATAAATTTAGAACGCTAGATGTCACATTATTAAATTTTAGCGTTACGACTTTAAAGAACACTAATTCAATGTTTACATGTTAAAAGCTTTGATATTCTCACCCAACTGAGTCGCCGTTTTTGAAAATCTATAAAACAGATTGCAAAATGACAAAGACTTGGTGTTTTATGGCGCTTGTTTAATTTAATTTAAAAAAAAGATTACTCAGTGACCGATGGATTTACTTCGTGTCTGCTGCCGCGAGATGCAAAAAATTGCAGGAGTCTTCAGATGCATAGATTTTAGTGTTGGACTTACAAATGCATTTAAGAAGCTTCGAGATACTCACCCAAGGAGGGAATTGGAGTATTTTAAAATTATAAAATTGGAGTTTAGTTTTTAAGGTCGTGATTAATTAAGTCGGTTTTTCTCTCGATTTATGATTTTTTAAAATTTATAATTTCAATAATTATTTTGGTTGATATAAAATGGGAGGTTAAAATAATGTATTTTAAAACACGGTTGTTTAGTAATATTTTTTGGAAGTTTGTTTTGGATTTTTTTGGCTTAATTTTTAAGTAAGAATTTATTGAAATCACAAATTAGATGAGTAACTCTTGTACAATTAAAGTATTTTAGAGAAAAACTAGTTTAGATAACACAATACAAGATTTCACCTCAAAATTTTTGTCAAATTTCAACTCCAAAAAGTCACACTATAGACAACTCTAGATACCTAAAATGTAGGTGATGATTGTTTTCACACACAGATAATAAAGCAATGATACTCACTCACTTTATTTATTTCCCATAACTATGGGCCTCTCGTTTCACGTGAATGTGTGACCAAACTGGGATCAACATACATCGAGTAGTTTTTAGTGCGATTTTTTGAAGTTTTTACCATGGATTTTTCTGGTCTAATTTCTTTAAAATTCTGCAGGAATTGATTGAAAACAAAAGTTTGATGCGTAACTTTGCACAATCGAAGTGCCCTAAGGGATTTCAGAGTGCTAAATATATATATATATATATATATATATATATATATATATAGTTAAAAAACGAGTTTAATAATAAAAAAAATCAAGATTTTACCTCAATTTTTTTCACCAAATTCCAGCGCCTAAAACTTCAAAAAATCATATCAAACACAACTCCTTTTTTTATTATTCAAAATTTTGTTTTTTTTAATTGAAATTTAACAGTATTTTTTTAAGATAAGATTGTCGTTTTTATATTATTTAAAACACATGTTTTTAAATATAGAAAAAAATTTAGACTCTTCAAAAAAATAAATTATGTATATTACACATATCGAGTTTACAATTCCAAAAATATTTACCAAATTTAAATGAAAATTTCGCGAAGTTTTCGAGACTATTAATAATTTGCACTGAATATGCGATTATCATCTCACCGACGAAATCTTAAAATTTATATATCCTCGGGTTCACCTGCTTTTAATATATATATATATATATATATATAACCTACGTTACAGTTTGGTACCAAAAATTATAGATGGAAAGCATCGTTTGCAGTTCATTAATAAAATAGATATTGAATATTCGCAATACAGCAATATTATCTAGATTAGCTCCTTTGATTAAGTGAGAAAGTAAAAAGTTTGACACCTTATTTCCTCTTAATTTTCCCCCAAAATGAATTCAATGACTCTTAATCGCAAAGGAAGAAAGAGGGGAATGTGCATCCCTCCATCTTAGATAAGATTCATGGAATTTAGAATAATACCCTAAGTTTTATTATTTAGAATAATACCCTTACTTTATAGTGATTTTTTAATATTTTTATATTAATTACTTTTCGAAAATTAAAATATATATATGTTAATTATCTTGAATTACACTTGGTAGTTTGAAATGTGTCAGTTCCAAAAATTCCTTATGTGATTTCCTGGAAGATTAAGATTTATAATTAAAATATTATGGATCACATAAGCTTGCACTCTCAACATATATATGCTTTAATTTATATAATATAATTATTTTATAAAAGATATATAATAATTTTAATTAATAAATAATTTATAATAATATAATTAATAATATTGTTCACGGGTTCTTCGATAGATGGTGATCAAGTATTCTGTTAAGAAATTTTTTGATGTGAAGTCACTAGTTCAATTCCCTGCCCCTATCTGGGTGATATGTATTGGACATGATGATAAAGATGTAGTCCTACCAAACTACAAAAAAAAAATACAATTAATAATATCAAAGAAGAGCCCTCAATTGGGTGCGAGCCAAGATAGATCTTACTATGGGATTCTCACCGCCATGGTCACAAGATTAAGAGAAATAAAGGATGGGGTGGCATTACCACCTCATCACATGTACCCACATGTGTAAAGACTAGAGTGGTACACAAGATTAATGGAGGTGAGATTTCCAGCGAGGCAAAATATGGAAAGGCAAAAAACATTTGCATTTGGGTATCATTTCTAGTGCAACCTAGAAATAGTTTTAAACCTTTTCGAGAGGAGAGACGTAGGGAGAAAGTTGGGGCCTAAGGAGGACATGCATCTTGTTCCAGGATGACTAGGGTTTGGCATCAAGGAATGAACGCTTGTGGAGTTAGCAGTTGTTGAAGATAATTCCAAGAGTCGTGACGACCAATCTTCAAGATAGAACCGCAAGGATGTAAGGAACTGTTGGATAAAGAAGGATATGGCCTGCATGGGTTTGAGGCGCAGTGATACCACCACACCTAGTCGAGGTTGAGGCTAAGGAAGGGAGTCGAACAATGGAGGTCAAGGTGGCAGTTAGCGTCACGTTGGTAGAGGGAGGAGTCTTAGAGGTGGGTCCCAACTAGAGGTGCAGGCAGTTCATCATACAGAGCCTCGTCCTTGACCCGAGCTGGCTCTAGACTCGAAGGATGGGAGGAAATGTTGAATTTTGGACCAGAGCTGAGTAGGGCAAAGTTAGTGCGCGACTAGGAAAACATTGTAGTAGACCCATGACAAAATAGAGGGAGAAAAAATCTATACACTCAGGCATTGCTTCTATACTTGAGAATGAAGAGAGTTGGCCTTGCTCTGTTAGGACATACAACAGATGAAGTTTGTCATGAATGAAGTGATAGGGCATCTTGCAAGAATCGAGACTCATATTCTGTGTATCCCCACATATCCCCCCATCGAACTTGTAGGGATCCACTACAAAAGGCCCAAACCAAGTATAATCATCTGATGATTAGTGTTTTTTATTTACAATTAGTAGCATTTGGGCAATGTCAAATTAAGGTTAGAGGACAACATAACATTTCAATGTTTTTAACGTTATTAGACTTGATCGAGACTTTTAAATTTTGGCGAAGATATGACTCCACCAAGTTTTAAAAAGAAATAAAAAAACCCCAAACCCACTTTTATATATATATATGAAAAATGAATATTATTATAAATACCCTCTTGTGTTTCAAAGAAAGAAAATATCCATTATTGAATAATATCAACAGCGATATCATTTAAATTTTTAAATACTTTTAAATTAAAATCTTTAAAATATTAATTATTATTTTTAAATATATATAACATTACATTACATTATATATATATATATATATAATAGAATTAACGCTATATTATGTTAAATATTCTGTAATATTTTTCAACAAAAACTACATAATATATAATATAGAATAATTCAAAGTATCTTTCTCCTATTAATCCAACCCTTAGAGATGGAATTAACTTATTCAGATTGCAGTTTCTTTGAAGCATGGACTACATACAAAGTCAATATCGTGGGTCCCTAATGCCGACAAAGATGGCCGACCTAACCATGTCGTATTACAAGTTTATAATTATAGATTTCTTCCTATTACTCCAGAGTCCAATCCCTTAACCGTGGTACACTGACATTAAACTAAAAATAATATGATTATAGGCATCTGCTACTTGAGTTCCAGTAAGACCTCATTTCCAATTAGTAGTGGTATTCATCTCTCCATGACCTAAACCCGCTTTAAATACTGTGCTCTCTTCTTTGCTCATTTTTTGTGGATCTTTTCGCGTTGCTTCATCAATCTCTCTCCCAGTCGTCCTCATTCTCTGCTCATTTTGGGCCATTATTTCGCATTGCTTCTATCGTTCTCTCTCACGCTCGAAACACCCCATTTTTTCCAATTTTTTTTGAAGGTAGGAATGATGAACCTAAATTCTGGGCTGCAATTTGACGTGTTCATAAATCACAGAGGAACGGACGTGAAGAACAACCTTGCGAGCATCATTTATCATCAACTAAAAAATAAAGATCCGACTCTGCGCGTCTTCCTCGATAAAAACGAGATTCCCTACGGATTTGATTTTGAATTAGCAATTGAAACAGCGATTCAAACTTCGTCTGTTCACATTGCTATATTTTCGGAAGGGTATGCAGAATCGAAATGGTGCTTGCATGAATTGGATCTCATTATCAAATCCAAACGGAAGATTATTCCTATCTTCTGTGACGTTGATCCTGCGGCTCTTCGTCGCATTGAGAAAGGATGTTATCAGAAGGCCTTTGAAAAGCACAGAGGGAGGGAACCCCTGGAAAAGACAAAAAGATGGGAGGATGCTCTGGCGCGAGCCGCAAGTCTTCAAGGCCTGCCATTCAAAATGAAGGAAACGTAAATACATTACTCATCTCTAGCTTTCTCTGCCTTAATGTGCTTAATTTCTCAATCTTTGTTGAATATATTTTACCTTGATTTTGATTTTGTTTATTTTTGAAATATTCTTGCAATCGATAATGTAAATATTCGAATTTCTATATTTTAAAGAACCCGTTTGTTTTTCTAGCGACCATTGGGAATTTGTGGAAAAAATTGTGAGGATTGTTTTGATGAATTTGAAAGATGGATCATCCATTGACGACAAATATCCAGTCGCCCCGGGGCAGGCGGTGGAGGAGTTCCCTGCCAGCGCAACTGAATTGGAGGATTTAGGACTTTGTCAGGAATTCGTCACAGAAGAATCTGCAGTGGCAGATGAGGCCGATGAGGATAGGGCGGATCTAAGCGAGCTGTGTCAGGCGTATGGGCTGTCTGTAAGCGAGTTGTTTGAAGTGGATGAGGGTGGGCCGCCCATTTCTAGGCTCTTTGAACGGGATGAGGAAGGGCCGGCTCTAATCGAGGATGAATTTGGAAATCCCTTATATTTAGCTGTGTAGCAGTCTAACTGGCAGCAGTTTTCATTAAAACAGATGATTGATGTTTCCAAAAGGTTAGTTTTAAGGATATCATAATTACTGTGTTATAATCACTTGTTTAGTTTAGGTTTCTTAACAAGTCAATGACTAATTAGTGGAGGTGTTCAGTCATTGTGGGTACATGTTTACTTTATATTTTAAAAAATAAAAATTATATTTTATGGTTTATTTTAAGATGGTATTTTTTATTTACGTTTATAAAAAATTATTGATTTAAATGAAAATATATATAATAAAATATTAATGTAATAATATGATTGAAAATTAGTTAGTGTAAATTTTTCATAATCTAATGGTGTTAATACAAATATGAAAAAAACAATAATATATTGATTTAAAGATAATAATAATACATTGATTTAGAGATAATAATAATACATTGATTTAGAGCAATGACTTAATTTGTTATGTTATTTTCAATGACTTAATTTGTTATGTTATTTTTCAAAATGTGATTTCTTATTTTTTATTTTTCTGAAAACATATTAGCCTATATTCTATAGAATACAAATGTTTTATTTTAAAATTATCAAATTTTTTTAGAAACTATAACAAAATCTTTAAAATTTTGAATGCTTTTAGAAATATATCGCTAAACATTTTATAGTTGGAATTTTAAAAATTAATAACTTTCATAAAATTTTCTATATTTTAAGATTTTATGAATCCTTAAAATTGTCCTTCTTCCTTGAAGATGATTAACGTGATGTTTTGAAGCTTTATCCATGGCCTTTGAGCCCTAGAAATCTTCTTTTAGGGACTAAGGTCCTCTTTATTTTTCCTAAGACATTGTATATGCCATATGAGACATTCTAAATATGAAAATCATACTAATGTTGTCCATATTTTCACTCAGAGGCCAAAGGTATTTTATAGATGTATAAGGTGGTTGCTCATGCAATGCTTTAGGAAGCCTAAACATAAGAATATTTAAATATGGCCTAAGTCCCTTATATTCATTCCTTGATGATGGTTAATGCCTATATATGGTGTACGAAACCTCTAAATTGCATTCAAGTTCAACCTAGAGGCCTTACAATCAACCTTATGCACAAAAAATCTTTGCACAATGTTCATATCCCACTTGTAGGCTAGAGGTCCCTTATAGGATTTCTTCATAGGCATTACTATCACACAAATAGTGATCATCTAGTGAATATAAATAGGATTATTGAAATAAACCATATTAGTATAGGTTTACAACATTAAAACATACTTTCATTTTTGAAAATAGCCCAAGCAACTATTCTTCCTAAGTCATTTTCATTAATTATACCTATTTATATGAAAATAACTCATAAATTCATTAACTTTATGTTATTTTCATTGTTTTACCTTTTTATGTGAAAGTAATTAACTTATTTTGATACATTTGACTCATTGACATGGAAATAATTCAATAAATAATTACTTTGTCAGTTCATTTTTCATAAGGTCATAATAGTTATGCACTAGCATCAAATATACCAACCATCCATTTTGTTATAAGTAGCATAAATTTTCTGCTAGATTTCACCATGATTGTTTCATCATTCGCAGCATAGCCCTTTCCATTTGAGTTGTCACAATAATCGTTTTTTCTATTCACTTGATAGAGATGAATATTTTTCTTCTAGGTTTTGGATCCATAAAAAACCTTTCCAAAGAGGAGGTCAAGAAACCACTTTTTCTAGTCAAGTCATAAGATTCATAAAATTAATAAATTCATGGGTAATATAATATTGGAGTTTATTACTATATTATTTATCTTTTATATTACTTATTTATGTTTTACTATTGTTTATTTTAGATATATGAGTAACACATTTAATTTAAATCACAAAATTCTAGAGACTTTTGTATTCCATTTTTTATGTTAGAATAGGAAAAACAATTAGGAAGTAGTTTTTTATAGCACTTGTGCAAGGATTACACCAACATATGGGTGACTCCACTAGGTATCTGAAGAAATTAAAGTCCTAAGTTGTATCCCATGGGTAAGATCCCTCTTTATCCTTGTACTCTACTCCCATCTACTCTACAAATTGCAGAAACCAGTTACGATCGCACAATCACATCAACAAGAAAGAGGGATAATTTCAAGTGCACAACCCAAATATTTATCTAGGGAAATCCTTAGCTAAAAACCCCGCTATCTGTATATTGCATAAGTCAGAAAATATGAGAACAATAAAATGCTTCTCTCAAGATTGAGAGCTATTTAAACTATCTCTATCTTTCTCACTTATACCTAAGAAAGCTTGGATCAATACTTAACCAATTTAATGGCCTCATGAATCCCTATTTCCTTGCCTAGTTTCCTAAGTAATTAGGCCCCTATTAACAAGGAAATTCCCTAATAATGAATGCACAATACATCAAGGCTATTCCTTTGACTCCATGCACCACCTGTACAATTGGATGATAATACAACTCATAGTACACTTCCCTTTAACTCCAATATCAACTGGATCTTTCTCAGAATTGACATGAATGAGTTATTTTTGAGATAAATTTTATCATTTATCTGATTGATCACTGCATGTGATTTAAATCTAATTTAATTCACTTGACCTCTCAATAGTTCTTCATCGATTATAACTAGTTAAATTGATTTTAACTCAAATAAATTAAGTTAATTAATTACAAGTCAAAATAAACTAAACCAGGGCTCCTATAACTTAGGAGATGCTCTACATGCCTCCGATTTCACCCTCAACTTGAATTACCTGAACCAACTAAGTCTTCCTAACTTAGTTAACTCATACAAGCTGTCATATGATGTGGAATTACAGTTTTATTCTAATTTAATTAAGGGGAAATTAAATTAGAAGCCTCTTCTTGTTTCCATTTTCAAGATTTTGGATTATTTTCCTTTCTTTTATCTTCTATATTATGTGTATAGGTCACATGTTTCTGAAGGCTAACAAATAACACCTAAGAACTAGTTTTCATTAGTCAGAGAAAATGTACTTTTTAACGCATTTTTCTTGGGGAAACCTATGGTGGCCTAATGCAAATGTTTGAGGGGATACCTACATTGCCAAAAAAGTGAACAAGTCAGAAACTTGCAAGGGTCATTTTCTTAGAAATTATATTGTATTTCCAGTGTTATCCAATTGTCACCTTAAAATGTAGGGTTTAAATTCCTTGTCAAATTAGCTCATTAGTAAACTAAATCATTTTTAATACCAAATTTTAGGATAAAGAGAAATAATCCTACGGGTTTTTAGTATTTTTCCACGAAACTAGGTCTTGAGAACTAGTAGAACAATTTGATGTTGTAGAATGGTAGAGACATTTTTTTCATAAGTTTTTAGTCACTTGTTAAGCTTCATCCATTGAGTTTTGGAAATATAAAATTCCCTTTAATATTTACCATTATTCCCCCCACTTCACTTCATTATACCCTCCTCCCATTATTTGGCCTTTTAGTTCATTGAATACATCCCATAAGTAGGTTCAATTAATGTAGTCAAATTAAAAAAATTAACTATAAAACTATAGAAAAGAGTTCTCCTTTTCTCTTCATACAATGTCCAACATTTTAGTTCTTTTTTTGGCCATTTATTCTTAGTTGAAATCCTCATAGGCTAGGAATTTATTTTTATAGTGCATTTAACTTCACTTTCTATTGATTGTTAGTAATTTTTCATCTATTGATTAATATGTAATTTTCATTTAATTTTAAAGAAAAATTTCATTTTAATTTGTAACACACAACATGTAAACAAAAATCACACCTTATTAATCAACATTTTGTTCATGATCACAAGTTGATGCTCTAAAAAAGAAACCTTTATTTGGCTAGGATACTTAAGTTAATTTCGGAAACCAAAACAAGTTATTATATAAGTTAACAACTTGGGGATAGGAATCCAAAATATTGATTGGTTTATTTACACTCAAAGAGAGCTATTGAACTCCTCCAAACATGTGTTTCGTGGGGGAAGTACCTACTCTCTATTGTGGTCACTATGGATCCCTTAGACAATCAAATGAATTTCTTTGATGTTGATAAAGTAGACTCTCCATGTCTCCCCCCATCCATATCATCCCAAATACCTACATCAATTAATAATGTTGTTTGCTGACAAAGGTGCATCTATATGCATGATCTTTGTCCAAGCCTAATAATATATCAAATTTCAAAATCTCATTCCATCTACAATCACCTTATGAGAAAATAATAACCGCCCCTCAAATTCGTAAAGGTTATACCAGAATTTTCCCATCAAGATTTTTGAAAAATAAGTCTTATTAGATATTGAGGTTGTTGATATCCCCTTAGATTATAACCTCTTCTTAGTTCATAGCTTCATGTATTCCATGAAGGTATATTTTTTTATAATTTTACCAAACAATGAGCTTCCCTCACAATGAGGATATTGTCAACATAGATCAAATCACCTACTATGATCTGAAGGCTTAGGTTAATCCCAAGAATCCCACTTCCTCCATGATCAAGAACCAATCCATCTCTTCTTTGTCAAAAATTAACCTGTGGGTCTACAAAGACTCTACAATACTCAGGGAATATTATGGCCCGTCATTTATCTTTAATGCCCTAGGATCCTCTCATGTTTTCATGGTGCCTAAATACCAAGACTCTCAAACACCTAATGCCTCCTTTTCATAGTCATCTATTTGGCAGTATGTATCTCTAGCTTCATTGTTTAGCATTGGGGCACCCCCATTGCTTACTACTCATTTGGCTAGATAGCTTTATTATCCCCCACTCTAGGATTGGTTAGCACACTAGTTATGTTCATGTTATACTTACTTAATATTATCTTAGGAATTTCAATTTATTACTTGGACCCCCCATTCCCTACCTTTTCCTCTCAACCAATTCCATACTTGGCCTTAAAACCAGTAAACCCTATTCTTAGAATCACTCCCACTACTTCAATTCTTTTCCAACCATAACCCAAGTTTGATCTTTCTAAGAAAACAATTGGAAATGAATTCAAGGCTAAAAAGAGTGGGGGCATAAATAATACAACTCAAGTTGTGCCCACCCAAATCAATGCACCCCTTCCTTATGATTTTTTTGATCTTATTTTCCATGCTACTATTTATTATCCTAATATTTAGAAGATTTAGGGACTCATTATCTTGGATGATATGGAACTAGTCCCATCCATTCCCATGGTAATTATCACCCTTTCTAAATCTTCCCAAAGTAATAAATCCTTATGAAAAAACACCCTTACACTTTGTACAATATGTACATTGATTTCTCTCATTGTTTTCCCAAGATTCCACACTTTTGTAATACACTTTCTATTGTGCATGAATTGCAAGCCACTCATAGTGAATCATAATCTCCTTTAACTGCAAACCTTGGTTTATATCCTATACTAGGGCAGAGACTTACTTCTCCTATCATTGAGAATGGTCCTAATGTGAAAATATCCGATAATGTCATACACATCACTTATATTTAATTGACCAAGATATAGATATCTTAAAATCCACTTCAGTTTCTAATGAGAACATACATCCATACCTTTTATGTCTCATGTTTCTTCAATCTCAACATTAACAAAACTCCCCTCAATAGTCTTCAATCTACCTCTATAGATTTTGCAAATGTGAACCACATTTATTATTCCTATGGTATTGATTCATCATTAATTTATTTATCTAATATTTAGACTTTAGTACCATTATTATTTCCCATAACAAAGAACTTCTAGAGTCCCATACCACTCTATATCACCCTGGGAATGATCCACCTCAACATTCATACTTTTCAGTATCTCAAAAATCGAGTCACTCTGGCTAATGTATTGCTGAATCAAAATATTATTTGAATGAGAAATTATTCACGATATCCAAAACCTTTCCTTATTATGGTTACACCTCTTTATGAAGCTATAAAATAAATCCCTTTAACTCATGTGAGAAATAATGATATAGATTGGAATCCCACCATTTAATTTCTCAAATTGCACTCATTATTACTTAGCATTCACATAACACATTGGTGATGATATATCATTTTAAAAACTACACCACCAATGCATATATTACACCCACCACTTGGGGAATGCTACTAACATTCTATATACACAACGAAAACGGGACATTGTCCCAAATAATACATGATTGGTTCCCTCCATCATCACCTATTTGGGGGAACATATCATGCTTTTGGGTTTATTGTGTATATAGAGCTTATAATATCATTTTTAAACATTTCTAATGAACTACTAATTTACACCCTCTTTATTTTTCCATTAGTTGACTTATGTACTCTAGCAGAAGCATCTCGTGCTAAATTTTTTCTCCTTGATGATCCTTTTTAGCACCTCAAGAAAATTGATATTATATCATCATAGTGCTCCATTGATATGTATCCATTTCCCATTTAGTTTATGCATGAAATCATCCCTCGTTCCTCATATCATAATTTTATTTAAAATGTCTTTATCCAAGTCGTTATTCCTAGAACATTGTAAACTATATTGAAAGTGTTTGATATAATCTTCCATGATATCATCTTCCTTCTAAGACATTCCAAATATTTCCTCCCTCTAATCCATTGTTCTATAGTATTTTGGTTATTTTTCCAAAAACAATTTCCTCATGGCATCCCAAGAAGTCATATAATTACTACCAAGTCCCATAAACCATCTCAATGTTGTTCCTTTCAAAGTAGCTGGGATAAATTTTGAGTTTTTGGGCATATGATATGTAGTCATAACTCTAGAAAAAGATTTCAAACTAAAACAAAAAATTATCTGAATCTTCATGGGTCATGCCATGAAAATTTGGGAGGGTTGACAGAGGAATTTTATTCACTAGAGCTTGTCCTGGAATGTTTTATATAGGGAATTAAAATTTGGTAACTATATCATCTTCGATTTTATTTTCCCACAAAATTTAGGAGTTTCATAAAGCTATTTCAGGCACTCATTGTCCACCAACAGACTTTCCTCACTACAAAGGATCTCCTAATGGGTTTTCAAGCTAACTTGCAACACTCCTTGAGTCTGGAATAAAATTATCAATGGTTTGTTCATTCTTAAAACTTGGGACTCAATGTACCCAAGTATATTCATATGTATCCCAATGCCCTTCTAAAAAGTATAGGTGCTCACCTCCTAGTGATGCACATGATTAAGAGATACTTAGAATTTCTCCTGAGACAGAAGGTTCATAGCCTAATGTTTTCTCCTAAGACAAATGAACCTTGAGATTCCATCCTTTGAGATATTATTCTGAAAGTGGATGCTTTATGAGATCTTGTTTTCTACGAGTTCACTATTGGGGTAGATTATTTTATTTTTCTTTCAAAATTATTTCTTGGATAAATGCCACTCATCCTAAGTCTTGATTTCTCCTTCCTCTTCATCCCCTTCCTCCTACACGATTATTATTTTTGGGGGAACCATGTTTCTATTCTTCTTTATTCATGCATCCTATATATCTTAATTTGAATAAAAAACATATATCAATTATATTTCTATGCCTTTAATGACATCCTCGACAACAACACCAAAATGTTCGAGAATTTTATTGTCTTGTTAATATTAATATACCCATTTAACATAAATCATCAACCAAGATAAGTCTTTTATTTCAAGGTCATTGTCCATATTATGTGCAGACAACAACCATTAAATAAAATAAACTACTTCCCAATATTCTATCTCCTATTATGCTTTCGTCAACGAGAATGCAACCCTCAATAAAAGGCTAGTTCTTAATATATATTTTTCCACACTTGTAGGAATTAAAAGCACACTTCACTCAATTTTAGAATTAAAACCTCATTATTGGAAAATTTTCTTGCATAAGAAGGAGAACACTCTACATTTTGTTCTTAAAATGTAAATCACACTTTTTAGGAAGGAAACAAGATTTGATCATTCTTTGTAGAAACCACACCCAATTTCTCTTTGTAGAAAATAAATAACACTTAGTTGCCCAAAAATAATAGATTATCACTTTCAGGAAAATATCCACGAGTAAGTCAGATCTCACAAATGAGGTATAAATAGGAGAATGAAAGGGAAAATATCCTACCTCACCAAGGTGTTGTCCACACAAAACACATAATTTATTTCCATATTCCTTGGTTTTCCATTTGTAAATATTAAGAAAGGAGGATGGTGTATCAATTATTTTGGTAGCCTTAGCGAGGGATACTAATCCTAAGTGTTTCTCATCTCAAGATTTATTTTTCAAGATTGCAAGTTTTTTCTTACGTCCAGAATTTTCTTTTAAACAATCATTTTGTTTAGAAAAAGGGTCAATTTAGGCTTAGAAGATGGAGAGTTATCAACCTTTTTTTTTTCTTAGGATTCTCCTTATTAGTATTAGCCTACTCCAATGGTTCCTTGGTGCTAGTTTGGGTTTCAGATGGTTGGACTCCAGCTATTGTTATAAAATATTTGGTTCTCTAGCTCTTCCTAATGGTCTAGTTATAACACAACATGATAGCCGACTAGGGGTAAGTTTGAATCCTTCAACTCTTAACTTCCATTCTTAATTTGACCCTTTTATATTATTCCCCATACTTCCCGTGTGTCTAGCTCATTTTTCATGAGTAAAAGGGAATGATGAGACATCCTCTCAAATCATGGTTGAAAAATAGGAAGGCTAACTTCTGGGTGGCATAACCTTTTGCATAAAAACTTATGTTGACATCAAAATTCATCACATCAATATTCAGAATTATGTAGTTTCTTGGTGCCAAGTGGATCCCTTAAGGATGAAAATTTGGATGTGATGAATAATAATTATTCTAGGAGTCAAAATTTATTTCCTTTACTTTTTCATCATTCCCTTGTGTTTATATATCTCCTTTATGGATCTCTCATCTAGGGTATGTAAGAATATGGTTGACATGGAATTTTATGATTATTCCATCACTTTAGCCATATGTTAGATACCTTAATCCATATTCTTTTATACTTGTTCCATACTCTTTTCATCTATTTCATATTTGAATCATTACTTGTTATTCACCTACCAATCAAATCATTAAATTGGCTCTCTGTTAAATTTAGATAACCACGGTGTTCTATGCTTGATGCAATTTTACTTCATTCTTTATTAGGCCCAATACAAAATAGAAATCACATAAACATGAAGGTAAAATTCCGATAGAACACAATAATAAATCAACATAAGACAAACCAAATATATGTCAGATTTACAATTCCTTTTGTTCATCAGAGATATGAGATATTGTTGTGGTACGACAGTCAACAAGATGCTTCAACTAGCAAAGTCTTTCTCAATCAGCCAATCCTCCAAGTGTCACACCCACAATCCTCAAAGACAACTCATCACAAGTCAACGCTGGTCAACCCAAATTGAACGCAGGACTGCAATAGAAAATTCAATGCAGCAGATTAGGGCTTCGGTCAAATAGCTCGGATTTCCTTAATTTCAGTGCCCAACAGTACGACCTATCAAAATCATATTTTTGGTAGAGTTTTGAGGTCAAACGACTAAGGCTTGACCATGGTCCACGCTGCAGCAACAAGCCCTAAACAGATCCACAGAAAAATGTAGCTTTGGCTTCACATCTGTGAGGGGAAAAAGGCCTCCAAAGGCTATCACACCAATCATATCACAATGAGAGAATGTCTGATGAGTTGATGAGAAAATGGCTTCCAAGCGTCTCCAATTTATATCCATCAGTGAGGGTGTGTGATGCATCTATTAGGCATGTGAGCTTACATTACAAATCTGGCTGACCTTGCACATGTGCTGAAAATAAATTCAAAATATATGTTCTTCTCATCCAATCAAGATGATATTTAGATCAATCTTGCCCAAAATTAACACTCCCTCTCAACTAGGGAGAACTCCATCTGTCCACAAGTGCCATCCATCAGTACCATGAGGTAATTTTACCAAACATCATGCATCATATTGTTGTAACTTGCTTTGCTGGCTCTTTCTCAGAAAGAACAAGAAAAGGTGAGTCACAAAGACATCACACTCAACTGGCCCGAAGTTAGCTTAGAGCTAGAAACGTCTCTTGGAATAAAAAACAGTCTCATACTAACTCGAAGTTATTTTACTAACACGAATTCAGTTTAGAGGTAAGAACCTCGTCATACTTGATCCCAAATCAAGGTGTTGGACACATGCCATCCTAGACAGAGAGTATGACAATCTCCAATGCATCCATCAGTCTTGCTATTGGTCTCTATCCGCATTTCCCACCTCATTGGCCAAACAAGAGGTACTTCCCATGAGTTTGAAAATCCTTGGATAGGATATGTGCGGGGCACATATCAAATAGAGGTGAACCAACTCAATATCATAACGGTGGGGCAGAAGCATATCAAGGTTCAGAAAGCCTAGCCCCGTATGTGCTTATAGCTCCAAGAAGCTATCCCCAAGCCCCCTGGAGCTCCCAGAGCTCATAGTCCAACTCAAACAGGACCCTCAGAATAGGGTCTTTCCATGATTCCAAGCTTCTCACCGAAGGTTAGGAACTTTAACTTCTCGAGGGGCTTCGTGAGAATATCCATGACCTGCTCATTAGTTCTTATATGATCAAGCCTTACGACGCCTCACTATACCATATCCCTGTTGGCTCAAGGGATCCTGACCCAGGTTCGAAGGTTAAGGTTTGACAATAAACCCCTATACTACTGGCCCTTTCGGTAGTGACCTGCTTGAGCAGGCCAAAGCCTCACTTGAAGCAGTATGGGTGGGTGTTGGAACCAGGTTTCCGCACCCTGAGAGAGAGAGCAGGTAAGTTGACCCTTTCGGTAACTATCATATCGACACAGTAAAAGATCGTTCGCAGGACTTTCAATGATTAACCAGAGTACAGTTTTACCAGATTTATAAAATAGGCTCGAATCCACGTGCATACAACCAAGTATAAGCATAAAACAATATATTTACAGTAGACTAAATCAAATTCTAGATACAGTTATCATAACACAGATAGTTCGGAGCTCATAAACACATATCATTCGGAGCTCATAACAAAATCACATATAATCCGATTCCACAATAACCATAACCAGATAGATCAAAAAAGCATCAGATATCCACAATACTTCATATATATTACTTATCAAAAAGTCTCTTACATACCTCAAAACCCACCTGTGCACACAGCCAGTAGGGTCCACACACAACTAGACAAAGGATCTCCACGCACACAGCTAGCAGGAGTCCTAACCCAATAACCCGGTCATAGATCTAATAGTTCGCACTTAGCATCAATCTCTATTCATTCCTACCTATTGAATAAAAAAGGTTCAACTATTTATAGTAATTTAGCCTATGCATCCAATGGTCCGCAAACCGCGGTTTGCGGACTCTTGGTCTACCCTTGGCCTGCTTACAATATATTAGGGGCTTTGGCCTGCCCCAAAACCCCTGTGATAGACTAAATATACTAAAAAATATACAAAAAAAGGACCAAATTCATAGCTTACAGGAGACCCTCTTCCAACAGTCCGCCAACACAATCTTGTGACTTGTCCTGAGTCATTGTGGTGGTGAGGTCTCCACCTACGCATGTAGTGTATTGACAGTTGCGACTAGTGGGGGCAGCACTTCTAGACTTTGAATAGCAGCGCTCTGTGCAATGTGCATGAGCTTTTGTGACATCGGTCCTTCTACCGCGGTGGTGATTCTTTCCAGTGTCTGATTTAATCTCTTAACAAAAACATCGATATCCTGTGATAGCTGGAGGGCTGCGGTAGTCCACGGGTTCAAGCGTTGTCTGAGGGCGTCCTTCTGATGCCGAAGTTCCTCAATCTCATCTTGGAGGGAGTTGTCGGTCCTTAGACAAGCCAGGTGTTGTGCAGGGGCCAAAGTGGGTAAGGTAGCCCTAATCTGCTCAAAATATTCCTCTTTCTACTGCAATTCCTGACTAATTTTTCGGAGGATCAGATCTTGCTATAATTTGGTCCATAACTGTAGAGCTATCTTGAGAAACTGGGCACCCTGAGAAATTTGTCCTATAATAGTATCTGTAGCTGCGGTCACCAGTGCAACACACTGGGCGCATACCTCCGGGGGTGTTGCGGGCTACATTTTGGCCTACAGGTCACTAATTTGCTGCTCCAGCTATGACTTAACAACCTACATTTCTGTCCTTGACGCCTTTAACGCTGCAACCAATCCTTCAAATTTAGCTCGGGGCATGGCTGCGGCCAGGATCCCTTCTGTAACCTCCGTGCAGAGCTGGTGGATCACTATTTCAAGCTCCGCCTACTGTGAGACAACGAGGAGCACTTCTGCGTTTTGCTGGGCAATGGTTTGCCCAGCCATACCTAGCTGTTGGTGCACTTTCTGGTCGTGATGGTGGATCTCCTGGAACACGGCAGTGTGGAGGCACTATAATGCCTCGTGGGGCATCCTGGCCCGATCCAACTGCATCCCTATAACTTCTTAGAGTGGTATTCTTACAAGGGAAGTGCTAGGCAAAGAGCCGAGATGACTTTCTCCTGTAGCTAGCACTGCATTGCTGGTTGCCAAAGGAGTCCATGCCTGAACTACGCCAGTCTGCAGTGTATCTGTTTTGAACTGGAGGGTGCGAAGCTCAGCCTGGATGGTGGTGATCACAACCTTCTGTTGTTCTGCTATGGCCGCCCACGTATCCTCTGTAGCTAGTGTAACTGCATCTGTGATATGCTCGAGGTCACCGTCAGTTATTGTGATCATCGCATCATATCCTTGTGTTGGGCGTGCTGCTTCTTTCGGGACCCTTTTACAGGCTCGCCTAGCCACTTCTTACCCTATGCAGAGGTTTTATCTTTGTTAGTCAACCCTCTCGTGCTTAGGTCTAGCTGCGAATCGACCTGAGACTTAGCCTCTGCGTCCATTTCGGCAGCCTGCGGTAGCTGCGTATCCTTGTTTGTAGCTACGTTCCCGCCCTTCTGGCTTGGTCCTGTGGCCTCCTTTGGGTTGATAAGGGGGTCATCTTTGCCGCGCTGGTCCCTTCAGGGCTCCTTTCATCAGTTTTTAAGCCAATCCTCCATGTAGGGAGCCAGAGCACAATTATTCTATTGATTTCCTCATCCTCAGGCCCAATCTCCATGATTTCTGCAACTTCTGGCTCTGTAGGTGCCGAAGCTTATGCAGGGTTTATAGCCATTATTTTAGTGTGAAAAAGGAATCCCGATTTTGGGGGACTATTGGCAGTGGGGGTGGTTTGATCAGTCACAAACAGAACGCTACAAGCCCAGAGAACCATGTAGCATAAGGAAAATACATACCGGTTATGAAAGCGATACAAAACGCTTGTATGAGTTATTCTTCCTACTTTATAGTGCCTGCGGTGATCCAACCGTACGGTAAACATCACCTAAAACTTACCATAAAGTAAACGGTAAAAAATCTCAAGGAATTTCCTCATTAATTACCATCCGCCCTCAAAATTCAACGGTAAATTTTCCTTTTTACCAAATTTTACAGTTTCAGAGGCTTTTTTCTACTCCTTATGTGTGGTCAGCGTGCTTGCTGAGCTTGGACTAAACGCCTGCACCTCCTACGCATCCTTCCTCAACACAAGCTTGTTCCCTAGGTACTTCAAAACCCAAGATAGGTTCTTCCGATATGCATCATCCCAATAGAACCGTAACACCTTCGCAAGCGAGTTTCTTAGATGCATCATGATTAGTGTGTACTGTCGAATGAACTTCCTATAATATCCACCATGGCCAAGGCTTGAATGCAACTATTTCTTTGTTGTAGGAGTATCCATTTCCTCAATCTGAGCCAGCATAGGGTGCGTCTCCATGCTACATATTTGCAGCCTAAGCAGCCTGGTAAGCATGGCCATTCCATCCAATTCTGATTCAGAGGCAGCTTTTGGATCATCCTTACCCTCTTTTTGGGCTACGTTGCGGTAATCGACCATACTTAGTACCTACACTTCCCACGTGGGTACTTCAGGTGTGACATATAGGTGTGATTCACCCCATGCATCATTGTCAGTGTCTTGCAGAGCTTCATCAAGTGCTTCCGTCCCTCCGATCAGTCCGAAAATCCTCACAAAGTCATATTTTAATGTTTCCCAGTGGTGGGTGCACTGATATGGCTATGCATCCAAATACCATGCATTGGGGAGTGGTCCCAGAGCATGAATAAATAGATGGACCCACTCTTTGGCAGTTCTATCACACCATTGTTCGATCCAAGCGAACATATATTTGATTGGGTTTTCCTTCCTAATGAACGTCTGGATTCGTATGTCAACAGGGATCTCAAATCATAGGATCATCATATCTCAACACTCATTCATATCCTGGAATATCTCCTCATGCATTCTCCCCCATCGCGCAGGTGTTCCATGCATGGCTACCCTAAGTGCCCATAGCCGTCATTCCCATGGAACCTTAGCTTTAAATGCTCACAAAAATTTCCTAATATTACCAGAACTTTTAAAGTAGGGGAGGTCTCTTATATCTGAGGAAACGTAGTGGAAATCTATTATAACACAGATATATCACAGCGCAGAGACATCATGCAACCGGTTTTGCCAATTCTCTATCTCCCCGTTTGAGTCGGAGAAGCATTCACTATCCTTTTCCCAGTAGAGTAATCCTTCTGCCATAGGGTTGACCCAATCTTCATTCCACACAGTTAATTTGTAGATTTAATCCACTTCTTCTTTGTCGTGCACTGGATCTGTGTATCGTTTGCCTTCCATAGGGTCTAACGATACGATCACCCGGGTACCATTATTCTCAAACACCATTCTCATCTTCTTCATATTGATGATACCTCCCACATCTATGGCCCAATCCAATCCTAGAAGCACAGGATAGGGGTCCGCATCTTCTATGATTAAATGGCTTCAAAATCAGCTCGGACCTTAACTCCTGTGATGTCTACCATGATCTTTGATAATCTCCCCAAGGGTTTGATCTTTTGTTGATTGGCCATGCGCAACTGGATAGTCGACCATTCCATCTTAGGTTCCCCCATGTGTTGCCAAGTTTTTTTAGGTAATACATTCGCGTCTGACCCTAGGTCCAAAATAACCCGATCCATCTTGTAATCACCTATCTGTGCAGTCAACCGCATCTCCCTGCCGGTGCATTTCTTATACCTATAGATTTTGTGTAAATCCTTGACTTATGGAGGGAGGATAGGTCGTGTTTCTTAGCTATCTATCAATGCCTGAATATTTCCCACATCCCTCAGGTTGTGCACCAGCTTCATACATGCTTGTAAAAAGGGCTTGACCTCCTCATCTGCCTTGAGGTCCCCTGGTAGCTCGATGTAGATACCTTTGCCTCGGTAAAGTCCTTGTGAGCTGCGATAAATGTTTCTTTCTCCTTCTTTAGATCCAACCCTTCCTATTTACTAACTACTGGTTGGATCAGAGGCTTGGTTGTAGTTTTTTCTCTAGGCCCCACAGTGGCCATCCCACTGCATGTTACGACATTTACGCTTGGATCTTTGTCTCGTAGTTTGGCTTTAACCATCTGCACATTCTGCTTAGGTGTCAGTTGTTTTTCCTACATTTTTGCTATCAAGACTAGACAGTCTTCAATTGCATGGTCCATCTGTCTGCAATACCGGCAGGTCTGTCTTGCGGGGTTTGGATAGTACCTGGAAAAATTCCCTACCTCTCCATAGTTATAACAAATGAGTTTCCCTCGTCCCTGACCTGTTGTTGGACGGATAAATCGTTCTTGCAAACAAGACCGATCTCCCTAGTACTAAAAGCATCTAGCAACAAACAACCAAATAGACTAATCTTTCTCTAAGCATGTAAGGTTTACAAAAGCTCTATAGAGGTTTAAAAGACTTACCATATGTCCATCGCTTGTTTGAAGTCGTTGTTGTCCCTCGTGCACTTGAAGGAGTTTTCCTCGTAAACCTGCAGTCACAAACTAGAAAAATATTACATAGCACCTGTATAGACATCATCATAAACAATGCTTATCGTAGTGATCAAGGAATCTATGAAATAAACCATGAACAGACAACTTATTGAGAAAAATGAGTATATTTGTATTAATTTCAAAAGAAGAAAATCCTTACAACTTGAGCCTTGATGTTGCACAGGACTTTCCGGGGTCCGAAGCAGGAATCTCCTTTACTTTGATAAGCTCTGCACTCCTCCAACCAAGATGAATAGAGGTATGTAATCTCTCCTCACAAAATTCTTAGTTAACTGAGTCTAAATCTCAACAGCACTTAACCTCAAATCTTCTTAAGCTTGACCTCTCTTTGAGGCTACCCAATGCCTCTTTTTATAGTGGAAAAGAGGAGGTTTTCTGTTCCAAGTATGAAGGGATAGAATCCTTCTTCAAAGGGATAAGCTCCTCACATCAAGGGGTTAGCTCCATAAGGTAAGGGATTCATGCACCTCACAAGAGCGGTTCTACCACCGCAAGATCCATTCTAGAAACTTCCAGAATTTACTTTAACTGAGATTTTTGGAATTTACTTGCGCCTTTTTAATCTTACAGGGGTCTGCAACTATAACAAAGATAAAGTGCGTTCAGATACACAAGAGAGCTAAACATTAGGTGTGGGACCGCAGGCAAGATAGAGAGAAAGTGCGACACCAAAGTTTAGGAGATTTTTAGGAACATTTCTCTGATTTTCAAGGCTTGACATGAGGAACTGATGTGTTAGACTTGCAAAGGAGGAAGTATGAGTGATAATGAGCTCATATAGTTAGCAGAATGTCAAGGTGAAATTTTTTTGTGTAACAGATTGCCCCCTAAAGTGCAAAGTCTGGAATAGATGATGCTGAAGTCTGTCATATATGAGGAGTGCAGTAATTTATCATTTCAAGGATCATCCTATGGACACCCCAGTCGGAACCTGTAAAAAAATTCAATGCAAAATATATATATGTAAACATATCATCACTGAGGTAGGCATTCCCATACTCATATCAAAACTAACTAGAAACTAATCTAAACTGTTCTGATACAGGAATGATTTTCAATACATTAACAGTATAGACATATGTAGACACAGCATGGACGCAGCCATCTATTTATAAATAGTCCACTGTATAATTGATAACAAAATTCCTCGCAGCTTGGATGGTAGAAACTAGATCCAAGGCCTTGATTTCCGCATCTCGAACTAGTACGATTCTATCCATGCGATTAAATGTGTTGAAGTTGAACATGGTAGAAACCACTTGATTACCAATCAATGATGTAAACTGTTAAAAAGTGTGAGAGTAACCACCAGTAATGTCAATGGCTCTCAAAGTACCCAGTACAATCCATGAAATGTGAATGAATGAGCTGAAGTCAAACATGTCACAGAATCATTCGATCGAAGGTCAATGATGCAACTCATCGTCGAAGGCGAGAAACCTGCCATTGAGGCATGCAGATTTCAAGGTAGTGACGATTTCTAGATCAACTTCCTAGATAATGAGCTGTCGTCGATAGAAAGTGATCTGTTATAGGCAAGCCCACAACACTAAATCATAGATCAAGTTTTGAAAATATATTGGCAAGTACTGACTCAGGAATAGTCAAAATGGATGACAGATATTTTGCAGATGAATGGTTTATTTGAACTGTCCTCTTGAACACATAACGGCACTACAGATGGCTTGGTAGCAGTTGACCCAAAGCTAATACCCAGAAACCAGATGAAGACTTTCAAATGAGGTTTGATTAACTGTTAGGCAAAGGATTTCCCAACCCAAGTGATTGAAAGTGTCGTGTTCAAGAGTGGTTAACTAGATTTTCGAAAAATCAAAATATAACAAACACACCCATTTTTCTTTCTTTTCCCCCACCATTTCTGGCAAGTACCTCTTTATTTTTGACAAGCTTGAGGAGGATAACATTTTCTTGTTTATAAGCTCATCCTTCGGATGAGTCCAACTTAGTTTAAGATTCGAACCCTAAGAAGGAGTGGTTCATTCCTGTTTAAAATTGAACAGGTCCTTTACTGTTAAATTTTAACAAGTCCAATATAGGAAAAACTCGGTGTTTTTCATTTTTAGGGAGTCAAAAGAAAAAACTTAAGAAAACTCCATGGGTGTACTTTTTCATAAATTTAGTCTCTCGAGCCCGAAAAAGGATAAAATAATGTGGGAGAGAACTCTATTGACCGTAATTAGTCAACGTATACCTTTTTTGTAAATAGTCCATTTCAGTCCGTAAAAGGGGTAAACTTATACTGAAAGGACGATCATTCATTTATTTTAACGAGTTCAAATAATCAAGTGCTCGGAAATCTTTTCAATTTTCGAGAGTCTGAAAAGGGCTTAAAATAGGACTCCAAGGTTCCGCTTTTTCGTAAGTTTTAACGAGTTCGAAAAAGGGATAAAAATGTACTCATGGTTTTCACTTTTTCGTAAGTTTTAACGAGTTCGAAAAAGGGATAAAAATATACTCATATGGCCGACTTTCAATTTAATTTACGAGCAGGAAAAGACGGAAAGAACTCGGCATTTTCATGTGTTTTACGAGAATGAAAAATAGCAAAATAATCTCGGGATTTTCATGAGTTTAACGAGTCTTGAAAATAACCAAAATTGACTCAAGATAGGTTTCATTTTTACAAAAGCTTGAAACAGAGAAAAACTATGCTTTAGAGTGGTTTCATTTTTACACAAGCTTGAAACAGAGAGAAAACTATGCTTGATGCCCCCTAAGCGTAACTGCTAGAGCGCATGCCCCCCCCAGCTTCATTTCATTCAACTAAGTACACTGCTGGTAATTAATAGATGGATGGAATGAAGGTTCATTTACGAGATCATATGAAAGACCCAACCTAAAACTATAAGAAAATTATGCAAAAACTGAAATAACTAACCTAAATATATGACTTAACATTTACAAGATCTAGTCAAAGACTTGACTCAATTAGGGGAGGATTTGTTTCATTTTTTAACGAGCTTGACACAGGAAAAGAACTATGCTCATGGCAATGTGTTTCATTTTTTAACAAGGTTGACACAGTAAAAGGAACTTTCCTCTTCTACAATCTACCTATATAACCCACTGATTCATTTTTTAATGAGGTTGACACAGGAAAAGAACTATCCTCATACCTAATTCATTTTTTAACGAGGTTGACTCAGTAACAGGAACTATCCTCTGACCAACTGCTTCATTTTTTAATGAGGTTGACACAGGAAAAGAACTATCCTCATACCTGATTCATTTTTAAATGAGGTTGACTCAGTAACAAAAACCATCCTTATAAACTACTTATTTCTAATCTATCAGTCTAATATACTGATTCATTTTTTAATGAGGTTGACACGGGAAAAGAACTGTCCTAATACTTGATTTATTTTTTAACGAGGTTGACTCAGTAACAGGAACTATCCTCTGACCAACTGATTCATTTTTTAACGAGGTTGACACAGGAAAAGAACTATCCTCGGCTCACTGATTCATTTTTTAATGAGGTTGACACAGTAAAAGGAACTATCCTCGGAAACTACTTATTTCTAATCTATCAGTCTACTCTCTAAAATCTACCTACTGATTTATTTTTTAATGAGGTTGACACAGGAAAAAAACTGTCCTCATCGCCGACTCTCTACAATCTACCTATAGATTCATTTTTTAATGATGTTGAGACAAGAAAAGAACTGTCCTCATACCTGATTCACGTTTTAATGAGGTTGACACATGAAAAGAACTGTCCTCATCGCCGACTGATTCATTTTTTAACGAGGTTGAAACAGTAAAAGGAACTCTCCTCACCAGCCACTGATTCATTTTTTAACGAGGTTGACACAGTAAAAGGAACTATCCTTAGACTCACTGATTCATTTTTTAACGAGGTTGACACAGTAAATGGAACTATCCTCACTCACTGATTCATTTTTTAACGAGGTTGACACAGTAAAATGAAATTTCCTCATAAACTCTTGATCATGGCTTCCAACTGGAAGAAACACATGTCAATGGACACACGTTGATCATGGCTTCCAAGAGGTCTTCATCAGAAGGAAGAATATTTCTCTGGAAGGAACACATGTCAAGGGACTCAAAAGGGATAAGAACATCACGTTCAAATAATCCCATAGAGTTTTCCATGTCAATTACCGGATCTAAATCATAAGAAGACGAGCAAACAGTGAGAGGCTCGCTTACATCGGTAACTGAAATCATGGGACCAGTTGCCACATAATTAACCCGTGGCAGGGTAGATACCACTTTATAATCAGGAACATTCAGGGATGTTGAATTATTGGTAGTTGAATCAAGACTAGCGAATGAAAGCTGGTGTACAGTCACAATATTTCCATTGTGAGGGAAAGACATCACGCGAAAGAGTGTCGATATGACAGCTTTCATTGCATAAAAATAGTCTCGCCCAAGGAATAAATTGAAATCCAAGGGGCCTCAAACTACCATAAGATCAATACAGACAGTTTTACCTTCCAAGGTAATAGAAAACTTAGGAAGGATCCCTAAAGGTTCACTAATGGTTTCGTTAAAAGATTTCAGATTCTGCGTAATAGGCAAAAGCTGAGGAGAACCCAAAGCTTTCCAAGCAGTTGAGGATAAAATACTAACAGAAGCACCCTCATCTACCTGTGTGCGGTGTATTTCCCTACCACCCAACTTCACAATGATTTGGAAAGGGATGGAGGAAGGAAGACGAGGTTCTGTCAGTCTATTCCAATCAAGGGAAAAGACCTCAGTACTTGGAGGGGGTTCTGTAGAAACAAGTGAAATGCCCCCCGGCATAGAAGAATCTGATGTAACAAGAAGAACCTGAGCAGTATGAAGTTCACTCTCTACAGGGACAATGGGATCGACCGAATTTGAAATCGAATCGACCACTTGATCAACTATTGGATCATCAACCTGAGTGATATGAGTTTCAATCTCCAATGGAAAAGTGGGATCAACTGTACTTGAAACTAGATCAATCATTCCGTCAGTTGACGGTAGGTTGGGAGAAAGTTTATGGTAACCAGTTGGAAATTATTGTTGTGGAACAGTAAGGTTTTCCAACAATTTTGAGGCTTCACCCATGTGAGGGAAAATGTGATTTTTATGACTCCCTTTGCATAACTTACAAGGAAACCTAACTTTGCCCTTTTTCCCAGGAACCTGACTATCACTGGTTGATGGATCAACGAAAATTTGATGAGATTTTTCTGACTATACTTCGAAGACCTTTGGAATACCAGGACAATTGATACGGAAGTGGTCACCCTTACAAAGCCTGCAAGGGTATTTGGGTTTACGATGCATGTTGGAGGTTTCCTCAACATTACTAACACTTACAACCATGGTTGATTGGTTGACTTCTTTCTTATCTTGCTTCTTCTTCTTCTTCTTCTTCCCTTTCTTCTTCTTCATCACCTGGTTACTAGCGTCAAGGCTTTTACCAAGCGAAGAGGAAGAAATGGAGGAAGAAATATTAGGCGAAGAAGGTAAAGGTTCAACAGAAGGTTGGTGATGTTGAGATGGTGAACTCTATTAAAATGAAGCATTCACTTGAGGTGGAACAAATGGAGTATTCGGGGCCAACGAAATTGAAAATAATTATATCGGTAAACCTATTGTAAATCCAGGTAATGACAAAGTAGCCGTATAAGGAGGACCAACATTTCCAAAGGAAGGAAAAATACTAGGATTCTCATTAAGAGGGGTTCCTTGGTTGGTATATTCCGGAACAGTTGCCATTATTTTCAACTTCAGTGAATTTTATTAACAATTAAAACTAAAATTAACAATTAACAATTTACACCTAACAATTGAAATTCACAATTCACACCTATGGTCTCTAAAAGTAAAAAAAAACAAATTAACACGCACTATCAAATCTAGGAGTCAAACCACATACAAACAGTAACTTCCCGTACTAAAAACACTAGTTGGTGATGAAATCCAATATTGTAGAATTTAATACAGAAAGGGCAGTTGGAACAGTTACCCCGACAACCTGCTTAATGAAACAGACTGGCACAAGTTTCTTCACAAAACCATCTTGAGTGAAGAGAACCCCCCAGAGAGTCCAAGTGAGTCTAGTTGACGTCTTCTCTAGGTACAGTGAGATATTTCCTTCACCGTCACCTTAGGAAATAATCTTAAGCTTATGGACACTAAGGTTACCAACAGTAACAAATACAACTAGGGGAATAGTCTACGATCTGATTCCACGCGCAAGGGTAGAGTAAAAAAGATCAATCCCCTTGAAGGTTCCTCAACATGGTCAATCTGAGGTTTACCGACAAGCGACCCCAGGCTCCTCGACAATGGTTAATCCGTGCCTAACGCTGTACACGCAAAATATTCTATCTTCCCCAATGAAACAGAATTGATTGTTTCAAAGGTTCAAACATGATCTTGTGATTGACTTCTTTAAGAGAAGCTTCCCAGATTGTACCAATTACAATTGGATTTATTTCCTACCACAAGATTTATCTACTTGATTGTTTTAGTTGCTTTGGAAAGTTAAATACAACCTATTCCAAAGCACTAATCCTGAGCTAGATTGGTGGAAAGAGCCCCTAAAATGTAAAAATTACTAGATGAATTTTATTTAAGCGCCGTGTTATTTAGGCTGTTATTACTCAAAAGGGTAAATGGATATGAAACCAATGGTGTTATGACCTGAACTAAAACTGAATGCAATCGAATATGATAATGTAATCTTTTCAATTCGATGAATCCTAACTAAAGTAAGGAGAGAGTTTCCATACACTTCCAACAATGAAAAAATTGATCACTAAGAGAAAATATAACAAATTCTCTAATGCACTAATTTCATCAAGAAAAACTAATGCAAATCAATCCCAAAACAAGCTTTTATATTTTTCTATTTTTAAAACAAGCATAAAAACATCTAAATTCAAATCAAAGAAAATTGATCTAAATCTATATGATTGATTTTCTAATGTAAACTATGCAATTGTAATCTATGCACAATTCACTTGAAAAGTATGCAAATGTAATCTATGCACATTTTTCATTCATATTCTGAAAATGAGAATTCTAATTATGCAAATGTGATCTATGCAAGTGTTGTGACCAGCAACAACCCCCCTTTTTATTTAATATTAGTAATAATGCTAAATAAATGGGTACCCTTAGTTAAAAAATCCAAAAAATCAATTAGGATTTGTTTTCCTTTTCAAATAAAAATTTCTATCATAAACTTAGAGAAATCCCTTAGAAATAACATTAAGAAACACTTAAGTTTATGATAGATTACAATAAAATTGTTCTTTAACAAAATAGTGCATCCATCGCAAAATGGTATATATCTTTTAAAAAACTGAAAATGCAATTTTGCACTTTTGCGATAATGCGATCCCAAAAAGCCTATACAATAAACATATTGGTCGCAGATCGCATAGCGCAGAAAACAGAAATGTTAAACGAATACCTTTTGCGCTATTTACAATTTTGCGCTTTTGCGAGATTTGCGATGTGCGCTTTTGCGCTATTTCACAATTTGCGCTTTTGCACTATTTATAAAATTGCGATGGTTTCATTTTGCGATATTTTGATATTGCGACATTGTGATATTGCGATGTTGCGCAGCAAATTGCAGATTGCAATGTCGCAGATTCATAAAGGCGCGTTGTTCAAAGACAATCTTCCCATATATCAATATCTGTTATGCACTTTAATGATTGGATTAAATGATTGGATTGACAATTAATGGTAAATGAGATTTTGTTTTGATTGAAAGTCATTTCACGTTAAAATAATATATTTCATCCACCTTTGCATTTAAAACAGTCTCATCACCTTTCTCATGCCATTACTCTCATTTAACTCGTAAAACGCAGGCACGAAGGAGCAAACGTCTATACAAAGCTTTCACAGAACATTATGGGTAAGAAGGAGAAGAGCCTAAATTCTGAAAACAGAGAAATGGATTCACTATATGCAGACACCGCTTGCAATAAGGATGCCGGTATATCCACTTGGGAAGGAATGTATAATTTGCTGGAAGAAGAAAATCCTGTGGTATTAAAAGTTGCGGCTACAGCAGGTTCTAGTAATACATCTGAAGCAACCCTCAAAGAACTGAATTGTTCATTTCTGCATAGGATAGCGGCAAGGCCGAGGATTATCCCATATACAGACATGGTGAAATGGGTGCTAGACAGCACAGATATTTCAGACAGGCAATTTAGAACTCCATCTCAAGAGCTAATTGGGTCATTCACCACGGAAGATGTGAGGCTGATGTATAAGTTGCCGGAACCTCAGGCGACTTATAATAAGCAATTCATGGAAGATTTTTCCAGAAAACATGCGAATCTGTCAGAATGCACACAGGAGTGGACCAAAAGAGATGAACCATTGAAGAAAAACAAACATGGACAGACAGTACCAAAAAAGAATGTTTTAGACGCTGTTCACAACGTTCAATATCCAAGTGGGAAATTTGACATAGTTTCTACCACAAGATAGGGTATGTGAGTTTGCCAAATTATCCCCTATGGAGCTTTTAGAAGTGACTGAAAAAGCTGTTGGAGATCAGGAGCTCTCAGGGAAACATAAAGCTCTTATTAAGAAAAGTCGGGAGTTGAAGAGACTGGAAATAACTGTAAAGCAAAATGAAGAAACATTGACCAAAATCAAGGCACTTAATGCTGAGCAAGAAAAAGATGTGGAGCGTGTTTGGCAAAGAGAAAAATTACTGCGAAAGAGCGAATCTATAAAGAAGAAACTACCTTGGCTGAAGTATTATAAAAAAGAAACAAAAGGAAAAAGGAGAAAATGGCAAAGTGAAGTTGAGATGAAATTGCGAAATAAATAACGGAGCAAAAAGCTCCAATAGAGGAGAATGCACAAATAAAAAGGGCAGAGAAGGCAGCAGAGGAGGCGGCTACAGCGGCAAACACTCTTACTGATTGTGTAAATGATAATTTACACAAAGCTAATTTGATTTCAGAAACTGTTCCAGGATATCTCCCACAGGCACATCAACTGCAAACAGAATGGAGGCAAAAGGCAGAAGAAAGAGCAAAATCAATCCAAGGGTTGACAAGATTAAATTGGGACTCATACTGGACATACTTAGTGAAGCCACACAGTCAGCACAGTGCGCTTAATTGTATCATCAATTCTACTGAGAAGATTGCGCCTACACTAGCCGACTCTGTCTTTTCAAAACAATTGAATTCTGAAGTCGGTCAACCATATCTTCTCAAAACTATGCTAGATGCCTGTAAGTTTAAAGATCAAGTTCATAGTTAGTTAGATTTAGTTTTAATTTTACTGTATTTTAGCCTAGGAAAAGGACGGTCATTAAACCGAATCCTTAATTTTTGTAATAGACTATTTTTAGATTTAGCTAAGTAGTATTTAAACCCTTCTCATGCATTTAGAGAAGGGTCCTGGATCTTAATATTTTTTGACTTTGAGATTACATTTCTGTACTCCATTGTCTTATATATTTTTAAAAGGATCACATCTGATGATTTTTATGCAGAATTATCTTTGAAGTGTTGCATTTCTGTACCTTGGAATTTGATTTTGCATCAGAGTTACTGGATTAGAGTATCAGATTTCATTTGAAAGTCTTCAAGATGAATAAGGTATTTCTATCTGTTCACTGTTGATTTCTTTTGTCTTATGATATTCGCTTTAAAATTTTCTATCATTTATATATATTTGTTTTCACAACGCTTCTTTTTATATATCATTTCTGAGTATAATTGAAACGTTATCTTTCATAAGTATATATAGATGGTATACAATGATGAATGAAATATGCTAATACAACTCTATTTAATTTCTTAAACAGAGTTATCTTTATTTGTTTCTGCACATTTCAATTTAAATAATAATACATTTTTATGGTTATTGTTAAATTGGAACAATCTTAAGTTGTATTCACATATAATTACCCGGGTTAGTGTTTGAATTTCTTTATCAGTATTTAGTTTAAATTAAATAGTTTTATTTCAGTTAATTTAGTCCCATTTTCACCCATCCAAATCAACCCATCACCAACCCATTTAGTTATAAGGAAAATGGTCCTTTAAATCCAGTCGGAGCCACCATACCAAACGGAAAAGGAGCTGTCCTAAGGTCCCGACCGGGTGGTTTTCCCCAATGTTTGAAGCAGAGATTTTATAGGCTTCAACATTTTTGGTGCTAGAAGGAGGGCATGAGCTATGAATGGCAAGTAAATCTTTACCCACAAGCCATTCTGAGAGCAAAACACCCTCATCAACTTCTTCAATTTCTTCTGAAATACAAAATCCTATAGAAGAAATTGCGAAGAATATTCATACACCCACTACCAAAATCTCAAAATATTCAGACAATCAAAATCCTGAGTCTCCTGAAGTTCAAGATTTAATTCATAAATTGAAAGGATTCTCATTATCTCTAGAAGAGTCTGAAATATCTGAAGGTAGTGTAACTTCAAAATTTGTTTCTTCAAAACCTCTTACTAGGCTTCAAAGTGAAAAACTTGGTATTTCTCCGAAAGAATTCCCTTTACCTAGTAGATTCAAGACAAGAAAAACTCAATCGGAATCAGTAAGTGATATAAGTTCAACATCTAATATTCAAATACCTGTTTCCGAAATCCCAACTCAACAAAGTACAGTTGTTTCCACATCATCTCCTCAAGCATCATCTCCTCAATCATCATCTGCTCAATCATCATCAATCTCAACATCATCTATTCCAACAACTTCTATTCAAACACCACCAGTTTCTACTACTCCTCCAATAGTTGTTCCAATAATGGCTAGACCATGGGCTACTCCAGGGGTAGTCAACATGGCTACACCTTTACATGATTTACCAGACAATCCTGGAAAATGGCTTCCAAAATTTAGTCCAGATCTTAACATTCAAGCTGAAGAACATATCAATAACTTTATGTTGCCTATTAATTTGAATGGAGTCAGACATGAAGATGTTGTGGTCAGACTATTCCCTTATAATCTTCAAGGAGCAGCAGGATCATGGTACTTTTCATTACCTTCGGGATCCATAACAAGTTGAGCCATTTTTGTAGATCATTTTTTAACCAAATTTGGAGATGACAGATCAATATCTACTTTAATCAACGATCTCTCAAATTTGAAAGAAGAACCCAAAGAACCCTTTAAAGAATTCAACGCTAGATTCAACAAACTTTTGAACAAAATTCACACGGATTCAAGGCCTAGTGAACAAGTCAGAAGTGAATGCTACATAACTGCCTTACCCTCAAACATATCAATTTTTGTAGACAGAGCTGCAAAACCTACATTAGCCGAGAATATGAAAGAGGCTATTGCAGTAGAAAAACAATTATTTCTCTAGAAAAGAAAAATGCTATTGAGGAAAGGAATTCAAAGAAAGTCAGCTTCAAAGATGATTCAAAGAAAAAGGCCAAAGATCCATACGACATGGAAGGTTTACAAAAATTTCTTAAAACCATGTCAAATGAAATGGTTGAAATTAAAAAAAAAAGTAGCTGAAACTTCTACCAAGAAACCATTCCGAAATTTCAGAAGAAACCAAGTTGAATCTAAACCTCCTAATGCAATTTCTAATGCAGAATCAGAAGAAGAGGAAGAAGAAGAAGATACATCTTTAGTATCAGATGAGGAAGATGAGAATGAAGAAATAGCTGAATTGCATGGAATGTGGGATTTTATTCTCCCTATTTCTGATAATGAAGAAGCTATGCCTGTAATTACTAGGAGTAAATCTATATCGAAACTAGTGCAAACAATTCCTAAAAAGAAAATTACAACTCCAAGTACCAAAGACAAATCCCCTGTAAAGAAAACTTCTCCATTACCTACTCAAAATCAGCCATCCTCTTCTAATCCTCCTACATCAACAACAAAGACTTTAGTGGTGTCAGATCCTATGGAATACAACATTTTCGAAGACATGAAAAAGATCAAAGCCAACATTTCCTTACATGAACTCAGCAAACTAAAACACCAGCAAAAGTTGCTATTGAAAGAATTAAATGCTACACCAATTGCTCCTTTACCAAGTGGTGTAGTTGCAAAAGCAGCGAGAGGAGCTGGTAAGCCACCAGATAAGGTAGATGCTACTGATACAGTGCTCATTGGAGAAAAGTCAAATTCTCAAACTCCTCCTTTTCTTTTGACTTATGAGATGTACAATAAAAATCTGCACAATTGTTTGATTGATTCTGGAGCCTCCTCCAATATAATGCCTACTTTTGTCTGTGCCAAATTGAATATCGAACCACAGAAATCAGCAGTTCATATTGTTCAATTGGATCGCTCTAAAGTTCAAGTTGTAGGAGAAATCAATTCAGTTACTATCAGATTAGCTTCCGATCCTAGGATTGTCCAAAGAATTGATATTTTGATTGCTGATATTCCTGAATTCTATGGATTAATCTTAAGCAGGGACTGGTCTGCGAAACTTAATGGTTATATCTCAACTGATTATTCACATATGTGGCCTCCTTACAAAGGGAAGCCAAATCAAATCAAAATTGAACGAGAAAAACATATGACGCACACTGTCACTGAATTCAAACAACCTAATGAGCCTGTGGCATTCAACAACAATATTCTTGGAGGTTATTATGCTAAATCATTTCTTGGAAACTTCAAAGCACCTCAATCAACTTTTTCTGTAAATACTTTTGTTTCTCAAATAGAAAATTTTTCACAATCTGATTCTTCCAGAATTGTAAATATTTCTGACGTAATTGTAGATAAGTCAATAGATAAATCTTTATTTTGGTCGTTATATTTTGATGGATCAAAGTCTAGTGATGGAGCTGGAGCAGGATGCATCTTAATTGATCCATATGGAGAGAAAACCATGTTGTCATGTAGGTTAGAATTTGAGTGTACAAACAATACCGCATAATATGAAGCCTTGGTTCAAGGACTTTATAAAGCTATAGGGTTAGATGTTAAATACTTGAAAGTCTTTGGTGATTCCGAAATTGTCATAAAACAAGTTAGGAATACTATTCATTTCCTTTCAGGACATCTTAAACACTATCAAAACCTAGTACAAGATCTTACCACTCATTTTTTAGCATTCAATATTTCTCCTATTCCTAGGAATCAAAATACATCAGCTGACTTGTTAGCTAATGTTGCATCTAAACTCCTTCCTGTTGAAGATTGCAGTCCTGATAGGTTTTCCATAGAATTGATTTTTCGCCCATCTGTCCCCGATAATGTCACAAATTGGAGAGTTTTCTATCATGATCAAGATATTTTAAATTTCATGACTTCAGAGAAATCATATGATGAGAAAATTATTGATGAAGATGATCATGATTTACAAATTGCTTCAAAAATTAATGAAAATCCCATTCCAAAATCTGTTGTTAAATTGGAAGACTTATATGATATTAAAGACAGATTCAAGAAAGTCACAAATGCCAAACTTCAAAGTTCCACTTTGAAGTTTGAATTAGTGAATCTTGGTTTTGATTCCAAACCTCAAAACATTAATTTAGGACTCAATTTATCACCAGAGGAAAGGAATGCTTTCATCAAACTCTTGAACAAATATAAAAACGTTTTTTCTTGGAATTATGATGATTTAAAAACATATGATACTTCGGTTATTCAACACATAATTCCAATGCTTCCTAATATTAAACCTTTTCAACAAAAGCTAAGGAAGGTTCATCCAAATCTTGAAGGACAAATAAAATCAGAACTTAATAAACTTTTAAAAGCCAAAATCATTTTTCCTGTCAGGCACTCCAATTGGCTTTCCAATATGGTACCCGTAAGGAAGAAGAATGGTGATATAAGAATCTGTATTGATTTCAGAAATTTAAACAAGGCATGTTTAAAAGACAATTTTCCATTGCCAACCATGGAACAGATACTTCAAAAGGTAGCTGGTTCTGAACTTATGTCTTTTCTTGATGGATTTTCGGGCTATAATCAAGTTTTAGTTCATCCAGATGACAGATTGAAAACAACTTTCAGAACAAAATGGGGAACTTATGCTTATCAGAAAATGCCTTTTGGTCTAATAAATGCGGGAGCGACTTTCCAAAGAGCCATGGACATAGCATTTAAAGTTCTGATCAATAAATCAGTTGTTGTTTATCTTGATGACATAACAGTATTTTCAAAAAAGAGAGCCAATCATCTACATGATTTAAAGCAAATATTTGAAAGATGTAGAAGGTTTGGTATTTCCTTAAATCCAAAGAAATCTTTCTTTGCTTTGGATGAAGGAAAACTCTTAGGATTTGTTGTGTCAAAAGATGGTATATATATTGATCCAGATAGAGTGAAAGAAATTTCTGATATTTCTTTACCTCATAACAAAAAAATCCATGCAATCATTTCTTGGACAGATCAATTTTGTTAAAAGATTCATTCCTAATTTTTCTTTAATTGTTTTACCTATGCAAAATATGATCAAGAAGAATTCAGTATTCAAATGGGGGCATAAAGAGAAAGAAGCCTTTGAGGCAATCAAACAAGCGATCATTAATGCACCAACATTGAATACCCCGGATTTTTCTAAAGATTTTACTTTGTATACTTTGGCCACCGAAACATCTTATGCAGTTGTTTTAACACAGCTCAATGATCAGAAAATTGAGGCACCAATTTCTTTCTTTAGCTCAAATCTGCAAGGAGCTGAGCTTAATTATTCCGATGTTGAAAAACAAGCCTTTGCTGTGTTTAAATCAATCAAACATTTCAGACCTTTTCTCTTGAAAACTCATACAAAAATCATTGTCCCATTCTCTGCAGTGAGGCAATTATTAATTCAAAAAGAAGTAAGAGAAAAGAGAGCTAACTGGGTAATATCCTTGCAAGAATACGATATTGATATTAAACCAGCTAAGATTGTTAGAGGACAAGGTTTTTGCAGATTATTGGCAGGAGCTCATAACGTACCAGAAAATCAAGATTCAAATCAAGACATTCAAGTAAGTCAGATAAGTGTTACAAATTCCGGATCTCAGTATGCTGATCTTATCTATTACTTGAAAAATGGGTATGCTCCTTCTAATCTCAGCTATAAGAGTAAACGCGCTTTAAGGTTAAAGGCTATTAAATATGAGATCATTGATAATGTGTTATTCAGGAAAAATTATGATTCAATCTTATTAAGATGTCTTGAAAAGACTGAAGCTGAAAAGGTTTTGCAGGAGTTGCATGATGGACCAACAGGAGGTCATTTTGGAGGTGATACCACAGCTCACAAAATAATTCGTGTTGGTTATTATTGGCCTACCCTTTTTAAAGATATGCATGATTACATAAGGAAGTGCCGAATTTGTCAAACTGCAAGTGGAAGACAAAGGAAACCAGCTTTTCCTTTGCAACCAGTGACTATTGAGCAACCATTCGAACAATGGGGGCTTGACATTATTGGTGAGATAGTACCTCATTCTTCCAAACAACACAAGTACATCCTTACTGCAACTGATTACTTTACAAAATGGGTAGAGGCAATCCCGTTGAAAGTAGCCAATTCCGATGCAATTATTGATTTCATAGATCAATTCATCATAACCAGGTTTGGTGTACCTAACGCTCTAGTCTTTGATAATGCATCTTACTTCTCTGGAAATAGTTTAATAGAATTTGCAGTCAAAAGAGGTTTTAAATTAAAATATTTAGCAAATTATTATCCACAAGGTAATTGTTTGGCTGAATCCACTAACAAAAACCTTATCAAAATCATTAAAAGTACCATTGATCAAAATCAAAATAATTGGCACAAGTCTTTAATCTTTGCATTATGGGATGATCGTATCACTGAAAAAGCTTCAATAGGGACTTCACCTTTCAATTTAGTTTATGGAAAAGAAGCTGTGATACCATCAAATTTAACTCTTCCATCATTGTTAGGACCTCACTATGTATCATTTTTACTATATATTTTAACACCACCTTACCTTTTATAACCATGTTTAAAAAGGATTCCATCATCATTTTCATTTACTTTATCCCAAGGTATAAAAAATCCTCTTCTTTATTATATGTTTTATCTGTTTACATATAATTCCATATTACTCTTATATTTTATCATTAATCAATGTAGATTGTTGCTAACATAAGTCTAAAATATCGCAGATAAGTTATATGCTGTGCTGGAACAATCGGCCGTTGCTGAAACAGTCAAACTTCGTTGTTGAAACAGTCGACTCCGTTACTGAAACAACCAGCAGGCACGCAAATTTCACCACTATTCGTAATTTGCGATTCTGGAAGAGAATTTTGTGGAACAATGGCAACAACATGAAGACGTGGTTACACGGATTATTCTGAAGATAGTATTCTTTTGGTATCTGTTGTAACAATATCTTTTTATGGAAGAACAGAATAGCCTGTTTTAAGAAAGAAGAACAGATTCGGGATAAATGTAGATTTGCTCTCATGTAATTGTAAGAGATGTCTCCTCTTTAAAAAGAGGAGACATCATCATTAGAGGGGGATTAGAGTTTGAGTTTGAAAGCTACAGGAGAACATTGTGTTTAATAGAACTGGAGCTAGACTCCATTTGTAATGTATCATTTCTTTTGACAGATGAATAAAATTTCCTTTTGAGCGCTCCAATTTAATTCTTTTCCTGGGGAATCTTGTGAGAGGGAAAGGGCCCGCCTTCCTCACAAGATTCACTCGATTGTCCCTGTAGTTTGTTTAATTTATTTATGTTGTTTGCACTTTACTTTAATTCTGTTGCTGAGACACCAGTTACACAGTTCTGTAGTTTATTGAGTATTCTATTTCCTTAACACTGCATGAGTTCAGTACATTCATTCTTAAGAAGTCAAGAGATTTGTTTCTGTTATTTGTTTGAATGTATAATGCTGGGAAGCAGGTGCTGAAGGTTCCTGTATAAAGGAATAGGGTCCTATTTCCATTGATTACCTTTCTTTTCCTGCAGTGTGATTAGAAACAGGAGACATGTGCTGAAGGTTCCTGTTCATGGGAATAGGGTCCTGCTCTCTTGAGTTATCTTTTCTACAGAGTGATTAGTGTCAGGCAGCAGGTGTTGAAGTTCCTATTTAAAGGAATAGGGTCCTGTTCCTGTTATGGTTGATTGGTTTCCTTCCCTGCAGATTGATTTCCCTTTATTTGGATTCTAAACTGCAATATAGGAATTACTCCTGCTATAACTTAAGTGACTTCAGCTTTGATTAAACAGAGTGTGAATAATTAGATTTGTATGATTGATAATTGTGTGGCCTTTTACTACAACATTGTTTTTGCTTTTGAAATTGAGCATATCCAGTGCGTTATTGTCTTTGGAATAAGAAGACTTCCTCGAGTTGACAATTTATGTGGAGCTTGAATTGTGAAAACAATTAAAGCGACCAACAATCATTAGCCGTAGTGCAATTTATTGAAGAAAATCCTTCTTCATCCATTCAATTGAGATATGATCAAATCCTTAAACTAGAAGAAGATAGAGATAAAGAAAAAATCATTCATGAAAAACATCAACAGCTTGTAAAATCTTCTTTTGATGTAAGTTCTACTGGCTCAAAAATTTTGTCAATTGGTGATCTTGTTCTGAAATGGGATAAAACACATGAAGAAAAAGGTAAACATACCAAGTTTCAGAAAATGTGGCTTGGACCATTTAAGATTGTTGAAAATATAGGCTCAAATACATTCATACTCCAAGATCTAACAGGTAAGAGAGAATCTCTTCCTGTAAATGGTCTTATCTTGAAAAAATTCTTTTCATAAGGAGGTAACCCCTTCTTAAACTATACATATTCCTCTCTGCAAAGTTTTTGATTGTTTTTGCAAATAAAAGTTTTTAATAGGTCTATAATTGACTGTTTACTATTTAGGAAAATTTCGTAGGAAAAATATTATAAATATTTATTTTGTGTAAATACGAATTTTTAAAGGAATGATCACAGTTTTTGGATAGTTTAAAATAAGATGTTAAACTTTGAAAGATTATTTCAATCATTTTCATGACCTTTTGAAAATTTGAAGAGAATGTAAATCATTATAAGTTTATTGAGCAGAGAAAGGTTATCTATAAAAGTAAAGATTTTTTCAAAATTTTGGAACTCAAAAAACTCTGAAAATTGTCATCCATTGATTCTTAAGGATTAAACTATTTCACCCCATCCATTTAGGTTGTGATTTTTTAGAATGTAATTCTAATAAATTATATGAAAATTTAAGAGATAAGAGGTCTCATTATGAGCCGACTTACCATGTTCATAAAGAGTAATAAAACTGACATTACCAATACTGCATACCAAAACAGGGTAATGGCTTATAAATATAAGACAAGGGGTCTCATCACGAGCTAGCTTGTTCAGTTTAATTATAACTAGTGAATGGCATTGTTATTAACTGGCTACCAAACCAAAACAGTGGCTCTTAAAAATAAAATAAGTAAAAGACAAAAACATGAGATAATAGGTCTTATGAATTTATCTTTTAAAAAGTCATAATTTTAGTTGGATGGGACAATGAATAGTTAATGGTTTAAAGGTAACCTTGTCGAGACTATGAACGTTTGCTGGCAGCAGAGGCAATACCTATGGCAATAGAGTATATTATAAAACCAAAACTTGGAGAAATCCACTTACTTCATTATTAACACCAATCAAAGCTTGAGATAACCCAAAATGATTTTGTTCTTAAGGAATTAGAAAGAAATTGTGAATGATTTTTATTTCTTTTTCATAGTTACATTTTATTTGAATTATCCTAAGGTAGTTTTCATTATCTTTAAAAATCTTTACTTACTAAAGATATAGTGTTCATTTTATTTTTTTAGAGATAATTGTTTCTTTCAGTGAATCGCCAATTGTTGTGACCAGCAACAACCCCCCTTTTTATTTAATATTAGTAATAATGCTAAATAAATGGGGACCCTTAGTTAAAAAATCCAAAAAATCAATTAAGATTTGTTTTCCTTTTCAAATAAAACTTTCTATCATAAACTTAGAGAAATCCCTTAGAAAGAACATTAAGAAACACTTAATTTTATGATAGATTACAATAAAATTGTTCTTTAAACAAAATAGCGCATCCATCGCAAAATGGTATATATCTTTTATAAAACTGAAAATTTGATTTTGCAATTTTGCGATAATGCGATCCCAAAAAGCCTATACAATAAACATATTGGTCGCAGATCGCATAGCGTAGAAAACAGGAATGTTAAATGAATACCTTTTGTGCTATTTACAATTTTGCGCTTTTGCGAGATTTGCGATGTGCGCTTTTGCGCTATTTTTAAAATTGCGATGGTTTCATTTTGCGATATTGCGATATTGCAACATTGCGATATTGCAATATTGCGCAGCAAATCGCAGATCCCAATGTCCCAGACTCATAAAAGTGCGTTGTTCAAAGACAATCTTCCCATATATCAATATCTGTTATGCGCTTTAATGATTAGATTAAATGATTGGATTGAAAATTAATGGTAAATGAGATTTTGTTTTGATTGAAATTCATTTCATATTAAAATAATATATTTCATCCGCCTTCGCATTTAAAACAATCTCATCACCTTACTCATGCCATTACTCTCATTTAACTCGTAAAACGTAGGCACGAAGGAGCAGACATCTATACAAAGCTTTCACTAAACACTATGGGTAAGAAGGCGAAGAGCTCGAATTCTGAAAACAGAGAAATGGCTTCACTGTATGCAGACATCGCTTGTAATAAGGATGCTGGTATATCCACTTGGGAAGGAAGGTATAATTTGTTAGAAGAAGAAAATCCTGTGGTGATGAAAGTTGCGGCTACAGGAGGTTCTAGTGATACATCTGAAGCAACCCTCAAAGAACTGGCTTGTTCATTTCTGCATAGGATAGCGGCAAGGCCAAGGATTCTCCCATATACGGACATGGTGAAATGGGTGCTGGACAGCACCGATATTTCAAACAGACAATTCATAACTCCAGCTCAAGAGCTAATCGGGTCATTCACCACGGAAGATTTGAGACTAATGTATAAGTTGCCAGAACCTCAGGCGACTTATAATAAGCAATTCATGGAAGATTTTTCCAGAAAACATACGAATTTGTCAGAATGCACACAGGGGTGGACCAAAAGAGATGAACCATTGAAGAAAAACAAACATGGACGGACAGTACCAAAAAAGAATGTTTTAGACGCTGTTCACAAAGTTCAATATCAAAGTGGGAAATTTGACACAGTTTCTACCACAAGATAGGGTATGTGAGTTTTCCAAGTTATCCCCTATAGAGCTTTTAGAAGTGACTGAAAAAGCTGTTGGAGATCAGGAGCTCTCAGGGAAACATAAAGCTCTTATTAAGAAAAGTCGAGAGTTGAAGAGACTGGAAATAACTGTAAAGCAAAATGAAGAAACATTGACCAAAATCAAGGCACTTAATGCTGAGCAAGAAAAAGATGTGGAGCGTGTTCGAAAAAGAGAAAAATTACTGCGAAAGAGCGAATCTATAAAGAAGAAACTACCTTGGCAGAAGTATTATAAAAAAGAAACAAAAGGAAAAAGGAGAAAATGGCAAAGTGAAGTTGAGATGAAATTGCGAAATAAATAACGGAGCAAAAAAGCTCCAATAGAGGAGAATACACAAATCAGAAGGGCAGAGAAGGCAATAGCAGAGGCGGCTACAGCGGCAAACACTCTTATGGATTGTGTAAATGATAATTTACACAAAGCTAATTTTATTTCAGAAACTGTTACAGGATATCTCCCACAGGCACATCAACTGCAAACAGAATGGAGGCAAAAGGCAGAAGAAAGAGAAAAATCAATCCAAGGGCTGACAATATTAAATTGGGACTCATACTGGACATACTTGGTGAAGCCACACAGTTAGCACAGTGCGCTTAATTGTATCATCAATTCTACAGAGAAGATTGCGCCTACACTTGCCGACTCTGTCTTTTCAGGACAGTTGAATTCTGAAGTCGGTCAACCACATCTTCTCAAAACTATGCTAGATGCTTGCAAGTTTAAAGATCAAGTTCATAGATAGTTAGATTTAGTTTTAATTTTACTGTATTTTAGCCTAGGAAAAGGACGGTCATTGAACCGAATCCTTAATTTTTGTAATAGACTATTTTTAGATTTAGCTAAGTAGTATTTAAACCCTTCTCATGCATTTAGATAAGGGTCCTGGATCTTAATATTTTTTGACTTGGAGATTACATTTCTGTACTCCACTGTCTTATATATTTTTAAAAGGATCACATCTGGTGATTTTTATGCGGAATTATCTTTGAAGTGTTGCATTTCTGTACCTTGGAATTTTATTTTGCATCAGAGTTACTGGATTAGAGTATCAGATTTCATTTGAAAGTCTTCAAGATGAATAAGGTATTTATATCTGTTCACTGTTGATTTCTTTTTTCTTATGATATTCGCTTTAAAATTTGCTATCATTTATATATATTTGATTTTCACAACGTTTCTTTTTATATATCATTTCTGATTATAATTGAAATGTCATCTTTAGTTAAGTATATATAGATGGTATACAATGATGAATGCAATATGCTAATACAACTCTATTTAATTTCTTAAACAGAGTTATATTTATTTGGTTCTGCACATTTCAATTTAAATAATAATACACTTTTATGGTTATTGTTAAATTGGAACAATCTTAAGTTGTATTCACATATAATTACCTGGGTTAGTGTTAGAATTTCTTTATCAGTATTTAGTTTAGATTAGATATTTTTATTTCAGTCAATTTATTCCCATTTTCACCCATCCAAATCAACCCATCACCAACCCATTTAGTTATAAGGAAACTGGTCCTTTAAATCCAGTCGGAGCCACCATACCAAACGGAAAAGGAGTTGTCCTAAAGTCCCGACCGGGTGGTTTTCCCCAATGTTTGAAGCAGAGATTTTCTAGGCTTCAACAACAAGAGAATTATGAAACACAAGATGATTCTAATGTGATCTAAGAACCAATCAAGTGCAAGTCAAGAAAATTGGGTGAGAGTTCCAAAGATCAAAAAACACTCAAATGCGATTAACACTCATACACAAAAAAGACTTAGATGAACCTCCATGTAATGACCAAAGGAAATCAAATTAATAATTTCTCTAAAAAGAGACTCAAAACACCCAATTAACTTAATGGAGATTGATGAGGTGAAGAATTGCTGAAAGAAATTCAGAAACAAGAGATTTTTGACAGAGAAATACAGATTTGGGCAGATGATAAGAATCCTAAATCAAATCTAAACTAAACTAGAAAAAATAAATCTAAAGTTTTTCAAAAAATTTAACAGGGTCCGCAGGCTTCCAGAAGTAACAGGTGCGGTCCTGCACTGTTTACTTCAGGAAAGTGCGAAACCGCCCGCACTGTGCAAAAGAACAAAGTGCAGTCCCCAGAAAAGTTCAAGAAAAACTTAAAAGATTTCAAAATTTTCAAAAACAGGGAAAGCCTAATCTACCCAAGCAAATATCCATCAATCAAAAACCAGGAAAAACTTTTCCTCAAATCAAAATAAAAGAGAACCAAAAACAACAAGTTTCTTTCCCCAGCGGAGTCGCCAATTTTTTGGACGGATAAATCGTTCTTGCGGACAAGACCGATCTCCATAGTACTAAGAGTATCTAGCAACAAACATCCAAATATACTAATCTTTCTCTAAGAATGTAAGGTTTACAAAAGCTCTATAGAGGTGTAAAAGACTTACCGTATGTCCAGCGCTTGTTTGAAGTCATTGTTGTCCCTTGTGCACTTGAAGGAGGTTTCCTCATAAACTTGTAGTCAAAAACAAGAAAAATATTACAAAGCACCTGTATAGACATCATCATAAACCATGCTTATCATAGTGATCAAGGAATCTATGAAATAAACCATGAACAGACAGCTTATTGAGAAAAATGAGTATATTTGTATTAATTTCAAAAGAAGAAAATCCTTACAACCTAAGCCTTGATGTTGCACAAGGATTTCCGGGGTCTGAAACATGAATCTCCTTTACTGTGATAAGCTCTGCACTCCTCCAACCAAGATGAATAGAGGTATGTAATATCTCCTCACAAAAGTCTTAGTTAACTGAGTCTAAATCTCAACAGCATTTAACCTCAAATCTTCTTAAGCTTGACCTCTCTTTGAGGCTACCCAATGCCTCTTTTTATAGTGGAAAAGAGGAGGTTTTCTATTCAAAGTATGAAGGGATAAAATACTCCTTCAAAGGGATAAGCTCCTCACATCAAGGGGTTAGCTCCATAAGGTAAGGGATTCATGCACCTCACAAGAGCGGTTCTGCCACCGCAAGATCCATTCTAGAAACTTCCAGAATTTACTTTAATTGAGATTTTTGGAATTTACTTGCGCCTTTTCAATCTTACAGGGGTCCGCACCTATAACAAAGATAAAGTGCATTCAGGTATGCAAGAGAGCTGAACATTAGGTGCGGGACCGCAGGAAAGATAGAGATAAAGTACGACACCAAAGTTTAGGAGATTTTTAGGAACATTTCTCTGATTTTCAAGGCTTGAAATGAGGAACTGATGTGTTAGACTTGCAAAGGATGAAGTATGAGTGATAATGAGCTCATACAGTTAGTAGAATGTCAAGGTGACAATTTTTTGTGTAACACCTGCGCTTCCACCTCTTTCACCACTCTTGCCCCTTGCTGGGGAGCCCACTGGGCTCAAGAGCGATCTGGGTGAAAATGGGTCCAAGTGAATCCTATATATATTCCCCCGATCAATCATTAAATCGTACGTCTGATAGTTCTATTCATCATGTCCTACTAACCTGCAGAACTTGCACCATTGTTATTTTACTTCTAGGATGTACGCAGTAAGGCAGGGACAGTGGTCCATGTCATGCAGCCTTGCAACACAGAAATCATCACACCATAGTGCTGGCCCACTTGGTCCTACCACTTCCCTAGGGTGTAGTGGACTAGGTCCAGCCTACATGTAGTCTGTTAACAGTGGGCAATTATCCTTGGTGTTACCATTCTTCCTGGAATGTATGCACCATCTTTCCAGGCTAGCCTCTGCACCTCGCTCCTTTCACAGGTTCTGGATCTCCATGTGCATCGCCTCCAGTTTTCCTTGGATCTACTGGACACCTAGTTGGGCATCATCCCTAGGTGCAACTTCTAACTTCATAGAGACCTCCAGGGATTTTTCCGATGATTCAAGATTTTGGTGGCCCATAGGTATGCGCAGGTGAGGTAGCAACATAGAAATGAACCACTCCGTGTGCTGCCTGTCATCGTGCTGAAATCCTCCTTCCCTGATTGCCTTCTTTATTTTTTGATCGACCTCCCATACAGATTCAGAATGCCTTTGCTTGAAATATTTTAGATTGACCACAATTTGAGAATAGGACTTAGGCTTCTTTCACTTTTATTTTAAGGCGTTCTTGACCTCTTCAATGGTTGAGTTTGCATGTTGTCTGATTTATCCCATATACCAATCCAAATATCTTCCTTCGAAGGCAAGGGATAGTTGTGCCCTCTGAACGGCATCACTAGCTACGTTCTACGCAGTCCATACCGATTTTGCAACAAACCAGAACTGCTCCATGTTCTCATCTTCCACACCCTTAAAGGTAGGAAATTTCATGTGCACAACCATATCATCTTCTGGTGGTGGAGGTGCAGGTGAGTTCTTACCCCTACGTTGGTTTGAAAGTGGTGCGACTGGAGGAATCTGCATAGCTACTTCTCTTACCGGGCTGTAGACAGATCTACCTCCTTCTAGGTTGGTCCAATAGTATTTTTTTCTTCGCGTCGTACTTCCATCCGAATAAATGGTCATTCACTCAGTGTGGCTACACAGAATAATTTTTCTGCATAGTAATATCTTAATCAACAATGGTAAAGTCTTTAGAAACTTACCCCTAAATCCTTTGAAGAATATTTTCTCTGCTTCGAAGTAGGAGACGAATTGATTGATGGAAAATTTCATCATGAATCCTCCTAGCACGCTGTCCACCCAGTTGTCTATGGTGCAAGTGATGGTGTTATCAGGCTTCTCTAACTGCTGGATTAATTCTGGGGTCCACTGTGTAACCTGCTTGTCCTTCCAACACGTCTAAAATTTGACCAACCTTGCAAGCCACTCCTAGAGCTCGATTGAAATGGTTATGAAGAAGATCTCGTAGATCTCTGTGAAAATATACTTATTTTTCCACTTTTCGGTGGTCAACCTTTTACTGCGATTTTATCTCACTATGAATTCATGTACTTGTTGTTCGAACCATTCATCAATTTATTTACTTTCAAGTTTCTAGTACGGCTTTGGCATTACTTGATCCCTCTCTCAAAATGCTCCCAGTCCCGATAATGGAACCAATCGTTGGCTCTAGGGGTCCTGACCCAGGTTCAGAGGTTAAGGTTTTCCAACAAAATCCTATACTACTGGCCCTTTCGGGAGTGACCTGCTTGCGCAGGCCAAAGTCTCTGCTAAAGCAATATGGGTGGGTGTTGGAACTAGTTTTCCGTACCCTGAGAGAGAGAGTAGGTCAGTCAACCCTTTCGACAACTATTAGATTGACACAGTTAGAGATCGTTCGCAGGACTTTTAATGATTGACCATAGTACAATTTTACCAGATTTATAAAATAGGCTCGCATCCACGTGCAGGTAGCCAAGTATAAGTATAAAATAATATATTTGCAGCAGACTGAATCAGATTGTAGATATAGTTATCAAAATACAGATAATTCGCAGCTCATAAACACATATCATTCGCAGTTCGTAACAAAATCACATATAATTCAAGTCCACAATCACCATAACCAGATAGATCAAAATGACATCAGATATCCACAATACTTCACATATATTACTTATCAAAGAGTCTCTTACATACCCCAAAACCCACCTACGCACACAACCAGCAGGGTCCGCACACAGTTGGACAAAGGATCTCCGCGCACATAGCCAAAAGGAGTCCTAACCCAATAACCTGGTCCCAGATCTAACAATTGGCACTTAGCATCAATCCCTATTCATTCCTACCTATTGACTCAAAAATGATCAACTATTTATATTACTTTAGCCTACACATCCAATGGTCCGCAAACCGCGGTTTACGGACTCTTGGTATACCCTTAGCCCACTTACAATGTATTAGGGGCTTTGACCCACCCCAAAACCCCTGCGCTAGACTAAATATACTCAAAAATATATAAAAAAAGGACCAGATTCATAGCTTGCAGGAGACCCTGTTCAAATAATCCCAGATAAAGTGGTACCTGATATCAATATGCTTGGATCGATCGTGGAACATGGGTTCTCATAAAGATGAATCCCACTTTGGTTATCACAAAGGATAAAAGTGGTATATAGCACATGCCTAAAAAACTCACTAAAGAGCTTTCACAACAAAATAGCTTCACAACTAGACATACTTGCTGCAATGTGTTTGGCCTCAACGGTGCTTAAAGCCATCGACCTCTGCTTCCTTCTCTTCCAAGATATCAAAGTAGAACCCAGGGTGAAGAAACATCTAGATGTGTTGTTGCGATCCACCACACTGCTAGCCCAATAGACATCAACATATCCAAGGAGTCTCAAAATCCTAGCAGTGTATCTCAGCCCATGGTTGATTGTGCCCCAAAGATATCTCAACAGATTCTTGGCACCAATCGAGTGAATGTGATGAGGATCAACCATATGGTGACTCAAATTTTCCACTGCAAAACATACGTCTAGACGAGAGTTCACTAAGAACATCATGACACCCACGAGTTTTCGATACTCGGTAGGATTTGCTAGCACAGGCCCAGCAAAATTTCCACACAACTTCTTAAAGTTGAGTTCCATCGTTGTTGAAATAGACTTACAGTTCACTATACCAAATATCTCTAGGAACTTCACGACATATTTTCCTTTAGAAAGGAAAATCTCACCTGGCCTCTGCCAAACCTCCAAGCCAAGGAAGTAGTGTATCACTCCTAGGTATTTCATCTCAAACTTGGAAGCTAGCTCCCTCTTACACTGATGAATAAGAGGGTTCGAACTTGTCAGGAAGAGAACATCCACATAGAGAACCAGAATGAGAGGCCTTTCTCTATCAACCTTAAAATAAAGTTTCAGATCAACATTACTTCGAGTGAAGCCCAACTTCATCAAGTAGCTATCTATCCTCTCATACCAAGCCTTGGGGGCTTGCTTCAACCCATAGAGGGATTTATTCAACCTACATACATGGGTGTCTCTATATTAGACTTTGAACCCCAGAGGTTGCTCCACATATACCTCTTCCTTTATAGAACCATGCAAAAAAGAAATCTTCACATCCATCTGATGTAGACTCCATCCTTGTGTTGCAATAAGGAAAATAATAGATCAGATGGTGGTATAGCGGGCCACAGGTGAAAATATATCATCATAATCTATGCCTTCTTTTTTATAGAAGCCTCAAGAAACAAATATTTCCTTGTACCTTTTAGCACTTCCATCAGATCCATGCTTGATCTTATAGATCCATTTCGAGGTGACAATAGATTTGTCCTCTGGTATTGGGACCACTTCCTAGACATAATTTTTCATAATGGAGTCATATTCTTCATACATATCATCCTTCCAAACTTGATGCTTTATGACTTATTCAAATTATCTAGGCTCAGATTGTACTATTGTACTCATGGTTGCTAGATACCCTTGGTATATATTCAGCTTCTTGCATTCACAAAATGTCCCCCTTGGGGAAATATGTCTCTTGGAATTTGCGAGAGTATCCCTGAGCCATGAGGGTATTCTCTTATTTGAAGGAGGTGGATCAATAAGATCCATAGGTCCTTCAACATTGGGCATCAGGTCATTCTTCGACTCTTCCTACTTCCCCGCTTCTTCATCTTCTTTGTCTTCCTTGGAGCTAGGAAGCGTTCTCACTTTCTTGAGGGCAGCATCTTCATTGCAGGTGACATTGTGACATATCTACACTTCTCTTTGACCAGGCACGTAGATTATATATGCCTTTGAAGTTTCACTGTAGACCACAAACATTCCATTCTTTCCAGAAGCATCCATCTTTCTTCTCTTTTATTTCGGCACATGAAAGTAAACATGACAACCAAAAACTCTAACATGAGATACATTAGGTTTATTACCAGAGAAGACTTCTTCAGTATATTTGGAGTCCAGAGCGGAATTAAGGAATCTATTTTGAACGTACAGATTTGTGTTCACAGCGTCTCCCAATAGAAACTTCGGAAGACCTTGGTCACATAGCATGGAGCTAACAACTTCCACAATGGTCATGTTATTTCTTTCAGAAAAAAATTTTTCCTCATGAGTGTACATAGTTGTTGTCTCCCTCATAATGTCAGCTTCTCTACAAATTTCATTAAACTCATTTGACTCATACTCGTTCCCATTTTCAGTCCTCAGAACTTTTATTTTATTCTTGGTTTGATTTTCTACCAAGGCCTTGAAGGTACATAACCATTTGAATGCTTCACCCTTCTTCTTAAAAAAATATATCCAGGTCTTGCGAGAGAAGTCAAATGTAAAATTAATGTAATAGTAACATCATCCCAAGGATGTCATGGGCAATATACCAAATAAGTCAGAATGTATCAACTATAAGATATCAATTGCCTTTGTGACACTAGAGGGGAATGGCCCCCTTGTATGCTTCCCTTTGACACAACTCTGACATATAAGTTCATGATCATCTCTAAATTGAGAAATCCTTGTCACCACCTTCCTTGCTTTGAGAAGGGTTTTATAATGAAGGTGTGCAAACCTTCAATGCCATAACTTTGTTTGTAGAGTTGTATCACATGACATAGCCCCCAATGGACTTCCTCCAACCTAGTAGAGTGTATCAACTCTAAAACAAATATAAAGAGCTTCCTTGAAGTTATTCTTCTAGATAAGTACCTTTCCATCAACGAATGCCGCCTTGAACCCCTTTTATTCCATTTCCGAAATGGAAACAAAGTTATTCTTCAAATTAGGTACGTAAAACACATCTTGTAATCGAAGGACTTGAACTTGATATAGATGGAGGGTCACAATCCCTGTCCCTTTCACGGGATAGGTCGCATTATCTCCAAGGATAATTTCCATATTAGTATCCTTCTCAACCAAATCAGAGAGGGATTCTTTATAACCAGTGAGGTGCCTCAAAGCACCACTATCAATCAACCGACATCTAGGGTGTCGGGTGTAGACGCAGCAAAGAGGGAAGATATAAGAATAAATTCATTTCTCTTATTAACAACAACATTAGACTCATCTTACCTGGAATTTCTTGACCTCTTGAAAGGTTTTCCATTTCCACTACGATCAGAGGGAGCCTTCTTTTTTCCTTTGAACCTGTTGTTCCTTCCATTCCCTCTCGAGTTGTTGTTGTCATCATCCCTAGGAGATTCCCTTATATTAGGTCACTCTCTTGCATAGTGACCAGTATTTTTACAACTGTAACATCTTTCCTTCCTTCCTTTGGGCCCCGCTCTTCCATGGTTTTGATTTCTTGGGCCACCATTGTTTTTATTATTTTCATAAGCAGCAAAGGTAGTAGGGTCACTTCCAATTCCATTAGAGGTATACTCCATCATTCTTGTTTCCTCATGAGTGCATCTCATCAAAATCAGGAATCAAATTATTATTAAGAACATTGGTATTGAATACATACCAATCATGGGGGAGACCTCCAAGTGCAATAAGAACCATCTCTCAATGAGATATTAGTTCACCAATAGCTAGGAGGTTATTCCTGATTTCAGCGAGCCTCATAAATTAGGATTGACTAGATTCATCCTTTCCCTTATTGATATTCTTTAATTGATTCTTGAAGAAAAGGATTTGATTAGCATTGCTAGCCCTAAATGTGCTCACCAGCTTATCATACATCTCTTTATATGTGTTTAGCTCAGAAATGTAAGCAACTAGGTGCTTATGAATAGAATCCCAGATAACCATATTTGCTTTGGTTTTCCCTTTTCTATGTTTCGTCTTTGTGGAAACAACTACATTTGATGGAGGCTCTTGAATCTTTCCCTGCACATAGTCCATGACATCTTGATATTATAGCACCAAATCCAAGGACATCTTCCATGCATGATAATTAGAATTATCAGTCAATTTATATCAGCCTTGAAACCCTTGTAGGTTGAGGAGACCATTTTTCCTTGATAGTATTCCTTCCTTCAGTGATTTCTTCTAACACAAGCTTGGAATTTGTCCTCACCTCATCTCTGATACCATGTTAAATTTAGATAACCATGTTGTTCTATGCTTGATGCAATTTTACTTCAATATTTCTTAGGCCAGATACAAAATATAAATCACATAAACATGAAAGTAAAATGCTGATAGAACAAAATAATAGATCAACAGAAGACAAGCCAATATAGACCAGATTTACAATTTCTTTTGTCCAACAAATATATGATATATTGTTGTGTTACGACAGTCAAGAGAATGCCTTAACCCACAAAATTCTTTCTCGGTCATCCAATCTTCCAAGTTTCACACCCACAACCCTCAAAGATAGCTCATCACAAGTCAATGCTAGTCAACCCAAAGTCAACACAGGATAGCAACAAAAAAGTCAATGCAACTGATTAGGGCTTCGGTCAAACAACTTGGATTTCCTCGATTTCAGTGACTAGTTGTATAGCCTCTCAAAATCGGATTTTTGGCAGAGTTTTGAGGTCAAATTACCAAGGATTGACCACGGTCAATGCTAGTCAATGCTGCAGCAGCAAGTCCTAAACAAATCTGCAAAAAACAACAACTTCAGCTTCACATGTGTGACAGGAAAAAGGCCTCCAAATACTATTGAACCAATCAGATCACAATAAGAGAATGTGTGATGAATAATAAGGAAATTACCTCCAACTATCTCCAATTTATATTCATCAGTGAGGTTGTGTGACACATCTATTAGGCATGTGAGCCTACATTACAAATATAGTAGACCTTGCACATGTGTGGAAAATAAATTCAAAATATATGTTCTGCTCATCCAATCAAGATTATATTTAGATAAAACTTGCACCTCTCCGAAAGAGGAATCCAACAAAAGTATTACCATCCTCATATGACTAGTGCAACATGGAGTTTGGACCTAGTTTCCCAAAATTAACACTCTCCAATTTGGATCCTTGGTGAAAATCCTCTTCTCTTTCTTCCTGACACATGAATAAGCTCAATGGAGGTTTCCTAGGAATATATATTTGTATAGAAACCTTTTCCAATTGAAAAATACAAGTGTTCTTCTTTTTTATCTTTAATACAATTTTGAATGAACAAAAATAAATATTCCAGTCAAAATTTATGTTGATGGTAAGTTACATACCCATTAAAACCTTGATTTGTAAACTCTTCAAAATTTGACCTTTATCCTGATGTATCTTTAAAATTTCAACTTGTAGTGCTATTATGTGTGTTCTTTGCAACACCATGGGTTTGACCAAATTTTGATTTAAGAAGTGAAAGTTATGGTAACTTCTCAAAACTTGTTTGGTCTTTCCCTTTTCCAAACAACAAACTTGTATGGAATGTGTGGTTTTCAATTATTCACACATCATTTGAAAAATTTACCGAAAATATTAGGTTATATCCTCCTTCCAAAGGAACTAGTAGCACTCAATTTAAAATTTCAAAGCTTCATATATGATAGTTCTACCAAAAACACCTATTTGACACTAGTGTTTTACTAGTAAAAAAAACTAATTTCCACGTTGTATATTTCCAAAATTATAGCTCTGTATTACCAAAAATTTATATCATATATACTCTGATGTCTCCTTAACTTCCTAAATTTTTCATAATCTAAAACTATACTAAAAAAATTTACAGTGAAAATCCTAGATGGCTTAATTTTATGGCTATTAAAAACCCTAACTTCCATAGGAGATATATTATAAAATATAGTTATTTAAAAGTTGAATGTTTTATAAAAATTACTTTTCTTTGTTTCTTTAGTATATTGAGAATTTCATTATATGAAAATTTTCCTTAAAAAACTTATAGTGAAAATCCTAAGATGACTCATTTGAAACTAATTCTCAAACTAGTCACAAACCATGAATTCCATATGCTATATCTTATGAAGTGCAATGGGCTATATACTAACAATTTGACCATAGGTACCCTAATATTTATTCTTAGTCTCCCAAAAAAATTTCTATCTAAAAATTCTCAAAAAACAAGTTATTGTGAAAATACTAAGATATCTTGATTTAAGGAGAAAAATCCTAAGATCATAGTATTTGTTACCAAATGTTGGACAAAAAACACCAACATATCCTAAAAATAGGCATAAAATCAACTCTATGCATTGATAAATAGAGATGTGAATGAATGATATGCTTCTTCACGGGGACAACCTCATTTTACCTTAGAACATAATAATTCAATATCTATAGATTTGCATGGGGCTTTATGATTAACATGGAGCTTTGTCTAGGGTTTAATAGAATTATTGATAATTATTATATAACCAATAGTAATAATTATATTAACAATTGAATGTCAAGAATTCATTTAATATGATGTAGTATTCATATTCATGTAGCCATGGTGATGTTAAACACACCATCATATGTAAAAATTGGATTACTATGATGCTAAAAGTAACTCAAGTCAAGACTTCAATGATGGAAAGAAGGACTCTCCCAATGGAAATAGGTTTTGAATCTTGAATGCTGAGGAAAATATGAGCCATTAGGTAGCATGAATTCGAATCCAAAGGCCGTGTATTTAAATTTTATTGGTTTACTATTTTGTTAATATAACTAGCATTTTCATTAGGTTCATGCAAGTGTAAACAATCATTATGAAGGATATTGTTCATATAATTGACTTTATGATTTACATATTTTTTTTATTGAAGTTAATATGTTCAATATTATTTCCATGCATTCAAATATATTGTTGACCTATAGTTATGCGAATGGCTAACTATATCATTTATATATATTTGGTAATGGTTGAATTTAAGTGACTTTGATGAATTTATTATGGTTTACCATAGTATATTATGAACCAAAGTCAACCATGCATTATTATAGTTGATAATTTGCAACATTATGATTGATTTCACTTCTATGTAACAATGTGACATTAACAACTTAACTTCAATATTATGCCACATTGCAACATAAAAAATTTGGCTTCAATTAAATGTCACATTTTGACATTATGGATGATTGCAATATTACATCACATTTTCATGTTATGATTTAAGGAAGGTTAAATATTGATAAATGTTTGCAAACACATTATTAGCATGAGAAAATTAACACTTTACTAGATAAGGCATGCTATTTTGTATTTTGATGATATTCCAAAAAAATTAACACAATTGGGGACTACAATTCACTTATGTCACATTGTGAAATTAAAATATTACTAATAATTATGGAAATAGTTCATTCTAGTTTATTATAGTTTATTACTATTGGTTATAGCAAAATATGGTCAATTTTAGTTTATTTTGGTTACATATTATTCATTGTAATTGATGTTAGTTAGTTATGGCTAATAAAGGTTGATTATTATGGTTGAGTTCTATATTTTGTCTCATTACATCAATAAAATGTTGGTATTTACATAAATAAAATTTTGGTATTTGTTTAACATCAATGTTATATGACATCACAATATTTCATAAACCAAAAATTAAGAGGAAAATTTCAATATTATGTCACATTAAGACATTTAAAAGTGATAATATCATTAACTTCAATGTTACGTAAGTTTGTGAGAATTGAAGAAAAATAAGATAAACAGACAAGGTTGAGAATTTAATTCTTATTCATTATAGTGGATTTTTGTTAATTATGGTTAAAATGACTCACTACTATAGTTTCCTTCAATATTATATCACATAACATTGAGAGGTTGACTCAAGTATTATGTTACATTGTGATATTATGGTTCACTTCAATGGTATATCTCATTGAAACAATAAAATAATTCAATGTTGTGTAATGCTATGGAATTAATACACACAAACACAATGGAATACGCATTTTTGGGAAACCCTTCAAGAACTTCCCCATATTTCAAGGATGGTACCTGAAATAAAACACACAAGTATAGTTTTGTAAGAATAAATAGGTGACAACATTGAATGAGGCCCATTAACACCATGAACGATGTCAACTTAGAGACTTGAATTTGACCTCCTACTTGTAATTCATGGCACTCAACCACTTTTACTAAGCCAATAAAATATTGTAATATCCCAAAATAGAGAAATTCTACACTATTGGGGATATCTTAAGATATTCCAAATGTGGAGATCCAACAATACATAAAATAAACATGGAGTAGCAGTGATACATCAACTTTAGAAAATGTAATAAGATCTCATAGCCATCTTATTAATGTTATAGCACCAGAATGTGTACAAGATCTTGAGGAAATAGTCACTCAAGCTTAGGCAAATCCACCATTAAAGGCACATGTACAAGCATTATGGAATGCATTGCTACATATGGTAAAGCCAAGATATGACTCCACAATATATGAAGAATAACTGCTGCAAAATGATTTCAATACATAAATATAGCAATGTACAACTCATACAATATGGGAAGCAAAGATATAGACTCCCAAAGGCAATTTCTAGACAATCCTAAAAGGGTTGGCTGAAATATGCAAAAATACAAAATGCCAGAGTTACAGGGTAGAAACTGCAACTCAGAAACTCGAAATGGATGAAGATAGCTAAAGATGCTGCATATGATGGATAAATCTCATTCAATGGATCTCTCAAGTGAAAGGCTGATCCAATCCCTGAAGATCTCATCCTCCAAAATAGTGGAGCAAGTCCCCACTGCAAATATGCTAAAAAATAACGCAGTCAAGGTGATGGACTACACTGTAGGTGATGGGAAGTGCTTGGCCGGGTGCCAAATATCTGTAATCATCTTTGAATCCTCCTCACTAACCTCCCATAGGAATAGAATCTCCCTCCTCTGAAAGATGAGCCAAGGAAATGGTGTTGTGGAACCCTCCACTGCAACACCCTGCAACACAACGTTTCCTGCTACAGGAATAATGCTGTAGTTGAAGTAGGTGGCTTGGCCTTGAGCCTAAAATGTGGAGAATGAATTAAAATCTCTCAATAGGCCTCTCAAGAAGGGAGATGGATTCCTAAATAGGAAATTCCTTGTGCTAAGCAGCACAACAATCTCAGTTAAACAACTGAATAGAGAAAAAGTCATACATAATAAATTCTATATTCATCAACATGTCCATCTATGGCTACCTTGTCCTCCCTTTATACAAATGAAAGCCCCCTTGCCTTTGCCCCCACACATTAGGGTTTCCTTCACCAAATTATCTCTTCCTCATTCACACTGTGTTGTCTTTCAAGGTGATCCACTCCTCCTATGGCAGCGTTGTTGACTTCGTCAAACCTGACCACTTCTTCATGCATTTGCCCCTTTTCACACTTGAGGGTGAAAAATCAAGTTATTATGATGATACCTTTCATACTATGAGGAATTTTATGTCTAATCATGGGCCTCCTTACCCATTTATTCACCTCCTAGATGATACAAGAAAAAATAATGTTCCAATTAGCTTCATGCTAATTTTGGGAACATTACAGTCCTCCCCTCCCAAATGTTGCTTGTCCTCAAGAAACTGCAAGGATAGAACTGAAGGGCCTTCTTGAGGCATGTAGGATAAATTTTATTGGGATCTTCCATCCCCATATGCATCTCTCATCCCCAATAAATCATCCAAACAAAATGAGTTACCCTCCAATAAGGCAACTCATGAAAATCTTCCCCCCCCTTTGGCTCATGTGAAGTAGATGGGCTGAAAATCTGATCATGGTAGACAAGGTAGTCTACCCCACGCTATCCTTCTCTCCAATCATGATAAGTGTAGAGTATGTGTTGATCCTGGGTTGAAAAAGTATTGCCCTCAAGTGGCAAAATGAAGAACAATCCTCCAAGGATCTCCTCTCCAACATTGAAGAACAAGCTGGCCCAAAACATATCATCCATGATGAATAGGACATGATCATCATAGGATATCCAAATGATAATTTTTCTAAAGGTTTTACATGATGCTGCATGATACAAACAATGTCTCAAGTGGACACAGTGCAGTCTCTCCCACTGCAACTTCAGAAAACAACATGGAAAGTGGTGTTTTGACAAATGGCTAGTTGTGTGAATCATCACATCTACTGGTGAATAGTAAATGAGTGAGTGTGCCTACTGAGAATACAAGAAAGAATCAAACACTTGCCCATGGTTAAACAAAGGATGGTTGTCTCCATCATAATAGCTGGCAAAATCTTTCTCATGGGGCTCAACAATAAACTTGCCCTCTTGTGGAGCAATGCACTCTATGACAATGGTAAGAAGATGCAGTTACTGTGTTACATAATCAATAGATGCAAAAAACAACATTTTCACCATGTGATGAAGGTAAAATGATGCATGAATACATGAATAAGTTCATGCTCCAAAGGAACAACGCTATTGGCCTATGAAAATAGGTTCTTGCCAACCCATAGCTCAATTATTTGGCATGATTATTGCCAAAGAATCCTCCAATAATGTTGCTTCAAATATGGAATTCCTCCCAAGTTGGAAGTACTTCCTGATCATCAAAGGAAAAGGAGTAGCCCCTTTGCACCATGATAGTGCCATTTCCTACTTCTGCAACATCATACAACAAGTGAGAGAAAATCTGCCCTTGCTCTCTCAAGTACAACCCAGGCAACAAAAGTATTTGCTGCTTCCTCATGCTCTCATCATACAAGACATGTGATGAAGACATAATGAATGATATGAATGTCATATCAACATCATGCACCCATAATCTTTACTGCTCAATGATGCAAGCATCCTGCCACATCTCCTCCATCCACTTACCCTTTAATAGAACATATGCCAAGTGATGGCCAAACTTTTTCAAGAGTAACTAGTGCAGCCAAGTCTCCTGCTGCCCGGTATCATAAATTTGCAAGTAGCTCACCGGATTCTTGCTCTCCATCCACATCCACTCAACCAATTTTGGATGCCTCCTTCCATCCTCCATCTTGGTACTCCTCCCATGATAGCTACCATCCACCCAATTTATATTTTTGTCCTTGCATTTCATGGGATTTTGAAATGAAATCTTCTCAACGATCAATTTGACCCCATAAGGACCCAAATAGGTGGTAGGAAAAAACCTCCCATCATGATGTGTATGGCTCAAGAAGTGTCCAATACAATCATGAGAGATGCTATCCATCCGAAGATGTCCTCCATCATCTATTTGTTCCTCCTTGAATCCATTAAGATCCAAGTGTGAGAAGGGAAGAACCTCCTCAAACTATTGAATAATCTTGCACTCCATGATGTGTGGGAGTGCACCTCCAATGAAATCTCTCCATGAGATCTCCTTCTCATGCATGACCTTCCAAAACTCAAGAGGCCTTGGATCTGCTGCAGGTAGAAGTTTCTCTTTGAGCAGGGGAGTGCTCATTGAGAAAGTGTCATCTTGAAAGGAGAAAGGGTTTCTCACTTCAAGATGTCTACCATATATCTCTTCTTCCTCCAAGCCTTCAAACCCCAACCTCAAGTGTGGTGTGCAAATCAAGAATGACTCATGAGGATAATGGTTCATCTCTCCCTTGACTGATTCAAGGTTTCACAGCGCAGTGCAATTTTTTTTCTCTAGATCAACATGTACTGAAGTAGACCCATTCATAATGTTTGCTGAAATGATAAGAGATGGAAATTCCAACATACCTTTGGAAATATTGGAAGCATATTGTATGACTGTAAGGGCTTCCTCCTGCAATATGTTGGCTTCACCAACTGCTGAAGATGAAGGTTGCTCCTCCATGACTGTGACAGCGCTGGTATATTCCTCTTCAACTAGTGTTGAGGGATCCTCCCTCCTTTGGCCAAATATTCTGATCATCTTTTGGGAAAAACCAGCAAGAGTAGATACCCTTGCATGGCTCCAATGGCTGAACCACCAAGTATTTTCCTCACCTTCAAGGTGCAGCACTGCAATTTCTACAGCCTTTCTATCTACTACAGGATGTAGCAGGAAGAAAGCCTCTAGCTTCATCACCCAAGCCTCTGCTACACATGTGAGTGATCCATCAAAAGTGGACAATAGAAATCTATTGCCTCTCATCATCCCATAGCTGTGGGGTCTTCTTTCTTCTTTCAGCTGAATAAATTGTGGTAAAGATAGAGTCTCTTTGAAGGCTCTAGATTTTGTTCGATATTCAACAATTAATTCACTTAGAATTTTGAATTCCAAGTGTTCTTCATGCTTCATGCCTTCTTCTCTTTGAGAATAGGAAGTGCATGGTCCTTCCTCTTCTCCTTCTTCCATCTTCTTGCCCTCCTTGGAGAGGTCCTTCCTGGATCTGAAAACTGATGAGAGTAAGCTCATCCTCTTCATCATCTTGATCTCCTCAATCTTCTTATGGCTGAAACTCATAGGCTGAGACAAATATCATGCTCTGATACCGCTGTAATATCCCAAAATAGGGAAAGTGTACACTATTGGGAATATCTTAAGATATTCCAAATGTGGAGATCCAGCAATACATAAACATAAAAATGGAGTAGCCGTGATACATCAGCTTCAGAAAATGTAATAAGATCTAATAGCCATCTTATTAATGTTATAGCATCAGAATGTGTACAAGATCTTGAGGAAATGATCACTCAAGCTTAGGAAAATCCACCATTAAAGGCACATGTACAAGAATTATGGAATGAACTGCTACATATGGTAAATCCAAGCTATGACTGCGCAGTCTATGAAGAAAAAATGCTGCAAAGTGATTTCAATACATAAATATAGCAATATACCACTCATACAATATGGGAAGCAAAGATATAGACTCCGAAAGGCAATTTCTAGACAATCCTAGAAGGATTGGCTGAAATATGAAAAAATACAAAATTCCAGAGTTGCAGGGTAGCAGCTGCAACTCAGAAACTGGAAATGGATTAATATATTTGAAGATGTTGCATATGATGGTTGAATCTCATCCAATGGATCTCTCAGTTGAAAGTTTGATCCAATCCATGAATATCTCACCCTCCAAAATAGTGGAGCAAGTCCCCACTGCAAATATGCTCAGAAATAATGTAGTCAAGGTGATGGACTGCGCTGTAGGTGATGGGAAGTGCTTGGTCGGGTGCCAAAGATCTGCAATTAGCTCTGAATCTTCCTCAATAACCTTCCAGAGGAATAGAAGCTCCCACCTCTAAAAGATGAGCCAAGGAAATGGTGTTGTGGAACCCTCCAATGCAACACCCTGCAACACAACATTTCCTGCAACAGGAATAATGATGTAGTTGAAGGAGGTGGCTTGGCCTTGAGCCTGAAATGTGGATAATGAAGTAAAATCCCCCAAGAGGCCTCTCAAGAAGGGATAAGGATTCCTAAATAGGAAATCTCTTGTGCTAAACAGCACAACAATCTCAGTTAAACAACTGAAGAGAGAAAATAGTCATACAAACCAAATTCTATATTCATCAACATGTGCATCTATGGCTTCCTTGGTCCTCCCTTTATACAAATTAAAGCCTCCTTGCCTTGGCCCCCACACATTAGGGTTTCCTTCACCAAATGATCTCTTCCTCACTCACACTGTGTTTTCTTTCAAGGTGATCCACTCCTCCTATGGCAGCGTTGTTGACTTGGTCAAACATGACCTTGTCCTCATGCATTTACCCCTTTTCACACTTGAGGATGAAAAATCAAGTTACTCTGATGATCCCTTTCATACAATGAGAGATTTTATGTCTACTCATGGGCCTCCTTACCCATTTATTCACCTCCTAGATGATACAATAAAAGTTAATGTTCCAATTAGCTTCATGCTAATTTTGGGAACATTACAACTATATTTACTTTGAAATATTATGTCACATTTGTAGTATAAAGAAATTTTCTTCAACAAAGTGTCGCATTATAATATTATAGATCACTAAAATTTTATGTCATATTAGTGTTATAGGTGCCAAAATACCATGCCAAATTGTGGAATTATTGATGATTATAATAATATTAAAAAAACATTCTCTAATCATAATAGATTTTAATTTTTTTGAAAGGTTTGTAATGAATTACCATATAATTAATCTACAAATTGTATTTCAATTAATATTTTGAAATTAAAATTAAATATGGGTACTTAAAAAAGAGAGTATTTTACATATTCATACTCGAAAAATTATGTAATATTTAACTTAAAATAATGAATATATGTCTATTTTATGGCCACAATTTAACTAATTTATGTTTTATTCTTTTAATTGGAATATGAAGATACAATTTTTGCTAAGTTTGTTATTTTTCATTATTTAATTTATGTTTTAGAATGCATAAGTAAATTTATGATGCTCAATTTGTACATACTTTCTAATTTAAACTTAAAATTTCAATACATCCCTATCTAACGAAAGAACCCAAACATAAAAGAAATAAACTCTAAACTATCTATATTTAAACTTTAAAACTAAAGTAAGTTGATTATAAATTAGTTTTAATTTTAAATATACTAATTTTTTTTTTATAAAATATTACTTTAACATAATATATATATATATATATTACAATTTAGTAAAATAATGTAAAAGTTAAGTAGTCAGTTTATAATTACATATAAATATAAACTTAGTTGGAATCTTAATATATATAAATAAATCAATTTTATCTTTTTTTAGATTTAATTTAATATAGTAAATAGGATGAAACACACAGGAATGAAATATCAAGCATATTTAGCTCAAGGAGTGTGAGGATCTCTCTGAAGAGATTTCACAACAAAGAGTGAAGACTTCCACAATTGGATTCCCACATATCACGTAGTGGGTAGTGATTGTCTTAACAAGGTATACGATGGCGAGCTTAAGGATGGGAAAAAAAATTAGCCATGAACATTATGAAGGTGGGGAACACGAAGGGAATTGACCAAGTCATGAACTAGGTTGGAATCCTATCGTAGCTAAACCACTGAAGTCTCGTGCCCTTGTAGGTTTCATGCATGGAATCGAGTCCCATTGGGACGTTGTATCATCAACTCCATAAGAATGAGTTTCTCGATTAGAGGATTCACTGAAGTATTTCTTTCTAGATAGTATAATTCCTTCATATGTCCATTCCTTAGCTTAGACACCAATATATGACATAGATTCCATGTCCTCCAATATTCTCCAGGCGATAAGTTGAACACTAAGGTCACATGATTTGGCCTCTACAGGTTTGTAAAGAAATATTTTCGACTACATGGATCTTGAATGCTACCATAGCTATCAACTCATTAATATGAGAAATGCTTATAACTGGTTTCTCAAATTTATGAGGTCTGATCATAAAGCCATAGATTTCTCTTAAGGGCTAGATGATGTGAGAAGGGTGGTTTATATGCTGAAGAAATATTTGGAGGGAAATATTATAAATTTTGTGTATCGTCTTGAATGCTTATTCATCTTAGGTAGTTTGGTATACAAAAAATATGTTTTCATGTTAGGTGTTGGGTTTCTAACAAGAGAATAAACAGGACAAATCAACCATTAAGAAATAGATAGGGAAAACTAACTATGAAGGAAGTTTCAAAGGAGTAAACATATAATTAATCCATCTATGCTTACTCTCCTCAAAGAAACTGAGCACTGCTACATGGGGTCAATATAAATAAAACTTATGAATTTATTTGATCTTATATTCTCTCTAAAGCTGCATATAGTTAAATTAGCATTATCGAGTACTCCTAAGTTGACCTGAATAAGATTTAATGTTGTGATTGTGACTCTTTAAAAAAATTAAAAATTGACATATTGTAGCGCACCATGATATGTCACACAGACACAAAAAACTAATGCATTGATTCCATGTGCTCCACTATGTCAGGACTTTGATTTGTGAGTGCCCAAGGGAGTCAAAAAGTCGAAGTTGTAGTACAAGCGTGCCCATGATCTGCGGCGGGAACTTGTTTCCAGTTAAAGGCAACTTGGGTGGAGGCGTTTAGTTAAAGGCCCATTTGAATACTTTCAGTTAGAAGAAACCATCATCAGTTAAAGGTGCATGCGACATGTGAAGTCGTATAGCAGCCAATTAAAGGTGATGGGGTTGTAGTGAGAACTTTAAAGCGGGCGGGCACTCTCCCAGCATAATGAGCGACTGAGTTATGGAGGTTGAACGATAAGGTGCAGTGGGGCCACGGTTGAATAGGGAGAAAGAACAAGTGAATAGGCGGGTCGCAGTTTGTTTCATGGTGAACAGGTGATCGCAGGCCGCAACTAAACTGAACAGTGGGCCAAGAGCCATATTATAGTGAACGGATCAGACAGAAGTGTGCAGGCTACTACAAGGAGGTTTCAAAACTAGTAAAGATTGCAATTTTGTAAAATATCATTACATAATTGTTTATTAGAGCAGGGAGACTTATTTTTGGAGTTTCCCTTTCCAATTGATATGTGTGTACAATTTTTATTAATGTTTTATTCTGCTGCATAAAGAATATAATTGATTTAAGATAATTGAAGTAATTTGCGCTACATGATAACACTTATAAGAAATTGGTTAAGTGTGAAGTAGGTGTAGCTTGTAAATTGTACTAGTGAGAAACAAACAAGTTAGATGGTGTCGCACCATGCATATGTGTGGTTGGAAGACACCACTAGCATAGGGTTGTCATAGTTGGTATCAGAGCTCATTTTGCGGAAACAGGGATTTTATAAGTAATGAAGGAATATGACAACAACGGTTGCAGTTGGTATTGAAGTGGGGAACTCTGTAGTTGTTCGCAGTGCAACATTAGGGAGTTTGGTAGTGGCAAGGGAGAAGGTCAGGGTCGAGCTAAAAAATGAAATGTATGGTCGTGACACATTCTCAAGCAAATTTAATGGAGGGTAATGTTGAAGAACCACAGGTGACAGGTGAATCTAGCTTGAATCGTGAGACAATTTTCATGAACAATATTTTGGACCGTATTGATGAAATAAATTCATAAATGGATGCATTGAAAGTTTAAAATTATTAACTTAGAGATAATTTCACACAATAGGAGGACAACCATGGCAACCTCAAGACACGATATGAGTATCTTGAGTGGAAGTATGGGAAGACTTTGAATGAAGTCAAGGAATTTGAAACTGCGAAGGACCAAGGATTAGAAGAGATCACGAAGATGTGAAATATTCTTGATGAGGCTCTGAATGAGATTGCAATCTTGAATAGGGTAGTTGGGAATGGACCTATTGGAGGAACTTCCCATATGAAAATTAAGGAACATGATTTGTATGATGGGGTGAGAAGCGCGAAGACACTTGGGAAATTTTTATAGGATATGGATCAATAATTGGAATGCTTAAGGCTTCCTAATGAAGAGGAAAAGGTAAAGGTAGTTTCTCAATTCCTTACAAAGGATGCCAATATGTGGTGGAGGAGGAAATTGGATCATATTGCTCATGGTGGTGCTAAGGACATATTTACCTAGGAAGAAACAAATGAAGCATTGCAATCTCACTTTAGGCCACAAGATGAGACTTGGAATGCGAGAACAAAGATCAAATACATTAAGCAAACAAGGAGTCTACAGGCATATCAACGGAAATTTGCGAGTGTGATCTTGGAACCACCAGATATGGAGAAGAATGACAAGGTCTTCAACTTCATCATTGGATTGAAGCCTTGGGCGTGCAATGCAATGAAGAGGTAGAATATCAAAACACTTGAGGTGGAATTTGCTACAGTTGGTAGACTGGTGGACTATTATGATGAAGCGACTGAAGAGAAGAAAAATAAGTAGGACAAGCCGAAATAGAAGTCGACAAAGGAAGATAGTGCGAAAATAGGTGGAAAAACAAAGGCAAAGAAACCTCTGAAATATTGGTTGTGCGGGCAGGATGACACGGGGAAGAATTTTCCTTTAAGATCGACAGTGACAACTTTTGCACAATCTAATGAAAAGAATAAGGAAGAGCATGTAGTTGGGAAGATGTATATATCGAGTGTTGCAGTAGCAAAAAAGGTTTTCCCAAAGCATGATCTTGAGATGAATAAGTTTGAGTATGATGACAAGAAGATTGGGTAGGGCACATTGCTCACCATGGTGGACAATAGTGCAACCCACAACTTCATTAAAGAGGAGGCAACAGGGAAAATTTTCTTGAAATTTGTGGCAACTCAAGCTCATCTCAAGGCAGTGAGTTCTCCAATAGGCCAAGTTATTGGTATTTTTTAAAATGTGGAGGTGCACATCGGTGAGTGTCTTGGAAAATTCAACTTCACAGTTGTGTGGATGGATGACTATGAAGCAGTTTTGGGGTAGAATTTATGAAATGTTATGAAGCTATGATGGTTCCACATTTGAAGAAACTATATATTTATGATGGATGGGAGGATGAACCACTAGGTGTTACTACTATGGATTTCATGACAGGTGGATGTTATTTAATAACGATGGGTGTGGAGGACATCAAGCGAGATGAATAAGCCTATGAGAGTTTGAACCGTGCGGAGGCAAAACTATTAAGAAGACATATATTGTGTGAAAATTTTCTGATAGTATCCTAGAATCAACATGCAAACTAGAGGCGATGAAGGATAACAAGGATGTGAAACTGGAGACTCATCAGGAGGAGAGTCGGGAAGCATACATGTAGAGGTTGGAAGAAGAGGATCTTGACACATGTATTGAGATGTTGGAGAAGGAGGATGGAGAGTCTTCAAACTTCCCATCCCCTCCCTCTTTCTAGACCGAGCATGGGATAGGGATGATTTTCAACTGCTGAGGATAGTGAGATCCCTTAGAGTATGAGCAAGATGGAGGCAAGATAGATGCAATTAACAATAGGATGCGATGACGATCATGATGATGTGGTATGAATCCATTCTTGTGAAGAATATGTTACACTTGGATTAGATACCCAACTAGTCACCATCACAGGGGGATCCAACACATGATATTCTTGCAGAGTTACGACAGGATTTGGGTATGGAGCAGGTCATGGGAAAATTTATCTAGGTGTCAATATGGAGATGATGATATTTGCGATGGATTTTACTGGGACGATGGTTTTCGAGGATGAAAACCCCATTTTAGAGTGGGGGAGGATATGAGGACTACGTGTTAGCAGCCCTTAAGGGAGTCAAAAATTTGAATTCATAGTACGAGCATGCCCATGATGTACGACAGGCCCGTGTTCAGTTAAAGGAGACTTGGGTGGATTTTTTCGATTAAACGTGACTTGGGTGGAGGTATTCAGTTAAAAGCGACCATCATCGGTTAAAGGAGTGTGTGGTGTGCATAGTCGTATAACTTCCAGTTAAAGGTGACAGGTTTGTAGCAGGCACACCGTAGGGGGCAGGTGCCAGCCCAACATAATGAGCAACAAAGCTATGGAGGTTGAAAAATAAGGCATGGTGGGGCCATAGCTGAATAGGGCCACAGGAAGGGTGAACAAGTGGGCCACGGGTTGCTACACAGTGAACATGCAATCGCGAGCTACAGCTGAACCAAACAGTGGGTCGAGGGCCGAATTATAGTGAACGGGCCCGAGACGAATTGAACAATGGACCACGAGCCAAGTTGTAGTGAATTTTGCATGATAGTGAATGGTAATTCAGGGAATGCGCGACTTGTGCATGAATCGGGCAGAAGTGTGCAAGACACTACAAGGAGGCTGCACGACTATGTAAATATTGTAATTTTTTAAAATATCATTTCATAATTGTTTATTAGAGTGGGCAGACCTATTTTGGGAGTTTCCCCTCCCATTTGATATGTGTGTACGTTGTTTATTAATGTTTTATTTTACTGCATAAAAAATATAATTGATTGAAGATCATTGAAGTAATTTCTGCTACATGATAACACTAAGAAAAAATTGGTTCAATGTGAAGTAGGTGTAACTCGTAAACTCTAGTAGTGGAAAACAAACGAGTTAGGCAATGCCACACCATGCCTATATTTGATTATAAAACACCATTAACGTAGAATCATAACACTACATGCTATTAAATAAAAAACTTAATTTTAATGTAAATATAAAAGATACATGCCATTAAAATTTTATTTTCTTTTTAATTTTAGTCTAAATATAAACTTTGAATAAATCTAATTCGTTAGATTCAAAATATTAAATGCAACTCCACACAACAATAAGCCTAACACACCAAAAATATTATATGCTAGAAATTAAATTCAATTACACACAACATTAAGCATAAAACACCAAAAATATTATATGCTAGAGTTAAATGCAATTACACACCAACACATTAAGCATAAAACGATTAAAATAATTTTATTGATCCATGACACGTAACTGTTACACACAAACCCTAACAAAAGATTTGATTCACCCATGACACATACTATAATAATACTCGATACTTGAGGTAGTAAAGTCAACACACCACAAGCAACTATGCATGACAACTATCCTCACAAGTGGGTGGTCTTACCCTGCACTCTGAGGCAGTGTATAACCCGACATTACAAACAACACTAATTAAGAACTTCGATATGGTTTATGTTATTTTTATTGAACATATTAATAATTTCTTAAAAAAACTGAAATTTGTTTAGAATGTGTTTTTATGTTATAGACGGACTCGGCTCCAAAAAAAAATATTGAGCAATTAGATTGTGCAAATTACATGTATTGGCATAATGATAAATATTAAGAAGTTTTACTATTATGGAAAAAATATGTTTTTCATAGACATTGTTTAATAAGGTTATAATTTTGTTTGAAATTTTGTTTGAAATTTTGCCAGAATTTCACCTCCTTAAATACTGTAATGTTTTTAAAATACTGTACTATTTTTTCATTAAAGGATGTGGTTTTCCAATAGAAACGTCATCCTCTCCTGACGTCGAAGCTTCTTACACGCATGTGAAAGAGTTTTATTTTTTTTTTAAACCGCAACACTACAATCAAGCGCACGCAAAGACGATCGTTGCATTTTTATTTTTTGTATTTCAGGGCAGGTGAGATGGGAAAGAAAAAAGAGTGAATCAATAGGTATCATTGATTTATTTATTAATTCTATGCATGTGAACACCGAAGACTTGGAATTTTGTGCTTTTGGCGTATAGCAGATAGAGAAAAAAAAAATGATCAGAAAAAACTATAAACAATATACACGTTGTATACCGCTTGTGAAGACTATCCTTGCAACTTTTCACATTTAAGAGCAATTGGGATTGGAAAAATGAAGTCAATTAATGGGTATCATCGGTTTTTTAATGCTCTGCATGGGAAAACTCAACACTATTATTTAACATTGCTACATTTTGCGCGTTTCGGCGTATGCGGACAAGAGATAATTTTATATGTTATTATCAAAATTTTGTTATAATTTGACCTATTTAAAATATGGAGTTATCTATCTAGGTGGAGGAATATTGCGACAGTTCAAAATTGGTGGGAATTTGAGAAAAAAAAATCAAGAAATCTTGTAGTAGCAGTGTTTGAATTATGTTTTTTGATGATGGAAATGGATTCAACACCATCAGAAACCTCTAAAGCACCCAAAATAATATTAAAGTTCGATAACTATAACTTGAATTTACAAAAATCCCTGCCAATTTTTTTAAAATCTTAACCAAAATTCCATTAAAAACCTGGTGTTATAGCAAAAATGTTATATTTTGTCGACGTCAACACCCCCGACGTCGAATATTCCTACACCAAAGAGTTTTATTGTTTTTTAAAACCGCAACACTAGAATCTAGCACACGCGGCGAAGACGATCGCTGCAATTTTTTTTTTTTTAAGTATTTTAGGGCAGGTGAGATGGGAAAAAAAAGAGTGAATCAGTGGGTATCATTGATTTATTTATTAATGCTATGCATGTGAACACCGAAGACTATCATTGCACATTGTTGGCATTTTGTGCTTTTGGTGTATAGTGTTGGAATATTGAAAAATTCCAGAATAACAATGAAGAGAATAAAATCCCTTCTTCTAACACAGAGAAATTAAAATATTTCACTCACTGGAAACAGAGTTTCAACTCAGAAAAAAAATATATTTCATAAAAAAAAAATCTGTTACAAATTCTTCCTCTAACAGAGGGATTAAAAACGTGACTGCTGCTACAACACAATGCACAGAGAACACTTTCCTGTCTCTCAAAATAAAACACTGTCTCTCTCTGAAAAATACGCTGATGTGTATTTTCAATTCCACACTGCTGTGCATAAAAAACAACTCTATTCTGTGTTAAAACAAAACAAATACATTCATTTAGCCTCACGGGCCTTTCTTTTATATGTGGCGCACACATATAATATAAAAAAATAAACATAACTCAACCGACTATCGGGCCCACCGCCATAGCGCTTTTGAACGCGCGTTTTGCTATGTTGCGATGTTGCGATTGCGATGGGATTGCATCGCAAAAATCTGCGATCAAATATATGGTGGAACAAACAAAACTTTTGATTTTTCGATTTGCGATGGTGCGACGATTGCAAACATCAACATATGCGATCGGCTTACGGATGGGCGGACATATATGTGACTTGCGATTTGCGATGGTGCGATGGCGCGACGATCGCATCGCAACTTTCAACCGTCGTCTTAACACTTGCCATGCGGATTTGCGATGATGTGATTTGCGATCGCGTCACAAATATAATATTCAATGCCGCGTGGTCTATGGGACCCACGGGCCTCACACTTTATGGGAGGGTCATTTTTTTCGTTCTGCATGCGGAACTCACCATATCAACAAGACACTTGCTGGAATATCTTGCGATTTACTGCCTCTGCCATTACTCCGGCGATTTAAATTGGTAAGGCTTTAAAGCCTGATTCAACCCTGTAATCAAAGCTCTGCCTGCTGGCGTGACTTTGAGTCTTGGCCATTAACTCTGCTATTAATGAAAAACGGCTACCGCCTTATAAAATATCAAGGGGATCAAAAATCCCGTCTGTTCTGTACTGCACCTTTGAAGCTTTCCAATCCTTTTGGATTTTTTTCAAGACTGCAGGAAACCGCCTTAGCCTTGGCTTCAATGTGCTACAATCTTTCACTTCTGCATTTACTGCTGATTGAATTCAGCAGTTGGAATTAATTTCCAACACTCCCCCTTCATTTCAACTGCTGGGTTTTTCTGCATACCCATGCATTTTCTGAAATGTTCAAAGCTTTTCTGCGTAAGTGGCTTTGTGAGGATATCTGCAAATTTATCCTCTGTTCTGCAATGCTGCAGAACTATCTCACCATTTTTAACCAATTCACGTATGTAGTGAAACTTGGTGTCGATGTGCTTTGTTCTTTTATGAAAAACTGAATTTTTGGACAATGCAATAGTTGAGCTATTGTCACAAAAGATCACTGTCCCTTTTACCTGTTCTTGGCATAAACTTCTCAACATTTTTCTCAGCCAAACTGTTTGACACGCTACTGTTGTAGCTACCACATATTCCGCTTCTGCTATAGACAATGCTACAATGGGTTGTTTCTTAGAAGCCCATGAAATGGCTCCTGAACCCATGTGAAAAACATAACCAGAAGTGATCTTCCGATCATCTACACTTCCAGCCCAATCACTGTCAGTGTATCCAACTAAATCTGAACATTCTGAAGAAGTATATAAAATACCAAATCATTTTGTACCTTTAACATACCTCAGAATTCTTTTCGCTGCCTGCCAATGTGCCTCCTTTGGATTTTCCATGAATCTAGAAATTAAACTAACATCATGCATTATGTCCGGCCTAGTTGCAGTCAAATACATAAGGCTGCCAACTATGCTCTTGTACAAGCTAGGATCAAAATCCTTGCTGTTGTCCTCTCTGCTGAGTTTTAATCCCATCACTGTGGGAGTGATTGTTGCTTTGCATTCCTGCATGTTAAATCTTTCCAGCACCTCATTAACATACCTTGATTGTGAGATAAAAATCCCATTTTCTTCTTGTTCTACTTCTATTCCCAAGAAGTATCTCAATAAACCCATGTCAGTCATTTCAAATTCTTCTTTCATGAGTGTTTTAAAATGTTCAATAAGGTAATCATCATTACCTATAAAAATAACATCATCAACATATAAAAATGCAATCAATATTTTTCCATCTTTTTCTTTGATGCAGAGGGTGGGTTCTCCCTCACACTTTTCAAATCCATTTTCCAGTAGATATGAATCTATCCTACTGTACCATGCTCTTGGTACTTGCTTCAGCCCATAAAGAGCTTTCTTCAACTTGCACACTTTGTGCTCTTGGCCTTTCTTTTCATAGCCGATAGGTTGTTCTATGTAAACCTCTTCCATTAACACTCCGTTTAGGAATGCTGACTTCACGTCCATTTGGTAAAATTTCCACTTGTTTTGTGCTGCTATGGACAGCACTGCTCTCATGGTTTCCATTCTAGCAACCAGTGCGAAAGTTTCCTCATAATCTATCCCATGCTTCTTCTTATATCCTTTGAGAACAAGTTTGGCCTTGTGTCTCTCTATTTTGCCTTCAGCATTACTCTTGGTCTTGTAGACCCATTTTACTCCAATGACATCTTTACCTTTTGGGAGTTCAACCAAATCCCAAGTTTTTTTTCTTTCTATGGCATTTATTTCCTCATCCATAGCTTCTATCCGTTTCTTATCTTTAATAGCTTCTTCGAAATGAACAGGTTCATTAACATGACAATATAAAGCAAAAAAAGAATTGATACCTTCATTTGTTATATCTTGTTCATAAATATCTTTCAAACTTCTGAAATTCTTACCTCTTTCAGTAGGTGTACAAATGCTTGAAGAAGCACTTGAATTTCCTCCTTGTGGTGTGCTTAGAGAAGCACTGCCATTTCTCCTCAAGGGTGTGCTTTGATGCTCTTGTGTTGGTGCTGCTGTTTGGGGATGTATTTCAGCCAACTCATCATCATTTTCATCATGAGATAAACAGTGTTTAAAATTCACTTTTTTCTCTATGCTTCCATCCCAAGCTTTCTCTTCAATAAACTGAACATCTCTACTCACAATAAACTTCTTGGTGGATGGGTTATATAACCTGTATGCCTTGGATTCCTCACTGTATCCAATGAAAATACATTTCTCCTCCTTGCTGTCCAACTTCTTCCTTATCTGATCCGGAATGTGTGCATAAGCCACACATCCAAAAACCTTCATGTGTGTGACACCTTGCTTTGTGCCACTCCATGCCTCCTTCGGCACTTTGTTCATAACTGCTTTTGTAGGGCATCTATTCAAAATGTATGATGCACAATGTACAGCTTCAGCCCAATAATCATTCGGCAAATGCTTTTCCTTTAACATGCTCCTTGCCATGTCCATTATGGTTTTATTATTCCTTTCAGCTACTCCATTTTTCTGCGGAGTATATCTTGCTGTAAACTCCTTATGAATACCATTTTCTCTACAAAAACGTAGAAAATCTTTAGAGATATACTCACCTCCTCTATCAGTCCTTAGGATTTTGATGTGCAACCCACTCTGGTTCTCAACAAGTGCTTTGAAATTGCAAAATTTTTGAAACACTTTACTTTTGTTTTTCAAAAATTAAACCCAAGTTTTTCTTGTAAAATCATCTATAAATGTTAACACATAGTGGCTGCTTTCTAGCGATGGAGTTTGCATCGGTCCACACACATCTGAGTGGACAATCTCTAAGGGTGTTTTTTCCCTTATACTTTTCCCGGAAGGAAAACTTTCTCTATGTTGTTTCCCCAAGATACAACCTTCACAAAGGCTATCCAATTTCTCTATCAATGGTAAACCACTTACCGTTCCTTTTCTGTTCAACAAATTAAAACCTCCAAAGTTGAGATGTCCAAATCTAAAGTGCCATAACCAATTATCATCTTTTGGTTCGCTTTGGAAAGTCTCTTATGCAACTACTTCTTTCTCTTCACCATTCTTCAAATCTGCTCTCATTCTGAGAGGGAACATTCTATTCTTTGTCATCTTCACTTCAGCAATACACTATTTGCTGGGTGGTTTATCCATGATGGTACACACATCATTATCAAAGAAAACATTATACCCCTTATGGACAAGCTATCCAATACTTAAGAGGTTAAACATCATTCCTGGAACATAATACACATCTGCTATGGATTTCCTTTCACCTATCCTTGTTAAAACATTTACTGTTCCTTTTCCCGTAACAGAAACTTTGTTATCAGTTCCTAGTGTGACTTGTGACTTCACAATTTCATCTAACATAGAAAACATTGCTAAGTTTCCTGTTATATGGTTACTGCAATCGGAGTCTAGAAACCATAAATCCTCATTCTTTTCTTCAGCCATATTACAAGCTAAAAACAAATTATTTTGGCTGATATTTTCCTTAGTGAAATTTGCACTAGTTCTTCTTGCCATATCTTGCTGCTTCTTCCTACATTCATTAGCATAATGACCGTATTTTTTACAATAGTGACATTGGACATTGGACTTATCATACCTTTGTCCTTGAGCATTCTGCTGACCACTCTGCTGGCTGCTGCCTTGGCCGTGGCTGTGATCTTGACTGTTGCACCTTCCATGTAAATGTGAAGGGCTGTTCCTTCCACCTCTATTCTGGCTTCTGCCTCTTCCTCTCTTGTTTCCTCTGCCTTGCCTTCTTCCTCTTCCGAAAGACATCTGGGTCTTAAAGGCATGCTCAAGAGATGAGTTTTCACTCCTACCCAATCTCTGTTCATGGGTCATCAGTGATGCATGTAGTTCATCCACTGAAAACTTTGTGAGATCCCTAGTCTCCTCTATGGTGGTGACAATCACATCAAATCTTGAGGGTAAAATTCTCAAGAGTTTTTCCACAATCCTCTTATCTTCAAGAGTCTCTCCATAAGATCTTATTTGTGTGACCATTCCAATCACATGAGTGAAGAATGAGTCAATAGTATCTGACTCTTTCATACAGAGAGTCTCAAAGTCTCTCCTTAGCAACTAAAGTTTTGCTATCTTCACTTTTTCCATACCTTGATAGGCTGTCTTGAGAGTTTCCGATGCTTCTCTGGATCTCTTAGTTGCTGCTATCCTCGGAAACACACTCTCATGCACTGCTTGATACAAAAAGAAAAGAGCTTTGGAGTCTTTCTTCTTATTGCTCTTCAGCATCTCTCTTTTTGCCTGAGTTAACATATTAAACTCATGTGCATCTGCTGGCTCTTCAAAGCCTTCCTCAACAAATTCCCATAAGTCTTGGGAGACAAATAATGCTCTCATAGTTATTGACCAGTAGTCATAATTTTTCCCATTAAACTTTGGGAGATGGATATTTCCCATACCCATACCAGTGCTGGCTCCAACCATTCTGCACTCTTAACTATGATTCAAAAACACTTAACTGTGTATTTAAAATAACTGACTGTTCTGCAACAGTAACATAAAACTGTATAGATAAATACCTTTGGATTCTTTTGGCTGAGTCTTCACACTGCTGGAGAAGCTGCTGCAACAAAGAACTCCTTCCTTCAGCTTCTTTGACCTTCAAAGAGCCTGGACTAGCTCTGATACCATGTTGAAATATTGAAAAATTCCAGAATAACAATGAAGAGAATAAAATCCCTTCTTCTAACATAGAGAAACTAAAATATTTCAATCACTCGAAACAGAGTTTCAACTCAGAAAAAAAAATATATTTCATAAAAAAAAATCTGTTACAAATTCTTCCTCTAACACAGGGATTAAAAACGTGACTGCTGCTACAACATAGTGCACAGAGAACACTTTCCTGTCTCGCAAAATAAAACACTCTATCTCTCTCTGAAAAATACGCTGCTGTGTATTTTCAATTTCGCATTGTTGTGCATAAAAAACAACTCTGTTCTGTGTTAAAACAAAACAACTACATTCATTTAGCCTCACGGGCCTTTCTTTTATATGTGGCACACACATATAATATAAAACAATAAACATAACTCAACCGACTATCGGGCCCACCGCCATAGTGCTTTTGAACGCGTGTTTTGCTAGGTTGTGATGTTGCGATGTTGGGAAAAATACTGAGAGGGGGGGTGAATCAATATTTAGGACTTAATCAAAACTTTTTACTTTTCCATTCACTAAAACCCATACGCTAGTTTGCTGAAGCTAACTAGCGTATACACGCGGATATCCTTCATAAAACTCCCATATACACAGAGATCTTGTTATGCCATTAATTCTTCACTTATATCATTCCATCATTCATTCATTAGATGTTCAATAAACTGTAAAAATGTGCAGTAAGAATAGAATAAATAATTACACATAAGCAACACACATGAAAACCAGGATTTTAGGTGGAAACCCAAGTCGAGAGAAAACCACCGCTGCCGTTGTCTCAGCCTTCAATATTTTATTATAGAGAAAACATCTTACAACATATGTGCTGGCGCATCCTAGTACCAGTACGCAGGCACCCACCTGCGCTTTTTTACCAGCCTCTCTTGGAAGGGAGCTACGACCCCCTTCTCTTGTTTACCAACCTCTCCTGGAAGGGAGCTACGACCCCCTGATCTCGTTTACCAACCTCACCTGGAAGGGAGCTACGACCCCCTGATCTCATTTACCAGCCTCACCTGGAAGGGAGCTACAACCCCCTGACTGAAGGCTACAATCCTCAACACCAACATGGACCACGTTTCATCAATTTTCACACTGGATCCAAAGCTTCCTTTAGAACACAACTTGCAGGCCACTTTTCATCATATTTTCAGACTGGACCCACTCCACACATTTAAGCTCAATCATACATCAAAACTGATACTTATCAATTCAGACAACCCAGATCTGTAGAATACATCATTAACAGATAGCAACAACACAGCAGAACAAATCAGACATTTTATACTTCATACTTCAGCAAACCCTAATCTTCATACACGCTTTCCCTTCACTGATACCGCGTATATATGCGCTTCCATTCAAATCAACCCGCGTATACATCTGAACATTACAGAACACCCCATACGCGCTTTCTCTTCATCAAACCCGCATATATATGTGCTTCTGCTGCGACAAAATAGCATATAGATCTTCAGACATTATAGAGCAGCATACTTCTTCAGATCATATATTCAGTTCAGATTTAACCCTTTACTTCAGACAAATGTTCGCCTCATCTCAGATCTAAGCATTCCATAAACAGATCTAGAAGATACAAATACATTTCAGATCTAGATTCCCTTCTTCATCATTTTCTTCATAGGTGCATCACAGATTCAGATCTATCATCAAACTGTTACCCTTTCCATTTAGACATACTTCAGAGTGAAGTATTCATTCAAACCCAGACTCACGCACACACATTGCACAATGATTTTCTCCTCCTTATATAGATTTAGCCTTTTTCAATACCATGAGCCAAAACCACATCACTTCCGATGGGATTCCTGGAAGGGATCAAATAGACAACTTAGCGCTCAATAGAATGGGTCAATACCATGGTAGTAACCCCTGGTTTTACACAATTAGAGCGCAAATGACCATACGCGACTTGGCACGTCCTTTTCCGCGTACATACGCGACTTCCCTTAAGCGAACCCGCGTATTACTTGCGACATACACTTTTCATCATTGTTCTAGCACATACTGAAATTCCTTTCATCATAGCACATCAGATTTACACCCTTACCAAGTCCATCAAGTCAAGAATAGCTTCATCAAGCAGGTTGCCATCATCTTCATCAAGTGGGTTGCCATCAAGGACAACACTCTGCATCATATTGCCAACAATCTCCCCCTTTGGACTTGATGGCAACCACGATGGTGTTTGATCACAACAGATAGATATATTAAGCATAATGATATTCTCCCCCTATTCAAACACCATGTCATTCTCCCCCTTTGACATCAAGGGCAAAGGGTGGATCAAAACCAACACAAGGTTTTTCTCCTCATGTAGATAGAAGAGCGTTGTAGATCCGATGTGCATTGAAGTTACCATGCTCCCCCTGAGTTCATGTTGAATGTTCAAACATATTTTTCAATGACTCTATGACCTTCCTATCACCAAGGACTCATACTTACATCAAGGATCCAACCAAGTGGATTTACATAAGAGACTCAAATACCCAACCAAGTGGGTTTACACATTTTGACTCAACTACCCAACCAAGTGGGTTTACACATTTTTGACTCAACTACCCAACCAAGTGGGTTTACAAATTTGAACAAGTCCTTTCATGAATGAATATTACAATTTTTACATCATAGGTCTCAACATGACCTTTTCATCAAATTACAAGTATGACTTTTCATGACCAATACCAGAAAGACCTCAAGATAGAGATCATATTTCAGAACCATCATAATGCCAACAATGCATTATACTCATCAAGGCTAATGCTCCCCCTGAAAATGTGCATCCAAGCATCCTTTCCATATGTCCAAGGCTCCTCCTTAGCTTGTGCAACCTGAAGCTCTTTCAACAGCAAGTTATCAGCAACAATTTCTGCATGATCTGTCCTTATCTCTGAATCATAAGACTTCCATCTCATCCATGTGTGAAAGCAATGAAAAACTCTTCAGCAAAAAGAAAACAGGGCTCATCCAAAATCATAAGAAACAATGTAACATGTCATCATCATTTAGAACTGAGAAATAAACAGATACAGTGCCAATAATACAATCATTAATAGTCAGACTGATGCTCCCCCTGAACCTGTGCTCCTGATCTTGAGCTGTTAAACAAATTTTCTTATCACAAGTGCATACGCGACTGTCTCCACTATAACGCGCGTGTATACGCGGCTTTAGTTCACTGAACCCGTGTATGGAAAGTGACACATTGAAGATTTCACATTCCTTCATCTCCCCCCTGAAGTTGTATTACCTGTACCTGTCTTCTTCATATCAGATGCACTGTCAGAAGTAAACATAATCAGAATAACCAACACAATCATGAGAATCATCATACATTTCTCCCCCTATGATGATACATTACTAATCCCTATAATGTATCTCACATTTCTCCTGCAGTCATTCAGAGAAGTAAGCTTTAGAAGCGGATGACTGTTGTAGGGTCAGTATTCCCTACATTTCTGACCGGTCTTCCTTCTTTTTCCAGCTTTGCTTGAACTTTCTTATCGTGTGCTGGAAATTGTCGAATTTCTCAGATCTGTTCATCCTGAATTCTTTTTCCACATGTCCATACTTGTTAAAAGAATAACATCTTATGTGACCAGAAAAGTAAGCATAAGGATCATATTGTGTTCTTATATTCTTTCTTCTATTGCAATCAGCTGCTTTATGACCATACTTGCTGCACGAAAAACAATATCCCTTGAAGAAACCAGAGTACCTGTCTGAGTAGAATCTATTTGTTTGTAGCTGAAACAATCTGCTTCTGCAATTTGCTGCAACATGCCCATAATTATGACACTTAAAGCATTCAACATTATTGAATGATTTCCTTTGAGAGTTCATGATTGCCGGTTGATCTTTTGTTTCTTTTAACACTTCAAGTTTTGCATTGACATCCCTTGAGTCTTTAGCACTTCCTTGTGAACTAGATTCTCCTTTAACAGTTTCATGAAAACCAAGACCAAGTTTAATAGCAGGAGATCTTTGATTACTAAGAATATTTTCCAGAATCTTAGTACTATCTTGAAACTTCAAGATTTTATCCTTTTCTTCTAATTTACCTTTGAGAATGTTTACCTCAACCTCCAATTTTTGGCATTGCTGCTTCATACTTTCTTCTTTCCTTCTTCCTTCTTCAACTTGATCATTCAATTTTAGAATCTCTTCTTTCAACCCATTTTCTTGTTCTTCAAATGTCTGTAGAAGATCTTCATTCTTCTTATTTGATTTTTCCAGATCTTCTTTGAGAGAGATGATTTCTGCTTCAAGTCCTTCCTTTTCAAATGATAGAGGTTCTTCATTCTTCTTATTTGATTTTTCTAGATCTTCTTTGAGAGAGATGATTTCTGCTTCAAGTCTTTCACTTTGATTGGTTGCAAAAACATACAACTTTTGATACTTGTCTATATGTCCATTTAGTATTTCTTTATGTTCATTCATTCTAGAGATCATATCTTTGTAGACAAATTCTCTCTTATGAAATTGATTCCAATCATTTCTTTCATCATCGATTTTGAGATTTGCTTCTAGACTTATACTGTTACGTTCACTATCTTCACCATTGATTGCATAAGAAAGTGAATCACAAGAACAACAATCAGTACCTGTTTTGTCTTCTTCATTTTCTGCCGCACATGTCTTCTGAGATTTCTTTTGAGTAGCCTTCTTCTTTTGCTTCTTTGCCATAAGCACTTGTAGATCTTGGTCAGAATATTCTTCTTCCTCATCAGATACTTCATGTGTATAATAACTCTTTTTCTTTTCAAATTGTTTTCCTTTACCATGATTATCTTCATAAGGACATTTAGCAGCATAATGACCAACTTTTGCACAAGAAAAACATTTGAAGGGGAGCTTACCTTTGAATCTTCCAATTCCTAGTTGGAGTTTTCTCACAAAATTTGCTTCTTCTTCTTCTGATATATAATATGATTCCTTGACATCTTCCTTGTCTTTTATTTTTGCACATGCCTTAAAAGCAGCTTCTTTGGTTTGAGAGGGACCTCCTTGTCTCATTTCATAAGCAGTCAGAATACCATGTAGTTGAACAATAGTAAGAGTTTGCAGATCTTGCCTTTCTTCAATAGCTGATACTTTTGACTCAAATTTTGAAGTCAAAGATCTTAAGACTTTTTCCACCAGAGTTGTATCGGTTATGGTTTCACCCAAACTTCTCATACGATTTACAATATCATCTAAACGTAAAAAGAAACTGGCAATACTCTCATCACTATGCATCCTTAAATTTTCATATTCAATTCTGAGAGTTTGAAGTTTTGCACTTTTTACCTTTGTATCTCCTTCATAGCTCAGAATGATTTTGTCCCATATTTCTTTTGCTAAATTTAGCTGCATCACTTTAGCAAATTCTGGTTCATACATGCTTCCTAATAAGACGTTGACTGCTTTAGCATTGACTTCATATTTCTTCCTTTCTGCTGCATCAGTGGGAATGCTTGTCGGATATTGATAACCTTCTTCCACGATTGCCCATACTTCTGCACCAAGACTTTGCAGATATGCTTTTGTTCGTATCTTCCAGAATAACAGATTATCTCCATTGAATAGAGGTGGCCTTATAGACATTACTCCTTCATGAATTCCCATTGCGACGGATCTCCTTCAAGCGATCAAGCTTCTGCAGAAGGACCTGCTCTGATACCAATTGTTGGGAAAAATACTGAGAGGGGGGGGTGAATCAGTATTTAGGACTTAATCAAAACTTTTTACTTTTCCATTCACTAAACCCATACGCTACTTTGCTAAAGCTAACTAGCGTATACACAGAGATCTTGTTATGCCATTAATTCTTCACTTATATCATTCCATCATTCATTCATTAGATGTTCAATAAATTGTAAACATGTGCAGTAAGAACAGAATAAATCATTACACATAAGAAACACACATGAAAACCAGGATTTTAGGTGGAAACCCAAGTCGGGAGAAAACCACCGCTGCCGTTGTCTCAACCTTCAATATTTTATTATAGAGAAAACATCTTACAACATATGTGCTGGCGCAGCCTCTTACCAGCACACAGGCACCCACCTGCGCTGGTTTACCAGCCTCTCCTGGAAGGGAGCTACGACCCCCTGCTCTCGTTTACCAGTCTCTCCTGGAAGGGAGCTACGTCCCCTTGATCTCATTTACCAGCCTCACCTGGAAGGGAGCTACGACCCCCTGATCTCGTTTACCAGCCTCACCTGGAAGGGAGCTACAACCCCCTGACTGAAGGCTACAACCCTCAACACCACCATGGACCATGTTTCATCCATTTTCACATCGGATCCAAAGCTTCCTTTTAGAACACAAATTGCAAGCCACTTTTCATCATATTTTCAGATCGGACCCACTCCACACATTTAAGCTCAATCATACATCAAACCGATACTTATCAATTCAAATCACCCAGACCGTAGAATACATGTTCCGGGTACAGCAGCAACACAACAGTAACGTATCGTACATTTTATACTTTATACTTCAGCAAACCTCTAATCTTCAAGCGTTGTTTTCGCTTTTCTCGATCGACAATTGATATATACGCGCTTTCCATTCAAATCCATAATATAGAGTACATCCGTACATTAAGGTACCCGATACACGCTTTCTTCATCAAACCCGCGTATATACGTCACGTGACAAACTAGCGTATAGATCTTCGTACATTATAGAGCAAAGATACTTCTTCGTATCAGATATTCAGTTCACATTTATTCTCCTTGTTCGTATAGATGTTCGCCTCATCTTAGATCTAAACATACCATAAACAGATCTAGAAGATACAAATACATTTCAGATCTAGATTCCCTTCTTCATCATTTTCTTCATAGGTGCATCACAGATTCAGATCTATCATCAAACTGTTACCCTTTCCATTCAGACATACTTCATAGTGAAGTATTCATTCAAACCCAGACTCACGCACACATATTTCACAATGATTTTCTCCTCCTTATATATATTTAGCCTTTTTCAATACCATGAGCCAAAACCACATCACTTCCGACGGTATTCCTGGACGGGATCAAATAGACAACTCAGCGCTCAATACAATGGGTCAATACCATGGTAGTAACCCCTGGTTTTACACAATTAGAGCGCAAATGACCATACGCGACTTGGCACGTCCTTTTCCGCGTACATACACGACTTCCCTTAAGAAAACCCGCGTATTCCTTACAACATACACTTTTCATCATTGTTCTAGCACATACTGAAATTCCTTTCATCATAGCACATCAGATTTACACCATTACCAAGTCCATCAAGTCAAGAATAACTTCATCAAGTAGGTTGCCATCATCTTCATCAAGTGGGTTGCCATCAAGGACAACACTCTGCATCATATTTCCAACATGCGATTGCGATGGGATCGCATCACAAACATCTGCGATCAAATATATGGCAGAACAAACAAAACTTGTGATGTTGCGATTTATGATTGCGCGATGGCACGACGATCGCATCGCAACTTTCAATCGTCGTTTTAACACTTTCCATGCAGATTTGTGATGATGCGATTTGCGCGATTTACGATCGCGTCAAAAATATAATATTCAATGCCGCATGGTCTATGGGACCCACGGGCCTCATGCTTTATGGGAGGGCGATTTTTTTTATATATAAAACATATATATTTTTCGTTCCGCATGCGGAACTCACCATATCAACAAGACACTTGCTGGAATATCTTGCGATTTACTGCCTCTGCCATTACTCCGCCGATTTAAATTTGTAAGGCTTTAAAGCCTGATTCAACCCTGTAATCAAATCTCTGCCTGCTGGCGTGACTTTGAGTCTTGGCCATTAACTCTGCTATTAATGAAAAACGGCTACCGCCTTATAAAATATCAAGGGGATCAAAAATCCCATCTGTTCTGTACTGCACCTTTGAAGCTTTCCAATCCTTTTGCAATTTGTTCAAGACTGCAGGCAACCGCCTTAGCCTTGGCTTCAATGTACTGCAATATTTCACTTCTGCATTTACTGCTGATTGACTTCAGCAATTCGAATTAATTTCCAACATATTCCCGAAAGAGAAAAATAAGGAGAAAAATCTATAAACAATATGCACGATGGTTTCCTTGCAACTTTTCACATTTTGTGGCAAATGAGATTGGAAACATGAAGTCAATTAGCGGGTATCGTCAGTTTTTTAATGCTCTGCATCTGAACACTATTATTGAACATTGATGCATTTTGCGCGTTTTTGCATATGCAGACAAGAGAGAATTTTATATGTAAAAAAAAATGAACATCGTAACTACTCGGTTTTTGCATATCGTGAAGTATCATATCTTTAATTTTTTCAATGAATTTTATTGTGTTCTTAGAATTCTCACTTGATTGAAACCAGAATCTTCAAGCATATAGCAGCTATAAGTAGGAAAGTTATGAAATATTAAAATTAAGCATTGTAAAGCACGAAGTCTTTGTACTTGTTCAATACGGCTGTCGTTTTCTTTAAATTGTAATATTAAATTTCAACTGGCATCCTTGTCTGATTACATCCTTATCTGATTACAGATGGTAGGATATTCTAGAATCTATGAAATGTATGTCACTTTTATAGGTTGGAGTGCAGGATATTTAATTCATTGAACCATTGCTCTTTGGCGGATTCCAAATATTCCATGAATCTATGATAATTTCCGCAAATTTCCACTCACTAAATTACTGCTTCGTATCTCGATTTCACAAGAAAAAGAGAGTAGACTACAGTGCTGTAAATTGAACGCTTCGACGCCTGTCAAAATCGATGTTTAAAACTTAGTATCTTGTACCGAAATTTAGTATCTTCGAATTTGGAGTAATTGATACAATATTAAAACAATACAAAGATGCTTCCTCAACATACAGAGTTATGGAAAGATGGTAATCCAGAAAATACAGTTGCTGAAACTATATCATATGGGATTTTTTTGTAATATAGATTGGTGGAGATTAAAACATGTTGGATTGAGCAATTATAATGAAGCAAATATTTCAAACAAATTTTCAGAATAACCAAACATTATATTATGATTTCAAAAAATAGTAAAATTAATTCATATAGTTTGGTTAGCGCATCGACCTTCTGACATCACAACATAGTCAACAGTGCGGTAGTTTACTCAGCCGCACCGTTGACCTTCAAGAATGTGAGTAGGGCGACGCGCTAAAAATTTGTAGGAGCACTGCCTCCGATGTGATGAAAATTTTCTAGTGCACCGCCTCCGGTGTGTGACAAAAAAAGACGCACCCTTACTGGGGCATGCATGTTTTTTGTGGCGCACCAACTGTTTTTTTTTTCAAAAAAAATTATCTATGTATATTCCAAAATACATGTCTCACTTAATAAAAATATTGTATTTAATATGTCAATCATTCAGTGACATGAAAGGAGAGAAGAGAAGGAACAACATCAACAACAAGTGGACCAGTATAACATGGTTCACCAGTGGGAGGCACGAGAGAGGGAGAGAGATGTGTACCCTCACCCTATTACAATAGCTACCTAAGGTCTCCTAAGGAAGGTAGGCCTCCTCAAGTTCTATGAGGAGGCTAAATCCCTAAAGGACCATGGTGTGTTTCTGCGACATCTTATCCATAGGTGGAATTCCCACCTATAGGTTTTCTGGGTTGGACCTAACCAGTGGTATGCGCCAACTAAGGAGGTCATCTATTTCATTACTGGCCTATCAAGGAGAGAGGTGGATTTTCGCTCGTTCCCAGAGGTCCCAGTTGGCTATGCAGCAGGGAGTTCGTTGGTGTACTCCCAAAGATACATTAGCGGGGATATAGTGTCTCCTTCATATTTTCAGGTCTCCGGAGGTCAGTTACGTATTGCTTCATTTGGTAGTGAGGAGGTGAGGTGTGTCTCACTACTGATTTCGACCATTTCACACAACACCAGTGATGGACAACACATTATTTGCCCTCTTCTATATTATGTCGATTCTTTAGTACAGGAGCCATGATTTTTGAGGTGGTCTGCCATTTTTTACGGCAGTTCTGTACAACATTAGACAGATGTCGTGCTCATGCACAAGGGAGGGTGAACTCCCATTTTTATTTAGAGCTATTTTATTTATTTTTGGAGAGGTTTCCGGAGACGAGGCCTACTTTTCTTCGATAGCCAATCCTCCAAGTGTCACACCCACAACTCTCAAAGACAACTCATCACAAGTCAACGCTGGTCAACCCAAATTCAATGCAGCAGATTAGGGCTTCTGTTAAACAACTCAGATTTCCTCAATTTCAGTGCCTAGCAGTACGACCTATCAAAATCAGATTTTTGGTAGAGTTTTGAGGTCAAATGAACAAGGGTTTCCCATGGTCAACTCTGCAACAAAAAGCCCTAAACAGATCCGCAGAAAATAATAACTTCAGCTTCACATGTGTGAGGGGAAAAAGGCCTCCAAAGGCTATTGAACCAATCAGATCACAATGAGAGAATGTGTGATGAGTTGATGAAAAAATGGCTTCCAAGTGTCTCCAATTTATATCCCTTAGTGAGGGTGTGTGATGCATCTATTAGGCATGTGAGCCTACATTACAAATCTGGCCGACCTTGCACATGTGTGGAAAATAAATTCAAAATATATGTTCTTCTCATCCAATCAAGATGATATTTAGATCAATATTGCCCAAAATTAACACTCCCTCTCAACTAGGGAGAACTCCATCTGTCCACAATTGCCATCCATCAGTACCATCATGTAATTTTACCAAACATCGTGCTTCATCTTGTTGTAACTTGCTTTGTTGGCTCTTTCCCAGATAGAACAAAAAAAGGTGAGTCACAAAGACATCACACTCAGCTGGCCCGAAGTTAGCTTAGAGGTAAAAACCTCCCTTGGACTCAAAAACAGTCTCATACTAACTCAAAGTTAGTTTACTCACCCGAATTCAGTTTAGAGGTAAGAACCTCATCATACTTGATCCCAAATCAAGGTGTTGGACACATGCCATCATAGACATAGAGAGTATGACAATCTCCAATGCGTCTATCAGTCTTGCTATTGGTCTCTATCCACATTTCCCACCTCATTGGCCAAATGAGAGGTGCTTCCCATGAGTCTGAAAATCCATGGATAGGATACGTGCAGGGCACAAATCAAGTAGAGTTGAACCAACTCAATATCATAATGGTGGGCCAGAAGCACAACAAAGTTCGGCAAGCCGAGCCTCGTATGTTCTTATAGCTCCACGAAGCTATCCCCAAGCCCCCTAGAGCTCCCAGAGCTCATAGTCCAACTTAATCAAGACCCTCAGAATAAGGTCTTTCCATGATTCCAAGCTTCTCACCGAAGGTTAGGAAATTTACCTTCTCGAGGGGCTTCGTGAGAATATTTGTGAACTTCTCATCAGTTCCTATATGATCGAGCCTTACGACACCTCACTACACCATATCCTGAATAAAGTGGTACCTGATATCAATATGCTTAGATCGATCATGGAACATGGGTTCTCATAAAGATGAATCCCACTTTGCTTATCACAAAGGATAACGGTGGTATGTAGCACATGCCTAAACAACTCACTGAAGAGCTTTCGCAACAAAATCGCTTCACAATAGGACATACTCGCTGCAATGTATTCGGCCTCAACGACGCTTAAAGCCACCGACCTCTGCTTCCTGCTCATCCAAGTTATCAAAGAATAACCCAGGGTGAAGAAAAATCTAGATGTGTTGTTGTGATCCACCACACTTCCAGCCCAATCGACATTAGTATATCCATGGAGTCTCAAACTCCTAGTAGTGTATCTCAACCCATGGTTGATTGTGTGCCAAAGATATCTCAACAAATTCTTGGCACCAATCGAGTGAATGTGATGAGGATCAACCATATGGTGACTCAAATTGTCCACTGCAAAACATACGTCTAGACAGGAGTTCATTAAGAACATCATGGCACCCACTAGTTGTTGATACTGGGTAGGATTTGCTAGCACGGGCCCAACAATGTTTCCACACAACTTCTCGAAGTTGAGTTCCATCGTTGTCAACATAGACTTACAGTCCACTATACCAAATATCTCTAGTAACTTCATGACATATTTTCCTTTAGAAAGGAAAATCTCACCTGGCCTCTGCGAGACCTCCAAGCCAAGGAAGTAGTTATCAGTCCTAGGTCTTTCATCTCAAACTTGGAAGCTAGCTCCCTCTTACAATAATGAATGAGAGGGTTTGAACCTATCAGGAATATATCGTCCACATAGAGAACCAGAATGAGAGGCCTTTCTCTATCAACCTTAAAATAAAGTTTCAGATCAGCATTACTTCGAGTAAAGCCCGACTTCATCAAGTATCTATCTATCCTCTCGTACCAAGCCCTAGGGGCTTCGTTCAACCCATAGAGGTATTTATTCAACCTGCATACATCGGTGTCTCTATATCATAATTCGAACCCTAGAGGTTTCTCCACATATACCTCTTCCTTTATAAAACCATGTAGAAAAGCAATCTTCACATCCATCTGATGTAGACTCCATCCTTGTGTTGTAGCAAGGGAAATAATAGATCGGATGGTGGTATAGCGGGCCACAGGTGAAAATATATCATCATAATCTATGCCTTCTTATTTATAGAAGCCTCAAGCAACAAATATTGCCTTGTAATTTTTAGCGCTTCCATTAGATCCATGCTTGATCTTATCGAGCCATTTCGAGGTGACAATAGATTTGTCCTCTGGTATCAGAACCACTTCCCAGACATAATTTTTCATAATGGAATCATATTCTTCATGCATATCATCCTTCCAAACTTGATTCTTTATGACTTATTCAAATAATCGAGGCTCAGATTGTACTATCATACTCATGGCTACTAGATACCCTTGGTATATCTTCGGCTTCTTGCATTCACGCAATGTCCCCCTTGGGGAAATATGTCTCTTGGCATTTGTGAGAGTATCCCTGAGCCATGAGGGTCTTCTCTTATTTGAAGGAAGTGGATTAATAGGATCCATAGGTCCTTCAACATTGGGCATCAGGTCATCCTTTGACTCTTCCTACTTCCCTGATTCCTCATATTCTTTGTCTTCCTTGGAGCTAGGAAGAGTTCTCACTTTCTTGAGGGTATCATATTCATCGAAGGTGACATCGTGACATATATCCACTTCTCTTTGACCAGGGACATAGATTCTATATGCCTTCGAAGTTTCGTTGTAGCCCACAAACATTCCCTTCTTTCTAGAAGCATCCGTCTTTCTTCTCTTTTCTTTCAGCACATGAAAGTAAACAAGACAACCAAAAACTCTAAAATGAGAAACATTAGGTTTCTTAACAGAGAAGGCTTCTTCAAGATATTTGGAGTCCAGAGCAGAATTCGAGCATCTATTTTGAACGTACATATTTGTGTTCATAGCTTCTCCCCATAGAAACTTCGAAAGACCTTGGTCACATAGGATGGCGCTGACAACTTCCACAATGGTCATGTTCTTTCTTTCAGAAAAACGATTTTCCTCATGAGTGTACATAGTTGTGGTCTCCCTCATAATGTCAGCTTCTCTACAAAGTTCATTAAACTCATTTGAATCATACTCGTTCCCATTTTCGGTCCTTAGAACTTTGATTTTCTTCTCGGTTTGTTTTTCTACCAAGGCCTTAAAGGTATGGAACTATTTGAATGCTTCTTCCTTATTCTTCAAAAAATATATCTAGGTCTTGCAGGAGAATTCATATGTAAAATTAATGTAATAGGAACATCCTCCCAAGGATGTCACGGGCAGCATACCAGATAATTCAGAATGTATCAACTGCAAGATATCAGTTTCCTTTGTAACACTACAGGGGAATGATCCCCTTGTATGCTTCCCTTCGACACAACCCTGACATATAAATTCATGATCATATCTAAATTCATAAATTCTTGTCACCACCTTCCTTGCTTCGGGAAGGGTTTTATAATGAATGTGTTCAAACCTTCGGTGCCATAACTCTACTTGTAGAGTTGTATCACACGACATAGCCCCAATCGACTTCCTCCAACTTGGTAGAGTGTATCAAGTCTAAAACCAATATAAAGAGCTTCCTTGAAGTTCTTCTTCCAGATAAGTACCTTTCCATTAATGAATGCCACCTTGAACCCTTTGTCTTCCATTTCCGAAATGGACACAAGGTTATTCTTCTAATCAGGTACATACAACACATCTTGTAATCGAAGGACTTGACCTTGAGATAGATGGAGGCTCATAGTCCCTGTCCCTTTCATGGGATAGGTGGAATTATGTCCAAGGATAATTTCCATATTAGTATCCTTCTCAACCAAATAAGAGAGGGCTTCTTTATAACCAGTGAGGTGCCTTGAAGCACCACTATCAATTAACCAGACATCCAGGGTGTCAGGTGGAGATGCAGCAGAGAGGGACTCATTAGACTCATCTTACCTGGAATTTCTTGACCTCTTGAAAGGTTTTCCATTTCCACTGCGATAAGAGGGAGCCTTCCTTTTTCCTTTGAACCTGTTGTTCCTTCCATTCTCTCTCAAGTTGTTGTTGTCATCATCCCTAGGAGATTCCCTTCTATTAGGGCACTCTCTTGCATAGTGACCAGTATTGTTACAAGTGTAACATCTTCCCTTCCTTCCTTTGGGCCCCGCTCTTCCATGGTTTTCATTTCTTGGGCCGCCATTTTTTTTATTCTTTTGATAAGCGGCGAAGGTAGTACGCTCACTTCCAATTCCATTAGAGGCATACTTCATCATTCTTGTTTCCTCATGACTGCATCTCATCAATATTTCATCAGAATCAGGAATCACATTATTATTAAGAATAATGGTATTGAATACATACCAATCATGGGGGAGACCTCCAATTGCAATAAGAACCATCTCTCAATTGGATATTGCTTCACTAATAGCTAGGAGGTTATTCCTGATTTCAGTAACCCTCATAAAATAGGATTGAATAGATTCATCCTTTCCCTTCTTGATATTCTTCAATTGATTCTTGAAGAAAAGGATTTGATTAGCATTGCAAGCCCTGAACATTCTCACCAGCTTATCATACATCTCTTTATACATGTTTGGCTCAAAAATGTAAGCAACCATGTGCTTATGAATAGAATCCCAGATAACCATATTTTCTTTGATTTCCCCTTTTCTATGTTTCATCTTTGTGGAAACAACTACATTTGATGGAGGCTCTTGAATCTTCCCCTGCACATAGTCCATGACATCTTGATATTATAGTACCAAATCCAAGGACATCTTCCATGCATGATAATCAAAATTATCAATAAATTTATATCATCCTTGAAACCCTTGTAGGTTGAGGAGGCCATTTGCCCTTGGTAGGATTCCTTCCTTCAGTGATTGCTTCTAACACAAGATTGGACTTTGTCCTCACCTCATCTCTGATACCATGTTAAATTTAGATAACCATGTTGTTCTATGCCTGATGCAATTTTACTTCAATATTTTTTAGGCCTGATAAAAAATAGAAATCACATAAACATGAAAGTAAAATGCTGATAGAATAGAATAATAGATCAACATAAGACAAGCCAAATATAGACCGGATTTACAATTCCTTTTGTCCAACAAAGATATGAGATATTGTTGTGTTACGATAGTCAAGAAGATGCCACAGCCCGCAAAGTCTTTCTCGGTCATCCAATTCTCCACGTGTCACTCCCACAGCCCTCAAAGACATCTCATCACAAGTCAACGCTGGTCAACCCAAATTCAACGTAGGATAGCAACAAAAAATTCAATGCAACAGATTAGGGTTTCGGTCAAACAACTTGGATTTCCTCTATTTCAGTGACCAACGGTACAACCTATCAAAATTAAATTTTTGGCATATTTTTGAGGTCAAATGACCAAGGGTTGACCACGGTCAACGCTGGTCAATGCTGCAGCAGCAAGTCCTAAATAGATCTGCATAAAACAACAACTTCAGCTTCACACGTGTGAGGGGAAAAAGGCCTCCAAAGGCTATCGAACCAATCATATCACAATTAGAGAATGTGTGTTGAGTTGATGAGAAAATTACCTCCAAGTATCTCCAATTTATATCCCTCAGTGAGGTTGTGTGACACATCTATTCGGCATGTGAGCCTACATTACAAATCTAGTAGACCTTGCACATGTGTGTAAAATATATTCAAAATATATGTTCTGCTCATCCAATCAAGATGATATTTAGATCAAACTTGCACCTCTCTGAAAGAGGAATCCAACAAAAATATTACCATCGTCATATGAGTAGTGCAACATGGATTTTGGACCTAGTTGCCCAAAATTAACACTCTCCAATTTGGATCCTTGGTGAAAATCCTCTTCTCTTTCTTCCTGACATAATGAATAATCTCAATGGAGGTTTAGTAGGAATATATATTTGTATAGAAACCTTTTCCAATTGAAAAATACAAGTGTTCTTTTTTTTTTTCTCTTTAATACAATTTTTAATGAGAAAAAATAAATATTCCAGTCAAAATTTATGTTGATGGTAAGTTGCATACCCATTAAAACCTTGATTTGTAAAATCTTCAAAATCTGACCTTTATCCTGATGTATCTTTAAAATTTCAACCTGCAGTACTATTATGTGTGTTCTTTGCAACACCATGGGTTTGACCAAATTTTGATTTAATAAGTGAAAGTTATGGTAACTTCTCAAAACTTGTTGGGTCTTTCCCTTTTCCAAACAACAAACTTGTATGGAATGTGTGGTTTTCAATTATTCACACATCCTTTGAAAAATTTACCTAAAATATTAGGTTATATCCTCCTTCCAAAGGAACTAGTAGCACTCAATTTAAAAGTTCAAAGCTTCATATATGATAGTTCTATCAAAAACACCTATTTCACATTAGTGTTTTACTAGTAAAAAAAACTATTTTCCACATTGTATATTTCCAAAATTATAGCTCTGTATTACCAAAAATTTATATCATATATACTTTGATGTCTCCTTAACTTCCTAAATTTTTCATAATCTAAAACTACAGTAAAAAAATTTATAGTGAAAATCCTAGATGGCTTAATTTTATGGTTATTAAAAACCCCAACTTCCATAGGAGATATATTATAAAATATAGTTATTTAAAAGTTGAATGTTTTATAAAAATTACTTTTCTTTGTTTCTTTAGTATATTGAGAATTTCATTATATGAAAAAATTCCTTAAAAAACTTATAGTGGGAATCCTAAGATGACTCATTTGAAACTAATTCTCAAACTAGTCACAAACCATGAATTCCATATGCTATATCTTATGAAGTGTAATGGGCTAGAAACTAACAATTTGACCATAGGTACCCTAATATTTATTCTTAGTCTCCCAAAACAATTTCTATCTAAAAATTCTCAAAAAATATGTTATTGTGAGAAAACTAAGATATCTTGATTTAAGGAGCAAAACCCTAGGATCATAGTATTTGTTACCAAATGTTGGACAAAAAACACCAAAATATCCTAAAAATAGGCAGAAAAGAAACTCTATGCATTGAGAAATAGAGATATGAATAAAGGATACACTTATTCACGGGGAAAACCTCATTTTACCTTAGAACATAATAATTCAATATCTATAGATTTGCATGGGGCTTTATGATTAACATAGAGCTTTGTCTAGGATTTAATAGAATTATTGATAATTATTATATAACTAATAGCAATAATTAGATTAACAATTGAATGTCAAGAATTCATTTAATATGATGTAGTATTCATATTCATGTAGCCATGGTGATGTTAAACACACCATCATATGTAAAAATTGGATTACTATGATGCTAAAAGTAACTCAAGTCAAGACTTCAATGATGGAAGGAAGGACTCTCCCAATGGAAATAGGTTTTTAATCTTGAAGACTGAGGAAAATATGAGCCATTAGGTAGCATGAATTCCAATCCAAAGGCCGTGTATTTAAATTGTATTGGTTTACTATTTTGTTAATATAACTAATATTTTCATTAGATTCATACAAGTGTAAACAATCACTATGAAGGATAGTGTTCATATAATTGAGTTTATGATTTACATATTTCTTTTATTGAAGTTAATATGCTCAATATTATTTCCATGCATTAAAATATATTTTTGACCTATAGTTATGCGAATGGCTAACTATATCATTTATATATGTCTGGTAATGGTTGAATTTAAGTGACTTTGATGAATTTATTATGGTTTACCATAGTATATTATGAACCAAAGTCAACAATGCATCATTATAGTTGATAATTTGCAACATTATGATTGATTTCACTTCTATGTAACAATGTGACATTAAGAACTTAACTTCAATATTATGCCACATTGCAACATTAAAAAGTTGGCTTCAATGGAATGTCACATTCTGACATTATGGATGATTGCAATATTATGTCACATTTTCATGTTATGATTTAAGGAATATTAAATATTGATAAATGTTTACAAACACATTATTAGCATGAGAAAATTAACACTTTACTAGATAAGGGATGCTATTTTGTATTTTGATGATATTCCAAAAAAATTAACACAATTGGGGACTACAATTCACTTATGTCACATTGTGAAATTAAAATATTACTAATAATTATGGAAATAGTTCACTCTAGTTTATTATAGTTTATTACTATTGGTTATAGTAAAATATGGTCAATTTTAGTTTATTTTGGTTACCTATTATTCATTGTAATTGATGTTAGTTAGTTATGGTTAATAAAGGTTGATTATTATGGTTGAGTTCTATATTTTGTCACATTACATCAATAAAATGTTGATATTTACATAAATAAAATGTTGGTATTTGTTTAACATCAATGTTATATGACATCACAATATTTCATAAACCCAAAATTAAGAGGACAATTTCAATATTATGTCACATTAAGACATTTAAAAGTGATAATATCATTGACTTGAATGTTACGTAAGTTTGTGAGAATTGAAGAAAAATAAGATAAATAGACAAGGTTGAGAATTTAATTCTTATTCATTATAGTTGATTTTTGTTAATTATGGTTAAAATGAATCACTACTATAGTTTCCTTCAATATTATATCACATAACATTGAGAGGTTGACTCAAGTATTATGTTACATTGTGATATTATGGTTCACATCAATATTATATCTCATTGAAACAATAAAATACTTCAATGTTGTGTAATGCTATGGAATTAATACACACACAATGGAACACACATTTTTGGGAAACCCTTCAAGAACTTCCCCCTATTTCAAGGATGGTACCTAAAATAAAACATGCAAGTATAGTTTTGGAAGAATAACTAGGTGACAACATTGAATGAGTCCCATTAACACCATGAAGGATGTCAACTTAGAGACTTGACTTTGACCTCCTACTTGTAATTAATGGCACTCAACCACTTTTACTAGGCCGCTAAACTATATTTACTTTGAAATATTATGTCACATCTTTAGTATAAAGAAATTTTATTCAACAAAATTTCGCATTATAATATTATAGATCACTACAATTCTATGTCATATTAGTGTTATAGGTGCTAAAATACCATGCCAAATTGTGGAATTATTAATGATTATAATAATATTAAAAAAACATTCTATAATCATAATAACTTTTAAGTTTTTTTAAAGGTTTTTAATTAATTACTATATAATTAATCTACAAATTGTATTTCAATTAATATTTTAAAATTAAAATTTAATATGGATACTTAAAAAAGAGAGTATTTTACATATTCATACTCAAAAAATTATGCAATATTTAACTTAAAATAATGAATATATGTCTATTTTATGGCCACAATTTAACTAATTTATGTTTTGTGCTTTTAATTGGAATATGAATATACAATTTTTACTAAGTTTGTTATTTTTCATTATTTAATTTATGTTTTAGAATGCATAAATAAATTTATAACGCTCAATTTGTACATACTTTATAATTTAAACTTACAATTTCAATACATCCCTACCTAACGAGATAATCCAAACATAAAAGAAATAAACTCTAAACTATTTATATTTAAACTTTAAAACTAAAGTAAGTTGATTATAAATCAGTTTTAATTTTAAATATACTAATTTTTTTTTTATAAAATATTACTTTAATATAATATAATATATATATATATATATATATATATATATATATATATATTACAATTTAGTAAAATAATATTAAAGTTAAGTAGTCAATTTATAATTACATATAAATATAAACTTAGTTGGAATCTTAATATATATAAATAAATCAATTTTGTCTTTTTTTAGATTTAATTTAATATAGTAAATAGGATCAAACACACGGAAATGAAATATCAAGCATATTTAGCTCAAGGAGTGTGCGGATCTCTCTGAAGAGATTTCACAACAAAGAGGTAAAGACTTCCACAATTGGATTCCCACAGTATCATCTAGTGGGTAGTGGTTGCTTTAGCAAGGTATACGATGGTGAGCTTAAGGATGGGAAAAAATTAGCCATGAATATTGTGAAGGTGGGGAATACGAAGGGAATTGACCAAGTCATGAACTAGGTTGGAATCCTATCGCAGCTAAACCACTAAAGTCTCGTGCCCTTGTAGGGTTCATGCATGGAATCGAGTCCCATTGGGACGTTGTATCATCAGCTCCACAAGAATGAGTTTCTCGATTAGAGGATTCACTGAAGTATTTCTTTCTAGATAGCATAATTCCTTCATATTTCCATTCCCTAGCTTACACACCAATATATAACAGAGATGCCACATCCTCCAATATTCTCTAGGAGATAAGTTGAACACTAAGGTCACATGCTTTGGCCTCTACGGGTTTGTAAAGAAAGACTTTGGACTACATGGATCTTGAATGCTACCATATCTATCAACTCACTAATAATTCCAATTCTTATAACTAGTTTCTCAAATTCATGAGGTCTGATCATAAAGCCATAGATTTCTATTTAGGGCTAGATGATGTGAGCAACATAGTTTATATGCTGAAGAAATAGTTGGAGGGAAATATTATGGAGTTTTTGTATCCTCTTGAATGCTTATTCATCTCAGCTAGTTTTGTATACAAAAAATGTGATTTCATCTTAGGTGTTGGGTTGCTAACAAGAGAATAAACTGGAAAAATCAACCATTAATAAATAGATAGGACAAGATGACTATGAAGGAATTTGCAAAGGAGTAAACATATAATTAATCCATCTATGCTTACTCTCCTAAAAGAAACTAAGCACTGCTACATGGGGTCAATATAACTAAAAGTTATGAATTTCTTTGATCTTCCATTCTCTCCAAAGCTGCAGATAGTTAAATTAGCATTACCAAGTACACCTAAATTGACCTGAATAAGATTTAATGTTGTGATTGTGAATCTTTACAAAAATTTAAAATTGACCTATTGTAGTGCACCATGATATGTCACACAGACACAAAAAACTAATGCATTGATTCCATGTGCTCCACTATGTCAGGAATTCGATTTGTGAGTGCCCAAGGGAGTCAAAAAACCGAAGTTGTAGTACAAGCATGCCCATGATCTGTGACAGTAACTTGCTTCCAGTTAAAGGTGACTCGGGTGGAGGCGTTTAGTTAAAGGCAAATCGATTGAATAATTTTGGTTAAAAGAAACCATCATTGTTTAAAGGCGCATGCGACGTGTGAATTCATATAGCGGCCAATTAAAGGCGATGGGGTTGTAGTGGGAACTTTGTAGCGGGCAGGCGCTCGCCCAAATAATGAGCGAGCGAGTTATGGAGGTTGAACGATAAGGTGCAGTGGGGCCACGGTTGAATAGGGTGAAAGAACAAGTGAATAGGCGGGTCACAGTTTGTTGCATGGTGAACAGGTGACCGCAGGCCATAACTGAACTGAACAATGGGCCAAGAGCCATATTACAGTGAATGAACCCCAGTTGAAATGAACGGTGGACCATAGGTAGATTTTCAGTGAATGTTGCACGATAGTGAATGGTAATTCAGGTAATGTGCGACTTGTGCACGAATTGGACAGAAGTGTGCAGGCTGCTACAAGGAGGTTGCACAACTAGTAAAGATTGAAATTTTGTAAAATATCATTGCATAATTGTTTATTAGAGTGGGGATACTTATTTCTGGAGTTTCCCTTCCCAATTGATATGTGTGTACAATTTTTATTAATGTTTTATTCTGTTGCATAAAGAAGATAATTTATTGAAGATAATTGAAGTAATTTGTGCTACATGATAACACTTCGAAGAAATTAGTTAAGTGTGAAGTAGGTGTAGCTTGTAAACTCTACTAGTGGGAAACAAAAAAGTTAGATGTTGTCGCACCATGCATATGTGTGGTTGGAAGACACCACTAGCATAGGGTCGTGATAGTTGGTATCAAAGCTAGTTTTGCGGAAATGGTGATTTTATAAGTAATGAAGGAATATGACAACAATGGTTGCAGTTGGTATTGAAGCGGAGAACTCTGTAGTTGTTCACAGTGCAACATTAGGGAGTTTGGAAATGGCAAGGGAGAAGGTTAGGGTCGAGCTAAAAAATTAAATGTATGGTCGCGACACGTTCTCAAGAAAAGTTGATGGAGGGTAATGTTGAAGAACCACAGGTGACAGGTGAATCTAGCTTGAGTCATGAGACAGTTTTCATGAACAATATTTTGGACCGTATTGATGAAATAAATGCATAAATAGATGCATTGAAATTTGAAAATTATGAACTTAGAGATAAGTTCACACAACAGGAGGACAACCATGGAAACCTCAAGACACGATATGAGTATCTTGAGTGGCAGTATGGGAAGAATTTGAATAAAGTCAAGGAATTTGAAACTGCGAAGGATCAAGGATTAGAAGAGATCACGAAGCTATGGAATATTCTTGATGAGGCTCTAAATGAGATTGCAATCTTGAATAGGGTAGTTTGGAATGGACCTATTGGAGGAACTTCCCATATTAAAATTAAGGAACACGATTTGTATGATGGGGTGAGAAGCGCAAAGACACTTGGGAAATTTTTATAGGATATGGATCAATAATTGTAATGCTCAAGGCTTCCTAATGAAGAGGCAAAGGTAAAGGTAGTTTCTCAATTTCTTACAAAGGATGCCAAGATGTGGTGGAGGAGGAAAGCGGATCCTATTTCTCATGGTGATGCTGAGGACATATTTACTTGGGAAGAAACAAATGAAGCGTTGCAATCTCACTTTAGCCCACAAGATGAGACTTGGGATGTGAGAACAAAGATCAAATACATTAAGCAAAAAAGGAGTCTACAGGCATATCAACGGGAATTTATGAGTGTGATCTTGGAACCACTAGATATGGAGAAGAAAGACAGGGTCTTCAACTTCATCATTGCATTGAAGCCTTGGGCATGCAATGCGGTGAAGAGGTAGAATATCAAAACAATTGAGGTTGAATTTGCTGCAGTTGATAGACTGGTGGATCATTATGATGAAGCGACTAAAGAGAAGAAAAATAAGTCTGACAAGCTGAAATAGAATTCTACAAAGGAAGATAGTGTGAAATTAGGTGGAAAAACAAAGGCAAAGAAACCTCTAAAATGTTGGTTGCATGGGGAGGATCACACGGGGAAGAATTGTCTTTTAAGACCAACAGTGACAACTTTTGCACAATCTGATGAAAATAATAAGGAAGAACATGTAGTTGGGAAGATTTAGATATTTGGTGTTGTAGCAACAATGAAGGTTGTCCCAAAGCATGATCTTGAGATGAATAATTTTGAGTATCTTGATAAGAAGATTGGGTAGGGCACATTGCTCACAATGGTGGACAACGGTGCAACCCACAACTTCATTAAAGAGGAGGCAACAAGGAAAATTTGTTTGAAATTTGTTCCAACTCAAGCTCATCTCAAGGCAGTGAATTCTCCACCAGGCCAAGTTATTTGTATTGCCAAAAATGTGGAGGTGCGCATCGGTGAGTGTCTTGGAAAAGTCAACTTCACAGTTGTGTGGATGGATGACTATGAAGCAGTTTTGGGGTAGAATTTATGAAACATTATGAAGCTATGATGGTTCCAAATTTGAAGAAACTATATATTTATGATGGACGGGAGGATGAACCACTGGGTGTTACTACTGTAGCTTTCATGACTAGTGGATGTAAGTTAATAACAATGGCTGCAGAGGACATCAAGTGACATGAATAAGCCTATGAGAGGTTGAAACGTGCGGAGGAAAAACTATTAAACAGACATATATTGTGTGAAAATTTTCTGATAGCATTCTGGACTTAACATGCAGACTAGAGGCGATGAAGGATAACAAGGATGTGAAACTGGAGACTCATCAGGAGGAGAGTCGGGAAGCATACATGTAGAGGTTGGAAGAAGAGGATCTCGACACATGGATTGAGTTGTTGGAGAAGGAGGATGGAAAGTCTTCAACCTTCCCATCCCATCCCTCTTTCTAGACTGAGCATGGGATAGGGACGATTTTCAGCTACTGAGGATAGTGAGATCCCTTAGAGTATGAGTAAGATGGAGGCGAGATAGATGTGATTAACAATAGGATGCGATGACGGTCATGATGATGTGATATGAATGCATTATTGTGGAGGATATGTTACACTTGGATTAGTTACCCAAATAGTCACCATCACAGGGGGATCCAACACATGATGTTCTTGCAGAGTTATAACAGGATTTGGGTATGGAGTAGGTCATGGGAAAATTTATCTAGGTGTCGATATGGAGATGATGATATTTGCGATGGATTTTTCTAGGATGATGGTTTTCGAGGATGAAAACCCCTTTTTAGAGTGGGGGAGGATATGAGGACTTCGTGTTAGGAGCCCCTAAGGGAGTCAAGAAATTGAACTTGTAGTACGAGCGTGCCCATGATGTACGATAGGCCTGTTTTCAGTTAAAGGAGACTCGGGTGGAGGTTTTCGGTTAAAGGCAACTTGGGTGGAGGCATTCAGTTAAAAACTACCATTATCGGTTAAAGGAGCATGCGGTGTGTCGTATAACGGCGAGTTAAAGGTGACAGGGTTGTAACAGGCACACCATAGGGGGCAAGTGCCTGCCCAACATAATGAGTGACCAAGTTATGGAGGTTGAACAATAAGGCATGGTGGGGCCGTAGTTAAATAGGGCCACAGGGCGGGTGAAAAAGTGGGCCATGGGTTGCTACACAGTGAACATGCAATCACGGGCTACAACTGAACCAAACAGTGGGTTGAGGGCCGAATTACAGTGAACGGTCCCAAGATGATTTGTACAATGGACCAAGAGCCAAGTTGTAGTGAAAATTTCATGATAGTGAATGGTAATTCAGGGAATGCATGAATTTTGCATGAATCGGGAAGAAGTGTGAAAGACGCTACAAGGAGGCTGCATGACTATGTAAATATTGTGATTTTTAAAAATATCATTTCATAATTGTTTATTAGAGTGGAAAGACCTATTTTGGGAGGTTACCCTCCCATTGATATGTGGGTATATTTTTTATTAATGTTTTATTTTGCCAAATAAAAAAGATAATTGATTGAAGATCATTGAAGTAATTTCCACTGCATGATAAAACTAAGAAAAAATTGGTTCATTGTGAAGTAGATGTACCTCGTAAACTCTAGTAGTGGAAAACAAATGAGTTAGGCGATGCCACACCATGCCTATATTTGATTAGAAAACACCATTAACGTAGAGTCATAACACACTACATGCTATCAAATAAAAAACTTGATTTTAATATAAATATAAAAGATACATGCCATTAGAGTTTATCTAATAACATTAAAATTTTATTTTACTTTAAATTTTAGTCTAAATATAAACTTTGAATAAACCTAATTCTTTAGATTCAAAATACTAAATGCAAATCCACACAAAAATAAGCCTAACGCACCAAAAATATTATATGCTAGAAATTAAATGCAATTACACACAACATTAAGCATAAAACACCAAAAATATTATATGCTAGAGTTAAATGCAATTACACACCAACACATTAAGCATAAAACGATTAAAATAATTTTATTGATCCATGACACGTAACTGTTACACACAAACCCTAACAAAAGATTTGATTCACCCATGACACATACTATAATAATACTAGATACTTGAGACAGTAAAGTCAACACACCATAAGCAACTATGCACGACAACTATCCTCACAAGTGGGTGGTCTTACCCTGCACTCTGAGGCAGTGTATAACCCAACAGTACACACAACACTAATTAAGAACTTCGATATGGTTTATATTACTTTTATTGAACATATTAATTTCTTTAAAAAATTGAAATTTGTTTAAAATGTGTTTTTATGATATAGATGGACTCAGCTCCAAAAAAAAATTTGAGCAATTAGATTGTGAAAATTACATGTATTGGCACAATGATAAATATTAAGAATTTTTACTATTATGGAAAAAATATGTTTTTCATAGGCATTGTTTAATAAGGTTATAATTTTGTTTGAAATTTGGCAAGAGATTTTTTATCAAAATTTGACCAGAATTTCACCTCCCTAAATACTGTAATGTTTTTAAAATAATGTATTGTTTTTCCATTAAAGGATGTGGTGTTGCAGTAGAAACGTCATCCTCTCCCGACGTCGAATCTTCCTACACGCATGTGAAAGAGTTTTATTGTTTTTTAAAACCGCAACACTACAATCAAGCGCACGCAAAGACGATCGTTGCATTTTTATTTTTTGTATTTGAGGGCAGGTGAGATGGGAAATAAAAAGAGTGAATCAGTGGGTATCATTGATTTTTTTATTAATGCTATGCATGTGAACACCGAAGACTATCGTTGCACATTGTTGGCATTTTGTGCTTTACGCAGGGGCTGCACTGATCGAAGCTTGCAATAGCAACAAGAGGCTGAATGGCCTTGTCGAGTCTCTTTTCTGCCTTTGATCTCTTAAATTCCTTTACATGAACCTATTTCCACTGTCACGCTCTATCGGCTTAAACACGGTCTCCTGCCTTCAACAACCTTGGCGTCCCTAGGTGTTTTCGCAAACCTCTGGCGAACCTTAAGCTAATATAAGAGAGACAGATACTACCTCAATAGCTAATATAAAACTCAGAGTCTCAGGACTCAAGAATGTGGAAAAAATTCTTCTCTTTATTGATATTTGATATTGATTACATAAATCTAATGGACTCTAATTTCTTTCCTGAGATTGAATGTTTTAGCATTTACCAGTGATTGCTTCTCAGTAAATGAGATAGTGTTTTGGAGGCTTCCTGGCTGAAAACAGACTCAGTCTAAGAAAAAATATAACACACACATAAGACTTTACAATCTATAGATATTGCCACTTTAGGTTCTCACCAGTGCCCAACACACTGATGCGCAGGCTTCTTAGATTGACCTCTAGACTTGGGTCACACCTCCGTGATGCAAGAAGATCAAGCTCAAAGCTTGTAGATTCAGAGCAGGAAGGTTGTCGACTCTGACTCTAAACACACACACAAAACTCTAACAATCGATGCTGAATGACTGAGCCTTACCCTCCTTATATATAGTATGACGGGGGACAAGCAATCATTTTGAATCTGACCATGACCAAAAAACATGGAGAAGGAATAATTGCTTTCGGGTAATGCCAAAGCAACATCCGCACAGAGATTCCTTCATCTGGACGCTGACATGTGGGTGTCAGACACAAAGTGGATGCCTTTTTGGTACAAAAGGCCCACGGGGAAACTATTACGAATATTTACACATAGGATACTTTTTTACCGGAAAATTCCTCGAGAAAAATAGGTCACTTTAATCCCGTGACTGGGAGACAGTACAAAGTGGAGACTTTTAAATTTCTTTAGTGGAGTCCACGAGAACCACTTTCTGCTGGGTCTTCTAGGATTTTTATTCCAGGAAATCTGTACCTTTGATATGTTGTGTCATTCCAAGATTTGGTGTAGATTCTCCTGACAATCATAGGCTTGTTCAGAATAATTTGGTGCTTGATCTTTGTCATTAATAACCATTGATTATGTTGTCTTATGTGTTGCATTAAAATTTTTGAATCTTCTACATAACGAATATCACCAATCTTCTGACAGGGTGTATGAAAACACTCACCAACTCCATTATCAATACACCATGTACATTCACTTTGGAAATAAGATTCATAAGATATAGGGTCTATAGCAGTCTTGTTAAGCCCATAGTCACTCCACCAGTCTTGTAGCTAGTCTGGCTGTTGATTACCCTGCATGATCCAAGTAGCACCAAATTTGAGTTTAGTATAGTGGGTTTCATTTTTTCCATCTTTTTTTAGCAGATCCCACCATAATTTTTTGTATCCTGAGAAATTATAAACGGTGTTAGGAAATATTAAATCTAGATTATTTCCTGGTCATTGGCTAAAATTAGCCCATGTCCATTCAGGGTTCCTAGTTCTGTTGATGACCAAGTAATTATGATAGATTTTTCTTCTATCACCTCCTTCTAACCAGATAACTAAGATATCAAGAAATTCATTTTCTAATGACTGTTTAGCCTCATATGATGCTGCCATACTTTTTGAGTATACCATGTCGTGAATCCATTTACTGCCTTTTGGATATACTCATCTTTCTAGTACAAGATGTTGAATATCTGTATGGTTTTGTAGATTGGCATCCAGAACTTTGGTATTTCTGACTTTCCAAGTAGGCTTCCAATCATCTCTACACTCAGCCCATTTTTTTTCTTCATGAATGGTTCTTAAAATTTCTCTTTGATGACTTTGATCCCATTCTATTACTATCACCATTACTTGCTCCTTTTCTTGTTCTTGTTGTTGGATGAATTCTCGGCTTAAGAAATATGGCAAGTGGTTTTATGCTCCTTTGATATGTTCAACATCAAAATAAAAATTTGCAAAAATTGCTTGCCATCTAGCAAATTTGGCTTCACCAAGTTTTTTAATGTCCTTTGTAAGGACCTTTCCTAATGCTGATACATCTGTTCTTAACAAAACAAATTTATTGACAAGATGTATTGCAAACTTATCAATACAATTCGAAGCAGCCTTTACTTCTCTTTCTATGTCAGAATAATTTTTCTCTGTAGAACTCCAGGTTCTGGAAGCAAATTGAACTACCTGCTCTATCTTGTCTTTCTTCTCCTTCTTCTGTTTCAGTACACCTCCCCAACCAATGTCGCTGGCATCTGTTTCAACAATTTTAAAATAATTCTCAATGTCAACAACATATAAAATTGGTAGAGTTTTTACCTTGGCTTTGATTTGCTTGACGGCTGCAGTATGATTTTCTGTCCAAGGTGAAGTATTTTTTCTTAATCTCTGATTTAATAGAGATCTATCTACTGCACAATCCTTATAGAAATTCCCAACATAATTTAGAAATCCTAAGAATCTTTGAAGTTGAGTTTTATCGAGGATGATATCACGGAATTTGTTTGCAAATTCCATAGCATGGCTTTGCATGGCAATTTGACCATTTTGGATTGTGTGTCCCAAAAATTTTATTGAGGTCTGGAAGATTTCAATCTTCTTTTTACTCAACACTAGACCATTCTATTTGACAAAATTTATAGAGATTTTTATGTGCTTGAAGTGGTCCTGAAGATTTTTTGAAAAAATAAGAATGTCATCTATATAAACAAGCAACCAATCTACATAAGCTTTGAATATTGAATCCATAACCTTTTGGAACTTTGAGGGAGCATGCTTAAGGCCAAATGGCATGACATTCCATTCATAGTGTCCTGCTGGAATACTAAAGGCAGTTTTGAATTTATCTTTTTCTACAACTAAAACCTACGAGAAACCAGACTTCAGATCAAACTTTGAAAATATTTTTGCACCAGATATTCCCCCAAATAGATCTCCTTTGTGTGGAATTGGGTAAGTATCATCGGCAAGTACAGAGTTCAGAGGCTTATAGTTTATCACAAGTCTTGGAATTCCTCTGATTTGTTCTGACCTTTTGTTCACATATAATCCATAGCAATTCCATGGGCTATTGGATTCTCTGATCAAATTTCTGCTTAACATCTGATTTATTTCCTTTTCACATAAATTCTTGTATTCCTTATTCATAGGAATTGCTTTGGATTTATAGGGCCTACCTGTATATTCAGACTTGTAGGGCAGTTCTACATAATGATGTTTTTTGTGCCAAAAGTAATTGGGTTCTTCTGAACAGCATTCTTCTTCTATTACTGTTTTCAACTCAGAGATTTTTCTCTGAATTTTAGGGGTTTTTAACTGTTCCCCTATATGAATGGTGGACTTGAGGTCCTTGAGCTCTGTAAGCTTTGTTTCAGCCTTGTTAAGCTCCTTCATAGCCTGTACCATGGTGGATACCCTAGGATTTCAAATATAGGGCATATCTATTCTTTTAGATCTTCCATCTGAAGTTGGTATGGTTATGAAATAACCGGCTCTGTTATTTTTTAGTTTGATAGAGCCATGTGGTTCTACTGCTGCTAAGAAAACATTTCCTAAAATATAGTCAACAGGAATGTCTCCTACTGAACATTTTAATTTGATACAATGAGTGTCAAAACAGACAACAGCTTTGGGAACTTCATATTGTAGGGTTTTTTCTCCCAAACCTATTATTTTCTTGGAGGCTGAAATCCAGTATTTAGAGGGGATTGCTTTTTTATTGAAAATATTTACATCTATGCCAGAATCTAGGAGTGTTGTGAGGGAAAAAATCTCTCCTTTAATAAAAACATTTATTTGAACATGATGCTGCTGATATTCTATTGCTAGAACACACATCTCTCTTAATCCTATTGTAGGATCTTGTTTTCCTTCAAGGATTTCAACTTTAGGCTCTATGAATGGTGTACTATGCAAAGTGTAATTTGTGTAGTGGCCTGAAACAGGTTGTGCCATTTCCTGTTTTCCTTTCTCTAGTCTGGCGACTTGTGATTTCAGAACAGAAATTTCAGATTTAAGCATGTGTATTTCTCTACTCACCTCCCCCAAAGTGAGTGAACGAAATTTGTTCTACAGCTGATCCCACTGGTAGGCATTTGTGTTGCGTTCATAGGATGCTTCAAGAACGAGTGGCTTCTTGCTGGCACTTTTGCTTGTGGATGATACTTGGGACATACATGTCTCAAGTAATTTATTTTTCAAATCTCCTTCTTCCATTGCACGGACTTGTGCAAATATCTTTAGCTCATATTCATCTGTCTGTGCCATAAGAACTTTTAACTTGGAGCTAAATTTTTCTACTAAAGAAATATCAGATGAAGAGTCAGATTCATCATCAGAAGAATAACCACATTGACAATTTTCAGAATCTAAGCAAGAACAGTGTAAATGAGCTTGTATTTCTTCAACAGAAGAGCTGGAAGAGGAAGATTTGCTACATGAATCAGAAGAATAATCATCAAGATGTTGATGTTGTATTACTAGGCATGGACAATTTTCTGCCTTATGGTGTGGAGATCCACACTTGTTACATTTGTCTTCAAATTTCACCACTGTCTTACCTTTATTAAGAGGCTGAGATTTCTTTCCTCTGTTTTTCTTTGATTCATCTCCATTAGGACATGTGTTTGTAGTGTGGGCCAAGCTTGCCACATAATCAACATGTGAGTTGGTTTAAATTTTCATGCTTTTGAATTTTCAGATGTATGTCTGATGGTTTTTAATAATGTGTGTTAGGGACATACTTATAATATCCCTTTCTTTGTGATGGCTTGGAGGAGATTCTTCCCCTATTATTTCTGCTGGTAAATTTTTCTCATTTTTGAGCCTTTTTAGCCTTTCTTTTAGACTTCCTTCTTTTTACTAGGGGATCATCAATGGTAATGCCATACTTACTGCAAAAGGATTTGTTGTTAGGCAATCTAGACATCTTCTCTAAAGATTTGTTCATCTTAGAGCTAGTACACAGAGTTACTAGTACTTTTGTAATAACTGAATAAATGTCCCCCCCAAGTGTAAAATTCGAAAGAAACTGGAAATATTCTTGCAATTTAATAATATCCACCAGTTTGGAAGGAAATGCTGCAAGATATATCTATTTCCATAAGAGATTTTTGGGATCTTTTACAAGGAAGATCCTCTGCATCCAATATTGATGGAAATATTCATACTGGCTCATTTTCATGCATTTTAAATTAATCAAAATAATTTCATTTTTTTCTGATACAACAGACTCAGTGCCACACCAATGCTCAATGATCATGGAGGTTACAACTCCAATCATATCATTTGTAGGTGTTCCATCAGGATGAAAAATAATGTCTCCATTTTCATCTTTCAAAATTTCTAATTCCATTTTAGAAATCAGAGTTGGAGATATCTCTACTTCCCACCATCTGGCCAAAGTTCCAATAAAGCATTGAATAAGAGTCTTACATGCTTCAACTTCTAATTTTCCTCTTACACACATGATTTTGTATTCATCCATCATTAAATCAATCATTTGTCTAATCTGATCCATGCTGAGATTATCAAAATTCCACTCTCTATGACAGTCAAGATAAAACCTATGTGGTTCTGGAAGTTTACCCATTCCACTAAGGTCTGGAGCAGAATATCGGGTGAATTGGCTTTCCAGGGGTTCATAGACTAGGAGGACCTGGGTCTCTGATTCCTTATCGGATTCTTTGAATAATGAGGCAAGGGAGACCTTTTCATTTGATGTTTTTTGTGATGACTCTCCAACTTCTTTTGGAAATAGATGGGGGAACTTATCAATGGGATTGCTGGAATTCTGAATATGTACATTCCTTTTATATAAAAAGGAAGCTGGAATTGGTTTGTCTGTCTTAGAAGGATTTAATTTTTCAAACTTATCAGACAGATCAGATATAAGAACTCTAGTAGAATATGCTTCACTTATAACCTTACATTCTACTTCATCTATCTTGTTCAAAGATTATTTGGCATAGGATTTTAACAACAAAGAACCGAACTGAACATTATTCAAGGCATTATTTACATCATTTACAGAAACTTGTAACTTATCAAAATGTTCCTTAACAAAGATAGTCTTGGCAACATTTCTTTCAAGTCCTGTAATGGCTGTTTTTGACCAGTTTAATTGTTCACTGGCTTTCTGTATTCTGCCATCAATGCCAAGAGCATTATCATCCTTTAACACTAGAGGAATGGCTTTTGCAGTGTTCTGTGCTTCTCCTAGGATGATTCCTTTGTAAGGAGGGAAAGTAGTAGCAGTTTCAATTATGCTACCATCTAAAGCTGACCAAGAATGCTGAGTAGATGTAGATCCATCAGTCATTAAAACATTTTCAGATTGTTTATTTTTCTTCCATGAATAGAAAGATATGCACGATGGTTTCCTTGCAACTTTTCACATTTTGCGGCAAATGAGATTGGAAAAATGAATTCAATTAGCGGGTATCGTCGGTTTTTTAATTCTCTGCATCTGAACACTCTCATTGAACATTGATTCATTTTGTGCATTTTGACGTATGCGGAAAAGAGAGAATTTTATATGTAAAAAAAATTGAACATCGTAACTCCTCGGTTTTTTCATATCGTGAAGTATCATATCTCTTATTTTGTCAATGACTTATTGTGTTCTTAGAATTCTCACTTGACTGAAACCATCAGCTTGCAGGCATATAGCAGCTATAAGTAGGAAATTTATGAAATATTAAAACTAAGCGTTCTAAAGCACGAAGTCTTTGTACTTGTTCAATGCGGCTGTCATAGTCTTTAAATTACAATATTAAATTTCCACTGGCATCATTGTCTGATTACATCCTTATCTGATTACAGATGGTAGGATATTCTAGAATCTATGAAATGTATGTCACTTTTATAGGTTGGAGTGCAGGATATTTAATTCATTGAACCACTGCTCTTTGGCAGATTCCAAATATTCCATGAATCTACGATAATTTCTGCAAATTTCCACTCACTAAATTACCTCTTTGTATCTCGATTCCACAAGGCAAATAATGTAGACTATAGTGATGCAAATTGAACGCTTCAACGCCTGTCAAAACCGACGTCTAAAACTTCGTATCTTGTACCGAAATTTAGTATCTTCAAATTTTGGAGTAATTTTTACATTATTAAAACAATACAAAGATGATTCCTCAACGTACAGAGTTGTGGAAAGATGGTAATCCAAACAATACAGTTGCGGAAACTAAATCATATGGTTTTTTTTTGTAATACAGATTGGTGGAGATTAAAACATGTTGAATTGAGCAATTATAATGAAGCAAATATTTCAAACAAATTTTGAGACTAACCAAACATTATATTATGATTTCAAAAAATAGAAAAATTAATTCATATGGAGTTTGTGACTCCTTCACTAGTAAAACAAGACTCTTTCACTAGTAAAAAAATAGTTCAAATTTACATTCACTAGAGTTCCAGAATTAACACATAGTAAACAAGAGTTATTGAGATTTACATTCACCACAGGTTACAAAATTAACACAGTAACAAACTCTTTTCACCCGCCCACCAAAATTTTCTCTAGGATTTTCTCTTCCTGTCTTTCCAAACTTACATCAGCCACCATTTATTCAACCTCTACATGCTTGTTAATTCAAAACAAGCATTAATACAGAGCATGGGAAATTATACAAAAATGATTTTATGTGTTGCCCAGTTAATGTTTACCCATACACTTTTACCAACCATGAATTAAATTTCCATTTGACTTTGATTCTAATTGTCTTCATGTTGAGAACTTCATTTAACCCATGTCCTTGACTCGGAACTCAACCTGCAACCTGTAAAACATTCTTTGAGATAAACACAATTTCCACGTGCGAATGGTTTTGTGAAGATGTCTGCAAATCATTCTTTTGACCTGCAGTGCTGCAACACAATATCACCATTGTTAACTAATTCTCTTATGAAATGATATTTAACATCAATGTGCTTTGTCCTCGTGTGAAAAACATAATTCCTTGATAGTGAAATTGCTTAACTGTTGTCACAGAAAATAGTTGTTGTTCCTTCTTGTTCATGGCATAAATCCCTCAACATCTTTCACATCCAAATTTCTTGACACATTTCTGCTATCACGATGACATATTCAGCTTTTGCTGTTGAAAATGAAATTATCGACTACTTCTTAGAAGCCCATGAAATGGCTCCCAAGCCCAAATGAAAAAAATATCATGATGTGCTCTTTCTGTCAGCAACGCTTCCAGCCCACTCACTGTCAGTGTAACCAAACAACCTAAAACCATCTGTTGTGGTGTATAAAATTCCATGGTCTTTTGTCCCACTAACATACTTTAAAATAATTTTGGCTACTTGCCAATGTGTCTCCTTGGGTGTCTCCATGAACCTTGAAACCAAACGTGTTGCATACATTATATCAGGCTTAGTTGCAGTCAAATACATTAAGTTGCCCACCATACTTTTGTATAATGTCGTATTGACATCGTTGCTGCAATATTCCTTACTCAACTTCAACCCCATGATTGTTGGAATTGGTGTTGGCTTGTTGTTATACATATTAAACCTCTCTAAAATGTTCGCAACATACTTTTCTTGAGAGATAAAAATATCATTCTCTATTTGCTTCACTTCTATGCCCTAAAAATATCTTAACAACCCAAAGTCAATCATTTCAAACTCACTTTTCATGAATTTTTTGAAATCAACAATGAGGAAATCATCACTCCTTGTAAAAACCAAATCATCTACATAAAAAACAAAAATAAGAAGCTTACCGTCACTTTCTTTGATGTAGAAAGTAGGTTCACTATCACATTTTTTGAATCCATTGTCCATCAAGTAAGCACCTATCCTATTATACAATGCACACGGAGCTTGCTTCAGCCCATAAAGAACTTTCCTCAACCTATACACCTTGTCTTCTTGGCCTTCTATCTCATAACCAGGGGGTTGCGCAACATATACCTCCTCTTTCATCACTCCATTCAAGAACGTTGATTTTACTTCCATTTGATATACTTTCCATTATGTTGCATGGCAATAGACAATAATGTACACATTATCTCCATCTTGGCAGCTGGCGCAATTGTCTACACATAGTCTCTTCCATGCTACTACTTGTATCCTTTGACAACTATCCTTGCTTTATGTATTTCAATCTTGCCTTCAATGCTACTCTTGACCTTATAGACCCACTTCACTCCAATGACTTCTTTTCCTCGCAGAAGGTTCACTAGCTCCCATATGTCATTATTTTCTATTGCTCCTATTTCTTCATCCATTGTCGCAACCCATTTCTCTTCTTTGACTGCATCCTCAAAATGGATTGGGTCATCTACATGAAAAACGAATGAAAATAAGGAATTCAGACCAACGCTATTATCAACTTCATTCTGCTCATATATTTCACTTAAATTTCTGAATTTTTATCTTCTTATGGTTGTGGAAGATGGGCTTGACATGTCACTTGGTGTTGCGCTTGAATTAGATGGCATTTTGGATATTTGTGGTCTTCTTGGAGAAGCACTTTCTTAGCTACGCGACACTGTCCTATTATTTTTTATGGTGTCACATGTTGATTACTTTGTTGAGCTTGTGTAGGTGTAGGAGGAGTCATTTTTGAGGAATTAATTTCTACGTTCAAGTCCTCTTTGTCTTCATGTGGTGTACATGTTTTCACATTGACTCTCTTCTCTATAACAGGTACATGGAGCTCAGGAACAGTTTATATTAGAGTACAAGTACATGTATAGGTATAGGCACATGTGCAGGTGCAGGTGCACAATATGTGGCCTATCATATCACAACATATGGATTGATCTGATTTAGGGACAAGATATATGTTCCAAACAATAGTGAGCTCAAGAATACTATATTAAGAGAGTTTCATGTGAAACTGTAATTAAGTCACTCGATATATCAAAGGACATTGACAATAGTGAAGAAATTTTATTATTGGTCGAATCTGAAAAAGGACGTGGCGGAGTTGGTGGCTAGATGTTTGGACTTCCAGCAGGTAAAAGCAGAGCGTAAGCATTTAGGTGGACTACTACAAATGATTCTAATTCCAGAGTGGAAATGGGAGGTCATTTCCATGGATTCAATTATAGGTTTTCCAACGACATCTAGACAACATGCTTCCATCATGGTTATGGTAGAAAGGTTGATAAAGGTAGGGAACTTCCTTCCACTGAAGTCTACTTATCCGAATAGTGATGTAGCACATGTATTCATTGGATACTTGGTTAGATTTCATGGTGTTTCAAATAAGATTGTGTCAGACAAGGATGCTAAGTTCACTTTCAAGTTTTGGAAGGAGTTTTTTATAAGATTGGGGACAAAGTTTAACTTTAGTACTAATTATCATCCACGGACACATTAATGGACATATAGGGTCAATAGGATATTGGAGGACATGTTGAGGTTGTATGTAATGCATCAATAGAAAATATGGGAGGATTACCTTCCACTAGTTGAGTTCGCTTAAAACAATGGGTATCAGGAGTAACCTAGGATGATTCCATCTGAGAAATTGTATGGGTGGAGTTGCAATACTCTCGTCAGTTAGAGTGATCATGTAAATATGGTGTTGATAGGACTTGACATGTTGGTAGAGATGGAGTAGGAAATGTAGGTCATTAAGAAGAATTTTAAGGTAGCATGGGATAGGCAGAAAATATATGCATACCATGATATGTTTTTTAAGGAGTTTCAGGTTGGGGAACAGGTTTACTTGTGCATCAAGCCCAAGAAGAGCTCCTTGAGGATTGGATCATGTGCCAAGTTGGAACCATGATATTGTGGACCTTTCAAGATTCTTGAAAGGATTGGGTCAGTAGCTTATCAACTTGCACTCCCCCCAACATTGAAATTCCATGATGTTTTCCATGTTTCATTCCTTAATAAGTGTGTTAAATATGTTTATCATGTGATTGACTATTCTTTATTACAAGTGGAGTTAGAAGGAGAGTTCCAGACTAAACTTCAGTTCATTTTTGAGAGAAAAATGCTCATGCTTTGAAATTGAGAAATCAAGTAGGTTAAAATGCAGTGGAAGTAGTTTGGGCTCGATGAAGCTATATGGGATATGATGGATTAGATGCGGGCTATGTATCCTTCCTTATTCGCTGGTTGAGCTAATGTTTTTGGAATTTGTTTTAATGTGATGTTTTGTTATAAGTATATATGTATATGGATGTAAATACTTCCATGAGTTGTGTTATCAAGCTCCAATAAGAGGTATGGGTGTCAGGTTATTATGGTTGTCATGTTGTTATGTTTCTCATGTTGGTTTACTTCTCAACGAGTTTCTAATTGTTAATACTACAACAAGCTAAGTTATAAAGATACATGGGAAGTATGTATTTATGTTAGTGATCTTGTTGGTTTAGGTTTCATTGAACAATGAGGATGGTGTTCCCCCAAGGGGGAGGGTTCTGTAACGACCCTGGTAAAAAATTACACGTAATAAAGTAAATAAAAATAAAATAATACCATGGTCATAGGAAATGTATTACAAGCTGAATGTTGGGAAAACAACATAGTGATGGGGATCACTTTTGATTAATTAATGGCTAAGGAAATTGACAATGGAAATGGAAAAGGATTTGGAAAGGAAAAGGGCATTTATTGACATTTATTTATAAAAAAATGGAAAATAGGAGAAAATGAAGGTGAAAGGTCAAATATTGCATGTGAGGAGGAAAATGAAGGAAACTAATAGAAATTGAAGAAAATAGAGGACTCATTAATAAAAATCCTTTTGAGGATCAATTGGTACCTTTTGTTTGTTCATATTTTTATCTATTCAAATTTGGAGCTCTCATTCTCTCTGTCTCTCTCGTACTCTTGGATACCTAGAGTTTCTTGGAGAAATCTCAGAGGAGTGTTGCATACGTGGGATTTGGAGCAATAAGGAAAAGGAAGAGAAGGTAAGCGCACGAGGACATCAAGATTAGCAACTGCAGTGGGTTTTTCTTGCAAGTACCAAGTTGTATGTATGCTATTTTTGGCATGCATGACACATGCACGTGGTTTCCTAGTTATGATATGTCATTGGCATGGAGGATTGCTTGGATTGAAAGTGGTTTTACCTAGCCTTTAAATTCCCTAGATAGCCAAGGTGTTGTGGGTTTTAATTTTATTTTTTGGTTGGTTCTCATGTACCTTTGGTTGTAGGTTGAGTTACTAGTTCCTAGAAGCCTTGGTTGGACAAACGCTCTGAAATACCTCTAACAAATTGGGTTGAGTTACTAGTCCTCAAAACCTTGGTTAGAAAAATTTTCGAAGCCCTTGCCAAGTTGATTTACTAATCCTAGAAGCCCTAGTTGGACAAACGCTCTGGAAGCCCGACGACAACTATGGGTTGAGTTACTATTTCTGGAAGCTCTAGTTGGAACAAACGCTATGGAGCCTTGGACATCTTGGATAGAGACCGAACCAGTGATGGTTAGTAATGTCCGACCATGAGGTGGAATCACTGGTTGAGGGTTGATGTGGTTGGCCTCTTAAAGCCTTGGCTTGGTTGTGCTTGGTGGGTTTCATGATATCCTACATTCATGCTTGGAATATGGCATGGGGGTGACATGCTGAAAGAAATTTTTGGTTCAACCTAGTCTATGGCTGGGTGGTACGTGGAAGTCCTAGACCTCGTTGAATTTTATACATGCTAATAAGAGATTATATCCTCTCATATTTGATGGGTAAATGTACTTTTTATTATGTGGTTTATATAGTTATTATATCCCTGCTATTTCTATTGGTTATATGTTGGTTATTAATATGTTTTATAACAATGATGATGTATGGCTCTCATCATGTTTTTATTAATATATGAATGAAAAGTGAGTATACGACCTAATCGTCGATAACAGAGCTATTGCGTTGAGGTATCGATGCTTCTTAATGATTATTAGATAAGTATGAGTTCTCTATACTCATATTTGTTGTTATAACCTATATGATGCATATTTGTGATATTTGTGATGAAATGTATGTCATGCCTAGTTGTTGGAGCAGGGTCCCTTAGGACCGCAATTTTGGAGCAAATGTTAGTGTTTCTGTTATTTTTGAGTCGTGTGCGCTAAACAATGAAGAGTCAAGGGGCTTTGGGGTGAGTCAAAGCCCTTTCATGAGTTGTAACTGGATTAATGGGTAAACTAGGGGTCTTAAACCACAGTTTGAGGAACACAGTATGAGCGTAGGAAAAGGCATAAATATAAGTCTAGATCGAGTTGGATAAGTAATATTTTATCTATGTTTTAAATATAATAGACAAATAATATAGCTCTGAAGTGAATCTGTTGTAAGCATGTTTGTCTGAAAGGCTCTTGTTGGCTGTGTGCATGGAGACCTTATTCTAGCTGTGTGGGGACCCCATTGGTTGTGTGCGTGGGTAGATATGAATACTTGTAAGGGTTTCCATGAAGTGTAAAAGGATTATGAAACAGATGATCAATAAATATCTGTTTGGGTAATTCTTAGAATTGAATGCATCTGTGATTTGTTTTTATGTATGATTTTTGTTTCCTGCATATGATTTATACTATTTATGATTGGATTAGGTTGCGTACCTATTTTAATATTGATACAAATGTTAATTTCATAAATCTATTGTTGTAAATACCGAATATAACATTATTAGAGAAGTTAAAGGACTTGTGGATCTACTGTCTATGCACGCGTGCAGGGTTAACTTGTGTAGGTTGACCTAGGGTTTTTGGTTAGGGTTTCTGGTGTGCAAGACAGTCTTCTAAGAAGTAGATATGAGGCCGAACACTTCATTTAATTCTCTCTGAAGGTATGGAAACCTGGTTCCATCACCCCCCATAGTTCTTCAGGTGAGAATTTGGTGTGCGCAAGTAGGTCATTTCTGAAAGGGGCAATAGTAAGAGCATTTTTTTGGTTATGTGCTAACCCTGAACCTAGGTTAGGACCCATCAAGTCAACACTAATAAAGGCCAAGTCAAGTCCTTGATCAATTTTGTTATCAAAATCATTTTCTTCATGTATTTTATGAGTTTTTGAAGTTTCATGAGTTTTTGCGTAATGATTGGGTCCTAGCCCTGAAAAATAGCCTTAAATCTTGCAGTCCCTAGTATAGCACTGGAAAAAAAGGCTACAGTCACACTTAGGCAGGATCATGTGAGCAACAAAGGCTCTTAATCACTTGGAGGGATTAGCAAGGGAGAAATTGGGCTCTAAGTCAGTAAAAATGTTGGGTTCCCTCAGGGTTTGATCACATGGAAGGGTGGGTTGGATCCTGAAGGTTTTGTAGCATGTTTAGAAGGTCATTTTGGTTGTGTTCTGTCAATTCCACTACTTTAAGGTGAACTAGGAGGTTGAATCACATCATAGTGGCCTCTCGTCACATGTTTACCATGTTGGACCAGTTATCTTGGGTAAATGTGGGAGGAGGGTGGTTACAAGAATTGTATGAGTGCCATGAATGAGGAATTAGATCATATTGAGAAAAATCAAACTTTTGAATTAGCTTTAAGACCGATAAATAAAAATGTCATAGGTACAAAATGGGTGTTTGGGAACAAGTTAAATGAGGATGGAAAATTTATGAGGAATAAGGCCAAATTAGTATGTAAAGGATATGCCCAAGTTGAATGAGTAGACTTTGAAGAAAATTTTTCTCCTGTATAAATATTAGAGGAAATATGAATGTTTTTAGAATTTTCTTGTGACAATAATTTCAAAGTGTATTAGATTGATGTAAAATACAACTTCTTGAATGGAGAACTTGAAGAGGAAGTTTAAATAGAATAGCTTGAAGTTTTTCAGCCATGAGACAATCATGTGGATGTGTGTAGGCTGAAAAAATAATTGTATGGACTAAATAAAAAAAAAATGGAATGGTATTCTAGATTAGACAGACATATACAACAATAAGGCTTCAAAATAGGGACAACTTATAGTAATTTTTATATCAAATTTGAAAATGAAGATATTTAATTCATTTTTGTTTATGTTGGTGAAATAGTATTTGGTAATAATATAGATTTAATAATATAAAAGTTGTAAAATTAAATTAATGTTTAATTTTAGATGTCTATGCTTGGGGAACTCTCATTATTCCTCGGTTTACAAATTGCATAGTAAAAATGGCAAGTTAATTTCCCAAGCCAAGTATCTCAAAGAAATGTTGAAGAAGTTTTGAATGGAAGAGTGTTCAACTATTAATTCTCCTATAATCATTGGATTTAAGATAAGAAAATATGATGAGACACTAGAGGTAAATCAAAAAATGTTTAAATCAATGATTGAAAACTTTTTGTAACTAACATCCTCAAGGACATACATAATTCAAGTTGTTGGTTTGGTAAAAAAATATCAATTTGTTAGTTGAAAAAATAAATTTCATGTACCTAAAAGGAACTATGGATTATGGATTGTGGTATACAAAGGGTTATAACTTCTCATTTTCTGCATACACAAATGTTTATTAGGCTAGAAATTTATATGATAGAAAGAGAACAAGTGGTGGTGCTTTCTTTATAGGAAATTTCTTTGTGGAATGGTTAAGAAAAAAGAAAACATTCATTTCACTATCCATATTTGAAGTCAAGTACATAAAATTTAACATTTGTAGCATGTTGCACTCAAATTTTGTGGATGATGCATCCATTGAAAGACATGAAGGTAACTTATGATGAACCATTTCCCATTGTATGTGATAACACAAGTGCTGTAAGTATATCCAAGAATTATATTCTTCACTCAAAAGCCAAACATATACTTATAAAATATCACTTTATTAGAGAACATGTGGTTGATCTCATTGCGAATTTGGAATATGTATCAAGGAATAAATGGTTGATACATTCACCATGCCCCTTGCTAGAGAAACCTTTGATATTTTGAGGGAAATCTTGGGAGTGATGTCTCCCTCATCTATTCACTAGTATCCTTCACAAGGAAAGGGGGAAGTTGTCAAAATATTTCAAGGATATTTTTATGTTAGGATGCCAAAAAGAAGAAAAGATAGTGAACTCAGGTGAAGCTTCAAGATTTTCAGAAGTAGTACAAGTTTAGGTGGAGGAGAGTGCGCTATAGGAATGATGAAACACTATTTTTGTGTCTTCCTTGAATTGTTATCAAAGTGTTTAAGTATCAAAAACCATTGTGTTCAACAATAATTAAAATCAACATCTTGTTATATCCAATCAGAGGGAGTAACTAAATCCCTTTTCCATTGATGTCAAAGGGGGATAACAATCAAACATTGGAATTTCAATGTGAAGAGGAGAATAATCAGATATTAGCACTTAAAAAAAGTGGGAGAATGATAAAAAATTAGAAATTTAAAGCTATAAAAGTTAGTGTGAGTTTCAGTAGCTTGATAGGGGGTGTCGAGCCAAAGCCATCACTGACTAGTAATGTCTAGTATTATTTCCATCAATGACAAGGGGAAAGATTATTCAGTGTGTTTCCATTAATGTTAATTTTAGTCATTTATGTTAAGTTTTGGGGGATATTTTTAAGTATTCATTGTCATTGATATCATTGTTGTCTAAATGAAGTTTCCTTTGAATGTTGAGTGTTGGAAGTCTAGCTTATTTTTTGACTGGGGTGTGGAGCATGGCTAGTCTATTATTACGGAATTTTTTACTCCATATACCTTGGTCAAAACATCATGAAGAGTATTTGGTTTGAGAGACCTCTTAGAGATCCTTCCAATGGTATATGACACTTATTCTAACTCCTTAGGAATGAGGAGAAACTTGAATTTAAAGTGATGGACTCTAGAAATAATTAGTACAGGTTTTGATGGGTCATGTTTCCATGAGACAATGGATATTTGGCCATTTGGGGGTTGATCTAGGTAGATGGAAGATGTCAATCATGCTAGGAAGATTCATTTGAGCATCCAAACCTATTTAGTATGCACTAAGGCATCTTTTCATCAATGCCTCGGGGAGTGAAATAAAGAAACACTTGTGAAAATAATTGAATCCCATATTTCCCAACACTAAACAACTGGTGTACCTAGTATGTCAAGGTATCACACATGGAGACAGGTCAACGTGACAAAGTGGTTGAGATGGAAAATAGGCGGCATGATTATTACATGGCTCCCTAAGGTGAAGACATGTGATGGCACTACAAGGAAAATACCCTCTAATGGATATTTCTGAGGAACCCATTATAAAAATACCCCATACATCTGTTTTTAGCGAATGTTACTAGAGGTGATTGGTGGGTGGAGGTTTTTGCGGATGTTTTTCTTCCGGTGCATTCATCATCTCAAACCGCACCGGTGCACACAAAACATTAGCACACTGGGACACCGTGCGCTCGGTACAAACCCACCTAGTGCATCTTATTATTGTAGCGCATCGGTGCTTTAAAAAGATTCTGCACCGGTGTGTCCTAAAACCCAATGCCAAAACTAAAACAGCACGATGCATTCTTAAGAAACTGCACCGGTGTGCCCATAAAACATGCGCACCAGAATAGGGTTAAATAAAAAAAATGACAACCAAAAATCTGCATTTTTCACTTTTCAGTGCTCAAGATCTCTCAAGCAATAGTGCAACTTTACCTTCTGTGAGGCGCCCTGCCATTGGTGCTCCTATTGCACACACTGCTGCTATCCATTGCCCATCATCTCCATTTTGAATTTTGCAAAATGGTGGGAAAATTTAGTTTGCAAATTGTACAACCAATATGCCTCTTGGACAGCCAAATGTATAGGTATTTTCCTTATTTTTCCATAAGAAAACCTTTTAGTGGATTAGTTTTGTAAATTAGCTTAAAATCCACCTTATTTAAAAAAAAAAAAAATGCTGCAGAGTGCACTCGAGCCATTTGGCTCCCACTAGTTCGTGGCACTGCCTGTAAATTTACAAGTTTCACCGCAACTGGTGCTAACATTATAAGCACAAGTTCCGCAGCGGTACCGAAACAGCGTACCGTGTTATTTTAAAATTAAAAAATGTGCGGTGTGATCGGTTACCTGGCCGCACCGTTGACCATGTAGAATTGCGGTAATGCAGTGCGTTGACGAAAATATTGATCCCGGGGTAGGTACTTTTGTCAGTGCATGGCATTCCAGAAATTCCACATGGTCAATGGTGCGTCCAGGTAAACGATTGCATCATTGACTATGTAGTGACGTTAGGAGGGCGGTGCACTTCCTAAACTATACACCTCGAGGCATACAGTTTGGTCAATGCATCGCCCTCCTAACATCACTACATAGTCAACGGTGCAGTCATTTACCTGGCCATACTGTTGACCTTTAATAATGTGAGTAGGGCAGTGCACTGAAAATTCACAGGTGCACCGCCTCCAGTGCGATGAAAATTTTCTGGTGCACTGCCTCTGGTGCATGACAAAAAATGACGCACCCTTATCGGTGCATGCCACTTTTTTGTGACACACCGACTTTTTTTTTTTTTTTTAAATTAATATATGTGTATTCCTAAATACATGTCTCAATTAATAAAAAATTTGTAATTAATATGTCAATCATTCAGTGACATAAAAGGAGAGAAGAGAGGGAACAACATTAACAAAAAGCAGACCAGTATAACATGGTTCAGCTGTGGGAGGCACGAGAGAGGGAGAGAGATGCGTACCCTCGCCCTGTTACAACAGCTACCCAGGGGCTCCTAAGGTCGGTAGGCCTCCTCAAGTTCTATGAGCAGGCTACATCCCTAAAGGGCCATGGTGTGTTTTTGCGACATCTTATCCATATGTGGAATGCCCACCTACAAGATTTTCGGGTTGGTCCAAACCAGTGGTATGCACCCACTGAGGAGGAAATATATTTCATTACTAGCCTATCAAGAAGAGGGGTGGATTTTACCTTATTCCCAAAGGTCCTAGTTGGCTATGCAATAGGGAGTCAGTTGGTGTACTCCCAGAGATAAATTAGTGCGGATATACGGTCTCCTTCAGATTTTCAGGTCTCTAGAGGTCAGTGACGTATTGATTCATTTGGTAGTGAGGGGGTGAGGTGCCTCTCACTACTGTTTTTGACCATTTCACACATGTAATTTTTTTTGAAAAAAAAAAACATTCGGTGCACCACAAAAAACAGGCATGCACCAGTAAGGATGCATCGTTTTTTGTCGTTCACTGGAGGCGGTGCACCATAAAATTTTCATCACACCAGAGGCTGTGCACCTGTAAATTTTCAATGCACCACCCTACTCACATTCTTAAAGGTCAACGGTGTGGCTGGGTAAACGACCACACCATTGAACATGTAGTGATGTCAGGAGGGCGATGCATTGACCAAACTATGCGCCCCGGGGCATATAGTTTAGGAATCGTATCGCCCTCCTAATGTCACTACATAGTCAAAAGTACAGTCGTTTAACTGAACGCACCGTAAACCATGTCAAATTGCCATAATGCAGTGCACTGACAAAAGTACCCACCCTGGGGCAGATATTTCTGTCAACCCATCGAATTCTGACAATTCGACATGGTCAATGGTCTGACTCGGTACTGTTGACCATGTCGAATTTCTGGAATGTGGTGCATTGACGGAAATATATGCCCTGGGGCAGGTACTTTTGTTAGCACACCGCATTCTGGCAATTTGACATGGTCAACGGTGCGTCCAGGTAAGTGACCACACTGTTGACTATGTAGTGATGCCAGAAGGGCGATGTGTTTCCTAAACTATACACCCCAGGGCATATAGTTTGGTCAGCACACCGCCCTCTTGACATCACTACATAGTCAACAGTGCAGTGGTTTACCCGGCCACACCGTTGACCTTTAAGAATGTGAGTATAGCGGCGCACTGAAAATTTTCAGGTTCACCGTCTCCAGTGCGATGAAAATTTTCTAGTGCACCACCTTTGGTGCGCGAAAAAAACTACGCACCCTTACCAGTGCATGCCTGTTTTTTGCAGTAGACCGACTGTTTTTTTTTTTAATTATATATGTATATTCCTAAATACATGTCTCACTTAATAAAATTATTGTATTTAATATGTCAATCATTCAGTGACGTGAAAGGAGAGAAGAGAGGGAACAACATCAACAACAGGTGGACAAGTATAACATGGTTCGCCTATGGGAGGCACTAGAGAGGGAGAGAGATGCGTACCCTCGCCCTATTACAACAACTACCCAGGGGCTCCTAAGGCATGTAGGCCTCCTCAAGTTCTATGAGGATGACACCTATTTCATTACTAGCCTATCAAGGAGAGGGGTGGATTTTCCCTCGTTCCTAGAGGTCCCAGTTGGCTATGCAATAGGGAGTTAGTTGGTGTACTCCTAGAAATACATTAGCATAGATATATTGTCTCCATATTTTCAGGTCTCTAGAGGTTAGATATGTATTTCTTCATTTGGTAGTGAGGATGTGAGGTTCCTCTCACTACTACTTTCGACCATTTCACACATATATAAATTTTTTTGGAAAAAAAAAGAAAATTTCGGTGCGCCACAAAAAACAGGCATGCAATGGTAAGGGTGCATTGTTTTTTGTCACGCACGAAAGGCGATGCACTAGAAAATTTTCATCGCATTGGAGGCAGTGCACCTGCAAATTTTCAGCACACCACCCTACTCACATTCTTAAAGGTCAATGGTGCGGCCGGGTAAATGATCGTATCGTTGACTATGTAGCGATGTCAAGAGGGTGGTGTGCTCACCAAACTATACACCTCAAGTCGTATAGTTTAGGAAGCACACCACCCTCCTGACGTCACTACATATTCAACGGTGTGGTCGTTTACCCAGACGCACCGTTGACCATGTCGAATTGACAGAATGTGGTGCGCTGACAAAAGTACCCGTCCTGGGGCAGATATTTCTGTCAATGCACCGCATTCTACCAATTCGACATGGTCAACGTTGCGTCCGAGTAAACGACCGCACCATTGAACATGTTGAATTGTCGGAATGCGGTGCGTTGATGAAAATATCTACCCCAGGGAAGGTTCTCTTGTCAGCGCACCACATTTTGGGAATTCGACATGGTCAAAAGTGCGTCCGGGTAAATGAACGCACCGTTGACTATGTAGTGACGTTAGGAGGGTGGTGCACTTCCTAAACTATATGCCTGAGGGCATATAGTTTTGTCAGCGCACCACCCTCTTGACATCACTACATAGTCAACTGTGTGGTAATTTACTCGGCCACACCTTTGACCTTCAAGAATGTGAGTAGGGTGGTGCGCTGAAAATTTGCAGGTGCACTACCTCCGGTGCGATGAAAATTTTTTGGTGCACCGCCTCTGGTGTGCGACAAAAAACGATGCACCCTTACTAGTGCATGCATGTATTTTGTGGCACACTGACTGTTTTTTTTTTTTTTTTTCAAAAAAAATTATTTATGTATATTCCTAAATACATGTCTCACTTAATAAAAAAATTGTATTTAATATGTCAATCATTCAGTGACATGAAAAGAGATAAGAGAGGGAATAACATCAACAATAAGCGGACCAATATAACATGGTTCGCCTATGGAAGGCACGAGAGAGGGAGAGAGATGCGTACCCTGGCCCTATTACAATAGCTACCCAAGGGTTCCTAAGGCAGGTAGGCCTCCTCAAGTTCTATGAGGAGGCTACATCCCTAAAGGGCCATGGTGTATTTTTGCGACATCTTATCCACAGGTGGAATGCCCACCTATAGGCTTTTCGGGTTGGACCTAACCAGTGGTATGCGCCTACTGAGGAGGACATCTATTTCATTACTGGCCTATCAAGGAGAGGGGTATATTTTCCCTTGTTCCCAGAGGTCCTAGTTAGCTATGCAGTAGGGAGTCAATTGGTGTACTCCTAGAGATACATTAGCGGGGATATAGTGTCTCCTTTAGATTTTTAGGTCTTCGTAGGTGAGTTACATATTGCTTCATTTGGTAGTGAGGAGGTGAAGTGTGTCTCACTACTAATTTTGACCATTTCACACAACACCAGCAACGGGCAACACATTATTTTCCCGCTTCTATATTATGTTGATTATTTATTACAAGAGCCACGATTTGTGAGGTGGTCTGCCATTTTTTTGTGGAAGTTCTGTACAGTATTAGACAGATGTCGTGCTCATGCACAAGGGAGGGTGAACTGCCATTTTACTTCAGAGCTATTTTGTTTATTTGTTGAGAGGTTTCCAGAGACGAGGCCTACTTTTTTTTGACAGCCTCATAGGCCGATGCTGCATGTATGAATGCATATGTGTGGACAAATGATGCCCAAGATGGGCGAGTCTGAGTTTTCCACGAGGATATCGCATGATGCATAGGAGTTGCTAGACAGCATTGATGACCATCCCTTCGTTATGGTCCCCTATCCATACGCTGGTTTGGATTGGTGAGGGTGTGCCAAAATCCTCTTCACAGATGATGAGTCGCCCGATGATAGAGGTAATATTAATGTTTTATTTAAATTTATTATAACATGTTATTTAACTTGTTTTTATTAAATTTTTTAATGAATTTGTCTAATTATTATTGTGTACTTATATATATTTTATAGACATTGGATCATTTGATGGCGATGATATGCCAGCGCCACCAAATGATCCAGGAGTGGATCCTGATGACGATCAGGATATGGCAGATGCCGAGGATCTAGCGCCCGGTTCAGACATACCTGGTCCACATGGTGCACTGGTACCGCCTTTTTCTAGGCTTAGGATTGATAATAGATTGAGGATGCAGTTGGGTGACCAACTGTGTGCATTGTTTGTGGAGGTGGGAGTGAGGCCCGCTAGTATGAGAGATATACAGGCTGATGCTAGGATGGTACAGATGTGGAGAGGCATACTTATTGACATGTACAACCTGATGTGGCATGTCGTAGGAGCTACGAGCTTGGTTACACGGTTGAGGAAGGCCCTTCAACATTATAGGCATGTTCGAGACGCAGTACGTCGACTGTTCATGGGTAGTGACGCATCATCTGATGATGACATTAGGGGAGTGATCGTCGTTCACCTCGTGCGACGCCAAATTAGCAGCCTGCTTCATTGACCAACAGTCATGATGGAGAGCATGCTGGACCATCTGCCACGTCGAGTCATAAGCCTGCAGCATCCTATAGTACTCATGATCATGAGCAAGTTGGACCATCGACCATGTCAAGTCATCAAGATGAGCAGCCAAAAGTTGATCCTAATCAGCATGAGGCACCAATACTAGATCAACAAGAACGTTATGATCGACATGCATCTGAGCTTGTCGAGGCTACACCATTGACTGAGCAGGCCTCGACTAGTACTACTATTGATGATCTACCATGGCCAACTAATATTTCATGACATTTATATTACCGTTGTATATTTTTTACATTATACAGTTATATGTATATGGTCCATGTATTTTATGTTCATGTTGCAGTTGTACTTAATTTACATGTTGGTGATCACCATGATGTGTATATAGTTAGGCCATGTTAGATATGTTCATTTAATGTGCAGCTTGCAAATATATGTGTATGTGAAAGTAGTTATTTGGCATGAGATGTATATTTAATGTTTGTGTTGTGATGATGTTATACAATGCTAATTGTGTTTTGTTAGATGAACATGATCACGATGATTAGATAATGTTAGCAAATTTGAATGTGTTGTTTAGTTGGATATGATTTTTGTACGATGGTTATCATGACCGTGATGTTTATTTAATTTAATATTAAATGATCATGATATTTATTAAATATTATGTCGTGATTGTAATTGAAATTTTAATTTTAATTGCATGTAAAATTGTAAAATTGTATTTGTATTTGTAATTGTAATATTTAATCTATTGTGAAATGATTGTAATTGTAATTTTAATTGTAATTGTATATATGAAAAATTGTAAAATTGTAATTGTAATTGTAACTGTATGTAAAACTCTAAAATTGTAATTGTATGTAAAATTCTAAAATTGTAATTGTAATGGTATATATGTAAAATTGTATTTGAAATTGTCAATTTTATGTAAAATTCTAAAATTGTAATTGTAATTGTACGTGAAATTGTAAAATTGTAATTGTAATTGTATGTAAAATATTTGTAAAATTTTAATTGTATTAATGTGAAATGATTTTATTAAAAATTTTAAATTTGTAAATTTCTATAGTTGTAAATAATTGTAAAATAATAAATCTAGAATAATATGATTTTTTGTAACATAATAAAGTTTAGAAAATAAGGCAAATAAATTCATGTACTTTAGAATTATAATTATTTTATTATGATCTTACATACAAACAAAAAAGAACTTTATATAGTATGCCATTGTTTTTGAGATCAACATAATTGCAAATTATTAAGTGAAATGTTGATTTTAACATTAACACAATGAAAATTACCAATTAATTGAAAATACATATTATAGTATCTCGAAAAAAAGAGTCGTATAACTTATAAGGTAGTTAAGTCCTCTTCTTTATAAAAACCCATCTTAAAAAGTATAAATATTGATGAAATAACACATGTACCATATCACTCTCGGTTCTCATGATCACCCTCATTATCTTCTAGCTTGTATGGCATGATAACACTATTGTTCTAAAAAATATGCTTTTATCTAGGGTCATGTCTCAATATGAACCACCAATCCCTATCCAACACATCTGGGTAAAAAAGCACACGGTTGCAGTGTTTGGGGAAAACATAGGGCTCCTTAGCTTCATCCCACGTCTTTCTATAGTTGATACATATTAGCCTACTATCGTGATCTTTCTTTACATTATTTTGATCAAAGGTGTCCCACCACTTGCACCAAAAAATAACACATTGGAAGGAATATAAATCCACTTCAATGATCTCTTGTATCTTTCCAGCGTAACCTAACATCCCTCATACTAGGTTTTGATCATGATGGATAGATCGACTAGATTTATCGAACTCGACTTCCACTCCACAGTCTTGTGTGATGTGTCCGTCATCGACATTTTTTGTGTGAAAATGGTGTCCATATGCCCACATAGATGGGAACAAATGCACCTATAAAAAATTTAAAAAATCATAGTGTCATATGTCTTATAATAACCCAATAGTTAAAATATGAAATATAGATGTAATTACATTTTAAAGGTGCACTGTTAAGTTTAAAATGTACATATAAATTAAATAGATTATTAACGAGTTGTTGCACCCAATCCCTATGTTTAGCGCATCCTCTTCAGCATGCGAGTAATGAATGGTTGCACAATATTTCTCTCTGAATTGGTCAGCAACCCAATTTCTAGGGCATATTTTTGGCATATTTTCTTTTAAATGATTGGGATAAGGCACACTTATACCATTCAATCCTATCAATAATTTATTGTCACTATCCCATTTCATCCTCTTTTGTTCGCACAATGCGACCCACGGTTGTGTCGCTCTGGAATTGTAAAGAATGAATTTATTGATTGCTTGCATTCATTGATGAAATCAAATCGACATTATATAGTACATAGAGATCAAAATATACATTATATAGAAGTTCAACGTGAATATTTGCTTTGTGTAAATTTGAAAAATTATAAGTCACTTACTCTTTATCAAGCTCTTTTTTCGATTCATTTGGAGCAACTACCCTTCTCTTTTGTCTTCATCCCTTTCATCGTCCCAAATCACCGCACTTGCTCTATTGCCGATCTCTTTGATGTACCCACTGGCATAATATCAAGACTCATATGATATGTACCACTATGCCATAGATCCATCAGGTTTTTCCCTTTGTCGAACAAAAACTTTTAATTTCGTCATGTAGCTCTCTAAGAAGAACATCCAAAGAGAAGAAACTACCCCAACTAATTTAACCTCATCTACTAGGTGGATTAGAATATGAACCTGCAAGCCCATGAAACTCGTCGGCAGTTCCTTCTCAAACATACAAACAATCTCAACTATCTCTTGACGCCACTGTGGAATGCTAACCACATGAATCTCCTTTGACTTGATCCAACATACAAATGCATATAATTTAGATATGGCACGTCCTAGGTCTTGAAGGAATTCATGTTTCACACACCCACGCATGAAAAAAGGATAATAACACTACAAAGTTATAAACACATGCAATAATATACAAAATTAGTTATGTTTTATGATCCCCGCATGGGATAAAATTTATTAATATAACAAATAATAAAATCATGCTTTTGACATTATACATAATCTTAGAAGATTCAAATGGTCATGCGATTTCAACCCCGACAAATGGTCATCCACTATGAAGCAGCGTTGTAGTGAAGACCTATATTAATATGGCACCCTCACACCCGTTATAACTTCCTTTTCCAAAGAAATATCATATTTTTAAAAAATCCATGGGACATCACCTTCCTTGAAATGCCATGAATTAGAGGGACCAACGCCTGCCTCTGATCCTGTACTTTCTAATCATCTTGGGCAATGTTTCCTTTTATTTTTTGAAGTAATAATATCTTTCCTAATAGCTAATGTGTCACTTTGTTTCGATGATATGTTCCTCCATAAAGACTATGGAACATTTTTAAATATATGCATGGGATCTAATAAGTGGGTAATCTTAAGATGCTCCCAATATGGGAGGTTATAAAAGATAGATTTCCTTTTCATCCCAATGGGAAATTTCTCAACATATGTGTCGAAGAATTCTGGATCATCGCACATAGGCTCCCCATTTGAATCAAGCATTTCTATGAACTCCTTCTCATTCTCTGTCTCATATGCTCTAAGCCATTCAGTTGGTGTCATTATTGGAGGCCTTTTGGTTCTCTCTCATTTACCATTGAAAGTGGAATACTCTGGAGCAATCATACACTGGCTTTCTTAGGTCCTTGGACCATCTAGCTTTCAGAGAAGGTCCACAACATTTACATCCAAAATACCCTTTTCTTACAAGACCTGCGAGATTATTGTATACGATTTGTACGCATGGCACGTTAAACAATATCATGAAGATTAGAACAATGACAATGAATAAAGTAACTAATATGCGAAAGAATATTGTTACATATATAAAAAAATCAATAAATATGTAATTTACCAGAGAAAAATCCTAAGCTTGGATATTCATGTGTCCTTTAAGCACATATTCCATACAACATAAAACTCCTCTCTGCTGCGACGGGTCTTGATACATCCTAAACATTTATCCCATCGCATAATTCCTTTAATTCATTTACCAGTGGTTGTAAGTAAACATCCATATTCTTCACTTGTCTTCTACTAGGGACTATGAGAGCCAACATAAGATGTTCATTCTTCACAGACAACCATGGGTGGATATTGTTATTGATCACTACTACAGGCCAAATAGAATAGTTGGTTTTCTTGAGGGAATATGGGTTGATGTCATCCATGGCTATGCTGATTTGTAGACTTCGTACTTCATCCTTGAATTTTTCAGGCAATGTATCCTCTATATGCTTCATGGCTATTGAATCAGTTGGAATTCACATAACCCCCAACTCACTTATGTGTGAGGCATGCCATCCCTACAATATAGCTCGTTCTTTGCAATGAAGGAGCCTTTGAATCCTTGGGATTACAGGCATGTGCCTCAATATATTAAAAGGAGGATCACCTGATTTACCCTTGTGTTTTTATTTATCATATGTGCCATGCCCACATTTCGGGTATATCTCTTTGTCTGCATATTCTCCTCTATATAGAATACAATCATTTGGACATGCATGATATGATATGTACTCAACACCTGAAATTTTCAACAATTTCTTTGCCTCTTTACATCTACCGGGAAAGACATTATCACTCGGAAGAACCTTATCTTTGAATAACTTGTAGTTGGTGATCATTGAAAATATTAATAAATGTACATTAATGCTGATATAATTATTAACGTTCATAAAATTGACCATTTGTAATGTTCATTGTGTACTAATTATATTTCTAAAATTTCCAAGAAACATGCATTCAACAAGACAAAATTTTCTTTCAAGTTGTGGAGTAATATCGTTGTCCCCAACTGGGTAGACTTTGACTGACTGCGAGGTCCAAAGAGAGGTGTGGTGGAAGAAAATTTAATGGTTTCGAAAAAGGTGTCAGCGAAATGAGCATCATCCCCTAGTTGATCAGCATTTTGGAATGCATCTAACAACATTACCTCCATGGAAGTCGTATCCCTTAACTAATCATCCATACCAACCTCTATTTTATTGCCTCCATTGCCAACTTGTGAATAACTACTATTGATGTAGTCATTCCTAATTAGTGAATCTGGACGTAGTGGGAATTGAATCGGTGGTTGATTCAACCATTGTTTGTATCGTTCCTCTCCGATTTTTTCTCTTAATTTAGCCTTCTCTCGATTTGACATTGTCGTGGGGTGCAATGGAAGACGGTAGGTAGCTCGCTCATCATCACTAGAATCCTAATAATTTCAAAAAATATGTTTGAACATGATTAGTACAAAAGCTATGATATCAATTAGTAAGAACGTTGGCAATGCATTATTAATTTGTTTGACGTTGAAAGAATTACATTAATATACCAAACATTTATTATTACTATCATTGTCTCAGGATTGTGGCTAGAAGATGCTATATTGTTACAATTGGCAGGGTGAAGTGGTTGTCCATTTTCATATATCAAATGCACATTGTGGTATGCTACTCCTAATAAGAGCTTCCGACATTTTGTAGTTGTTTGATTATTTTGTGCATCTGAACTCGATTCTAAATCTTCATGAACCTGAAAATTTGTATACATTATAAATTTTATCAAGCTAATTGACATGGATAAAAAACATAAATTCAATTAGATAATGAAAATATAAATAAAATATGAAATAAATATTACATCTCAATATGGATAGGGAGAACTCTACAATGGACTTTGAGGAATATTATGGAATGAGCTAGATTTTGAAGAATTGTCCATTCAATATAATTATGATATTTTCTCTCTGCATTTGAGCAAAATCAACAATAAATTTTAGTGCACATACCTAAAAGTGATTTTGGTGCGTTAAAAATTGGCATATTGTTGTTATCAGTGCTTATGTACAGATAACCGCACCAGTGTTGTTTTAGTTACTACGTACGGTGTCATGTTATTATCTGATGCACTGGTACAATGTTATTAATTGACGCACCAGTGACGAGAAGCCACAAATAAAAAAAACACACCTTTATTTTTTTAAGTGAAAAAAAACGATAAGTTGAAAAATGGGTGGAAAAATATTTTCGAAAATCTAATTTTATAAAACAATTCTTTAAATACTAAACACTTTTCATTATTTCACTATTTTTGCAAAACAATTTAGCCAGATATTTGCACGAGACATACCTGGAGCACGAGAGCACTGTGGAGCAATGAAATACTTTCGAATAGAACTATTAAGACAGTCAGAATTCCAAACCTCTAGTGATTAAAACCTTGTAGCATAGAATTTCAAACGATCTCGTGATTAAATTTGATTTTTTTTTACATTTTCTGCAGTATTTTTTACGCAGTAAGTAGAAAATTTCAATTTTTTGCTCATTTTTAGAAACAAAAATAAAAATAAAAAGACAAAATCCATCTTTACCCTAAACCCTTCATTCTTTTTGTTTCTGCCCTTAATTCTTCTTGTTTCTGTGATTTCAGAATTAGGGCTTTTCATTTTAAATTTATAGGGTTTTTATTTCTATATATAGAGGCTTATGATATCCAACCCACGAGATGACTTGCATAGTCGGATCCCAATCCATGTCGGCTCTTGCGTGAATTTTTTAAAAACATAATTTTTTTAATATGTGCGCCCTGTGTAACCTAATGCACCGGTGCATTGGATTATCCTAGCGCACCGCACACGTACTATTTGATAAAAAATTGTAATTTTTTTTTTTTTTAATTCGTGCGCCATAAGTAACATATAGCACCGGTGCACTATTTCATTATAGCGTACTTCTCATGTACTGTTTGGAAAAAACAATTTTTTATTTTGTGTTAATTGGTGCACAATGTAAAATATAATGCACCGGGTCTCCTAGTTGACAAAGAGCACTGTACGGTGGTCCCTTTTTTTCTTGGGGTGTTTATAAGAATAGGCCACACCACCCCCTCCACGACACCATATGCTACAAAAACTAACACTAGATGATTTTTATTATTCTGTCTATGTTAATCGGTGCAGTGGTTAACATGTGAAGCACCAGTTCTCCTTGTTGATAGAGCATCATAAATTGTTTTATATTTTTTAGGCAATGCGTTTATAAGACCACAATGCACCAACGTCGGTGTGTACACCATGAAAAGCCCATCGGTTTCTTGATTTTATTTTTTTTACCTGAAACGTTGATAATTTATTTATAAAATATATTAATGAATGATATGGTACGAGTTTCATATTGATAAATAAATGGCCAACAAGAGATCAAGTAACAAAAATAGTGATAACACATCAAGAAAAGCAAAAAGGAAAGTTCTTTGTAAATTCTTTACAAAAAATATTATTTTTGAACTATATGTAAGTTTAATTAATATGTATTGTTTATTGTGTATCATTCAGAGCCACAAAATGAAGAAGCTCGATAATATTATTTCTGATCTAGGACCAGAAGAGCGTAAAAGCTTGATGGAAAAATTGCAAAAGGATGAATCAGGTGAATGAAAAAATACTATTGATCCAACATGAGTTTATTTTTTAAATTTTTATTAATAATATACTTAAAATTATTAGATAACATGTTTCAAACAATCTATTAATTCACATTTGTTTAATGTTCTACGGGGATGAACACCTCAGAAAAGGAATGTTGTTCTAGGCTAAGAAAAGAAAAGAAAAAAAGAACATGCAAATGAAAATGAATTGCTCCTTAGTTCATTTGGAGTGGTTCTGGAGGTTAACGAAAGGGGGAAAAACTTTTACAAAAGTTTGAGGGATCTAGTGGAACAAATGTATAGACGTTCTTTCCACTTACAATACAAAAATCAATCCAATGATTCCAAGAAACAAATTTTATCTAAACTATAGGAAGAGTTTCCAGAGAATTGGTCAATGAGACATGTAAGACTTTTAATAGTAAAAATGTACAACAACAAAAAAGAAGGAATGAAAAAGTAATATTCCTTTAAATGTTTTTCTAGAATTATTTATAAATATCACTTTTGTTATATTTTATTTTCATGTATCATTATAAAAATTAATTAGTTTATTGTCATGTTATATTTTCAGGAAAATTATGAAAATCTCAAAAGATGAACGAGCTGATATAAAAAATATGCCTGTAGGAATGTCCAAAAAGGTGTCAAGAAATGGACAAAATTTCATCACAGGAGGAGCCATCTCAACAACAACGTGCTTCAAATGTAATATGTAATCATTTAATTTTTCGATCATTAGGTACAATAAATAAACAATTTAGCATTAAATATTAATTTTCAAGTATTTTCTTGCAGAAAAGAAAAGAAAATGGAACCCATTCAACACATAAAACAGGACAACAAGGAAGAAAAGGGTTGATATCTAAGTTTGTGAGTAATTGTTACTTCCTTATAACAACTTAACTAGATTTCATTTTTGTATATTTTAAGTTGTTTTACAAAAATCATCATTGAATGTCTTCAAACAGATGTTAACACACAAAGAAGGACCATTAGACGAATTGATTGACATTGGGTTAAATATGGGTTGTGAGTATATGTTGGCATATAAGAAACTAATTGTGTAAATTTTTAAGCATCTATCAATGATGTTTTACTTAGCTCTGATTATAATTAATAGAACAAAAAAAAATCTATATTAAATTTATGATTTGTTATGGGGTATAGAATTTGTAGGAAACAAAGTATGGAACTGTGCCAATAGATGAAATCTTGAAAGATGGTTTTGAAATAATGTGTATAGTTTATGAGTATGTGGAAAGATATGCAACCTGCTAGAGCCAATTGTTGAGGTGTACTTGGATGGTTGGAAAACTCAACAAGGAGCAAATATTTTACTAAACAAATTGGGTGCCATTGGATTGGTGGAGGGCAGGATGTTGGTATCCCGAAGTAGCCCTATAGTAACATACAATAAGGAAATTGATTTTTGTGTGATTGGGTGAATAATGGAGCCTAATGTGTAGCTCATTGATGGAAGAAAGAAGCTACTAGATTGGCATATTGGAGCTTAGGTGTTAGACAACCTAGAAGAGCATATTGGATTAGCTCGTGTTCATTGTAGCAAAAGCCAATTGCAGCAGTGATAGGTGCAGCCCTCCAGGAGACTCTATGTGTTGTCTCTTGATGGACTAAGGGGCACTAGAGAGCAAGGCAAGAGTGAAGGATCGACAGGACGAGATATGGCATAAAGGCTACACAAGATTGTTAGTGTATATTGTATCCTTGTACTTATGGATAATTAAGGGTCATTATACCCTGTATGGGAGCCCTAGACTATTGTATTATTTAGTTCATTTAATGTAATGAATAATGGTTTATTGTACATATTTGTACAATATTTTGTAAAAAGTTGTATATACTTGTGCATGTATGATTTACTGCTTTATATTATTCCGCTCTGAAAAGTAGCTTTGTTGAAATTCTTGGTTTCGTAACTTCATAGATTCTAAGATTCTATCCTAGACCCAAGATCGTGGAAATTCAACACTCTATAGATGGTTTCCTTGGAAATGATGACAAAGAGGGGACTACCCATAAAGATGATTTGTTGTACATTTCAATCCATGTACCCACCTTTTATATTACATCTTGTAAAAGAGACTTATGTCAATTTATTAATGTGATCAATTTGAATCTAGAAATATTCCCAATGAAAGATGCGCGGAAAATCATTTCTCAAACAAACTATTGTCCCTCTAGGTTTCCAAATATGCTAAAATTATGGCAAGCAGTGCTTTTTATACAAGTGAGCAACACTGCATGTGAATGAGTGTTCTCTAAGTGAAATATGATCAAAGATATAAGGAGAACAAGACTATTAATTGACACACTTGATGCATTGATGTGTATATCATTAATATGTCCTAACACAATGGAGGTGGAATGTGAATGAGTTTATGAGATTTGGAAATATGAAAAAGAAATAATACTTTTTGAAATGTGATAATTATTAAGTTATATGTTATTTTACTTTGCACAAAGTTCTTCTATTAAATTTATATTTTTAATGAATTTTAATGTTCATTGTATATTAATGGAATGTGAAATACAAGCATTAATAATTACATAAATGATGGCTACCATAAGAATAAATCAAAGATGTCATTTGAAATATTTTTCATGCGTTGTTGCCAATAGGTTAATGGCACATGAAAAATGCCATCAAGGTTGAAAATTTCCCACATCTTACCAACCTTTTGAAAAATGCAGTAAAATATGTGATGCAATTAGATTAGATCACTTTGTTATTATGACATAGTATCTCTCCCTTTATGCTTCTCAAGATGCATTTAATGAGGAGATTATTTTGCACATATAGCCAATCCCCCTATTTCTTTGGTTTTCATGCATAACTTACATTCAACTCAAGGTATTTTATTGCTTTCATTATCATTGGAGCAATGAAATTTAGAAACTTGTAAGTTGTGGCATTAGTTTGGTGTAAGTCGATTTTGGAGAATACCATATTTTATATATATATATATATATATATATATATATATATATATATATATATATATCATTGCTTTCAAATGCATTTCTCTTATTGGATGGAAAAAAATAAAAATCATGGTACTGTGAATTTTTTTCTCTTTTAAAATGAGTATTGGAATATTTTAATTTTTTTCAAAATTATATAATTCAAATTTATAATTTTCACATATCTTTACTAAATTTAAAATAAAATTACTAAATAAAATGCAAAACAAAATCCAATGAAAAACCATTAATATATAAATAAACACATTCACAAAAACCTTACGATAAGAGAAGGCTAGTATCTACGCCATTTATTTATATTTTAAATTCCTTTCAGTGAGGCCAAAACTAGAGAAATGTCAACTGTTTGCAACGATAGTATTCAACATTCACAAATGGATGATACCTGCTCATTCACTTAATTTTCCAATCTCAGCTACCACCAAATGCCAAAATTTGCAATGATAATTTTCACATACGCTATACGGCGTTAAATTTCTCCTTGCCATTTTCATTGCGCTATGTGACAAAACGAGCAAATTGCTAATATACGACGATATTCTGCTATACACATCCATATCACTAACAAATCAACGATAATGGACACTTCTTTATTATTTTATAAACTAGCCTACCGCCAAATGCCAAAATTTGGAGCGAAAGTCTTCGTGTGGGGTTGCATCACTGGTTTTTAAAAAACTAACACTCTTTCACATGCGTGTAAGTGGCTTCCACATGCTCACGCAAGTGGGGTGCTGACGTAGCCACAGTATGACGTTTCTCGTTTCGTCATAATCATCTCCCTGTTTTTTAGTTCAAGTTGGTAAAACCTAAGCGACATTATATTATAGCGTCTCAGGCCGAATCTTCCACAAAAATAACATTTAAATAAATTATATTTTTTTTTTTCAGAAGTAATAAATAGATTATATTATTACCATTAGACAGCTTCTTCAAACCATTTCAAAAAAAAGAAGAGTTACGGCCCGTTATTATTTTAGGCAGTAGTCTAACTAGACTTTTTTTTTGCCCTAAAAATCATTGAAATTCAGGGAAGATTTTAAGAAAATTCGGCAAGGATTTTTGTAAATTTAGGTTATAACTATCAAACTTCAATATTTTGGGCGCTCTAGAGGTTTTTGATAGTGCTAAATCCATTTCTACCATAAAAAACATGATTCAAACACTCCTATTGCAAGATTTCTTAAAAAAAAAATTACCCGGATTCCAGCCAATTTTGACCATCCGGACAATTCCTCTTGCTAAATAAACAACTCCTTATTTTAGACATTGACAAGACGAAAATTGTGTTGCGTGTTAATGTGGATTTGAATAATTCAATTTTAAGTTATATTTGAAATAAAATAAAATAAATAATTGTTTTTTATAAAATATAAATATTTAAAATAAAAATATAAAGTAAAATAAAACTAAAATACATTAATTGAATAAAAATATCTTATTATTACATTCAAAGAATCTTAAAGAAGAAACTTATCAATTGGCTAAACAAGCTATCAAATTTGTACATTGTTTAAAAATTGGGTTATGAATCCTGCCTAAGAAGCTGTTTTGTTAAGTAAGTAATTTAATTTCAATTTAAAAGTTTAGAGTGTATTACAAGTGCATTGAAGTGTGTGAATTTAAAATACATTATATCTCTTACAATATGTGAATGATTTTTTTATTTTTTTGTAATAATTGAATGTTTCATTATTGTTTGGTATGGGCATGGTTAGATAATAGTTTGGTTAAGGTCTATATATGGGTGTAAATTTGACTATTTTGTATTTTTTTGTCATTATATGGGTAATGTATTTAATATTGGGTAATGTGTTAGGCTCTATTTTTGAATTGGAATGTTTATACTTTAACTATGATCAAGTTTGGAGATAAGGTATCATAGAAATCTTAGCCTTTTCCTTTCATATTTGTCTTCTCTAGCCATTGGGCTTGTCTAGATAGTGGTACCTTTTATGTTTCTTTCCTCTTTGGTTCATTCTCTCTGTGGAATTATTTTTGTTTTAACTTGGTGATTATACAAGTTGATAATGTTTGAGTCTAGAGGCCAAGCATTAAGAAAGAAAAACTTGGCCAGTATTTAGAAATCTCAGTGTTATTGTTAATTGGTTTTGGTATTTTGCTAGCTACTCCTTCTCTTAGTTCAATCCCTCGAATTTTTTTTAATGAAAATTGGGTAACTATTAAAGCTTGGAACTATAATGAAGATTAGTATAAAATTAGCATAGAGGATACATGTTTGCACCTTGGTTCCAAGGATATTATTTACTTCCCTTCTTTGGTCTCTGAATCAAGTTTATCTGTAGAGTGTGAACTGAAAGTAGGTTGAGAAAGTGATGTAGAGAACCAATGTGAGGATGCCTGAGAAGTGTTGAGTTGTAGAGTAAAGGAAGATGAGTAAGTTCTAGTATAAGCTAAGAGAGCTTGTTGAATCAAAGGATATTTTTTGAGATAAAGTGATAATATCATATATTTCGAGTTACAGAGGTAGGCCAAAGTTCCAAGTTTGAAAATCCCATGAAAGACAAGAATCTTGGTTGTAGCAGGCCTAGGTGCATGCACTTATTAGAAGTTGGTGTCTCTAGGCAAGTTGGTTCTTGCCAACTTGAGGGGGTTGGGGTCTCTTGTAAGTAGGTGCTCACAAATAATTAATGTAATCAAAGTTGGTGCTTTTGATTCACATCATAATATAAAACGAGCTTTGGTGGTTTTTCTACCAGAATGGTTTCCACATTAAATCATTGTTTTCAAATGTTATGGGATTATTATTTTCTCATGTGCTTCTAAATTGTTTACAATTTAATGTATAATTACTAAATGATTTACAATTGAATGTATAATTATATAAGATAGAAAGAAAAAATGTAAATTATTGATCCACCCCTCTTAGTAATTCCTTATTCCCAACAATATTCTTGACACCCAAACAACCTCTACACATACTTTAGTACATATATGTTTATATCCATGAATAGACATTAGACCAAGTGGCTAACCTACTTACAACACATTCTTACTATGCACAACCTTAGGTGCCTTCTTCAAATTATTTTATAGACACTACACCACGTGGCTAACCTACTTACAATGCATTGTTTGGTAAATAAACTTGATTGGGCTTGTCTACTTACCAACAACATTCTTACTATGCGTGCAACCATAGGTACCTTCTTCAAATTATTTTAAGCAAGTCAATGAAGTAATAATATCACTAACTCAGTTAAGTGAAAATTGAAATTTGGTTAGAGTGAAATAATGGGAAGAAGGAGGATTTTCCTCTAATATTCTTTTTAGCGAGTTTAAAGATATAGTTTCAATAGAAATCACTCTTTGATTTTGTATCAACATTATGTTCTACGAAAATGTATCACTCTTCTTTCTCTAATTGGTGGGAGGTGAAAGTATCACTCTTTCTCTAAATGGCAGGAGGTTTTAAATATTTGGATTTTTACATTCCTAAAATGCAAGGTAAGAAATGTTTGGCCTTTCATATTCCTAAAATGTAAGTCAATGCTTGTGGAGGTGAACCCTCTTTGTATCTGTAAATTTCTTAACTAATAAGGCGAGATTTTTTTTTTCCCTTGTGAATAAATTTTGAGTTCTATGTTTTGTTTGTTATCTATAATTTTTAATTTTCCATATATGTAGCTCAAAGTTAATGAAAATTGAAAAAGGATCATTGATTGTTGTGAATTAAAATGAAAAAGTGATACCTTTTTAATAGCGAGAAGTTGGGTCACAATTCATAATTGGTTATAATGGAGTGTAGTGCATTATCATATCATACGAAACTTTAATATTAGAAAATTAGCAACATAGTAGATTTTGAAGGCGTCACATAATAGTCGGGACTAGGGTTGGAATTTCAAAAAGACTCATCAGTTAAAATTGACCGTTTTTACATTTTTTAGCTTATTTATAGAGTTTTAACAAAAATATTTTAAGGGTTTGAAAAAAAATTTAACTATATTTGATGGCCAAAATACTCCATGATGGGAAATTTTCTTGTCAAATTCCTTCCCTGGCCAAGAAGTCCTAGTAGATTTTGAAGGCATTGTCTACGGATGCCACAGACTAGTCTAAGGTGGTCACAGACTAGCCTTGAAATCAGGTTGGAATTTGGAGAATTATTTTTTTTTTAAAGAAGAATGTTGAATGATTTTTTAGATGGAAATGTATTCAGCACTAGAAAATTTGTTGGGTATCCAAAATCCTGAAATTTGACAACTATAATCCATATTTTCAAAAATTTCTACCAAATTATTACTAGAATTTATATTATTTTCAAAGCTACTTTGTAATTTTTTTAAACGCTAGTCTTATTCAAAGCCTTTCCAGGAGAGAAGACCTCCGTTATTTTAAATTTTGTGTAAGAAAAAATAATCTGTTCCGTAGAATAAATTTGATCACATTAATATAAAAAAAGTTCATGTTGTCAGCGATTAGTACATGCCTTGACTGTTTGATAAGAAATCACCACTTTAAGGCAGTCACATGTCGAATTACATTAGCATAATAATAAAAATCAAATTCTATCATTGATAAAGCTAGAAATATCTAAAATGAGTCAAAGAGCAATATAAGATCGAGAGACTGATTATTATATTTAGTGTTTGGAGCTGTATGAGAAGCTTTGGCACCTTCATCTTTAGAAGAGGGAGACACTTTCATCTTCATTTTTATAAAAATCATCTTGTAATCTACTCGACTCTTCTTGTGATCTATGCATCCCTTTTTGTAATCCATGCAACTCTTTCTTGTTCACTGACCTAAAAACCTGTCATCAGGGAATTTTCATCAACAAATGTAGTTTTACAAGTCCACTCAATTATATGCACTAAGAAAAAATAATTACTATCATTTTGTGATCTTAGGGCACTAAATTCACCATAAAAAAGGTAGTTCGGCTACCATGCATTTTGATATGGAAATTTCGACATCTATTGGGTACTCACATGGAAAATTCGGAAGGGTCAATTTGAGCACAACACATGATGGAGCTATTCACTATCCACTTTGTTGCTTTCCTCATGTTTTCATACTTGGTCCCTTCACACAAAAGAGGTCATTCATTAAGCTTCTTAATGCTTTGGGCCACATTATTCATTTCTTCCAACAGGAAGAGGCATTCATTTCGGTTGGCAGAAATTTTGGAATTTATTCCCAGCTGCAAATATGAATAGGAGGACAAAACTTCAATTTTGATGGGAAACTGGAGGACAACAACAGCAACAAATTTTTGGTGTGTTTTTGCGCTCAACTGTGCATTCAATTTTTTTGTTTAAAAACCTTGCAAACAGTAAATTTTTCCATAGTCGTAACCCTCTCTCTCGATTTACCAAATCGTGGTGCAAACAAAGTTACCTCACACCTTTACTCCTATCCACCAACCACTGTATCTCCCGCATTTTGTTTCGAATTTAAATTTCCAAGCAAGTTTCTGTGGACCTAAACAGTCCACATCATGTACCCTCAACCAATCACATGCTCATCGCATGAACCTATCGCCTATGTCATCGGCCATCCAATCCCATGCAAAGAGTGGATCCCACCATGCCATGTCAAACCCACTGCCAGCAAATAGAAACAATATCACATGAACTAGTGTTTATGTCGACAACCCTCTGCAAACGCACGATAGTGCGTCCCCACCATGACCATATCATAAGTTCTCAACCAATTATGAATCATTGCAAAGATTGGATGTCCAGTCACTCGGCGGGCTAATTGATGCGAAAACCCTTCACAAATTTTCGCCCATTCATTTATCGCATAGAATGAAGCTGACGTCATCCAGCTCGAAAATCCATGCGATAATCCGCCGCGATATAATTTTCATAAGTTCTTAGAGTAGGTTATAATTTTATGTCACATTGTTAAAATGTCGCGGCGATATAAGTTTTTCTTTATAAATTTTGGACTTAGATTAATATTTTTATTATATATATTGTAAAGATATATGTTTACGATATATATAGACAGTAGCATGTAATGTTGTGCAAGAAGTAAGAGAAAAATACTGTGTGAGACAGAGTGTGAAGCAGAGTGTGTGAAGAGCTGTGTGCGTAGCAGCCCAGTGAAGAATTTTTTTTGTAAAAACCAGAACATAAGATTTTGAAGACTGTATTAAGATATTTTTTTAATGAAAGATTTTTATTTTTTTAATGCTTTACCTGCAAGATTTTTTTTTTTAAATCTCTGTGTTGATAGAGGAAATTTATTCCTCACTATGTGTTAAGGAATTATCAGAAATTTCAACATGAAACACTGTCAGGTATGGAACTGTGCGAACAGATGAAATCTTGAAATATGGCATCTTGAAATCTTGAAAGATGAAATCTTGAAATATGGTTTTGAAAGAATGTGTATAGTTCATGAGTCAATTGTTACTATGGTACGTCATTTCTTTTTTATTTACATTGATGTATATTACTTAATATTGAAATTTTCATTATTCTCACCAATGTATATACACTCATTTCAGTTTAGTTTTATGTTTGTAGATGGAAGGTGAAGAAGAAGAAAAAAATCAACATCGTGAACAAAAATTTCCTAAAAATAACCCAATTCATGGAAGTAGCTCGAGCAGTGTCAACAGTTCAAGAGAAGAATGATGACCATTATGTTTGGATATCAAAGCAAGATGTTGTATTTTTTGAAATATTTATCTATGAAATCGTGCATTTTGTTTAATGTAATGGACATAGTGTCCCAATTGAAAGACAAAGGGATACGAATGACTGTTCCATTTTGTATGACAAAGGCTGTATTCTATATATATATATATATATATATATATATATATATGTGTGTGTGTGTGTGTGTGTTTTAATGTATTCTATTGTGTTCTCAATTTTCGTTGTGAAATGTAACACCACTGATTAAATTTATGGATTATTAAATATTTTCATGAAGAGATGTGAAATCTGATGATATGATATAACAAATTAATCCAAACATCACTTTCAAATGCACTAATAAAAATTTAATTGATATGAATATTGTTATAAGATATGTTTTGTCTTTTGATGAATAATGAATTTTAAAAAATCACAATAATTATGATATGATATAACAAACTAATCCAAACATCACATTCAAATGCACTAATAAAAATTTAATTAATATGAATACTATTATAATATTGTTGACTATTGATGAATAATGAATTTAAAAAAATCATAATAATTGCGTTTTCACAGGTCAATGTTTCTAAAAAATACAAAATGAACACCAGTGCATGTCAATTACTGTACATTGGTGCGTTTGTATGATACAATGCACTGGTATGTTTCTATGACTTATCGGCACCGCACAAATACCAATACTAATTATAAATCTCAGTGTGTTTTTTCAATACTACGCACTAGTGCGTTCATGTGAGACTACACACCAGCGTGTTTGTATGACCTATGGGCACCACATAGATACCAATACGAATTAGAACAATTGGTGTGTTTTTCTGCTACTGCGCACTTGTGCATTTCTATAAGACTACATACCGGTGCGTTGATACGACATATGGGCACCGCACAAATCCCAATACCAATTAGAACAACCCCATGTGTTGTATCACGTATAGTGCGGCCAGTGCGATTTTAGACATTTATGGCCCGGTGCATGCACCTTCGACCACCTCGAGCCGACTGTTTATATGACACACACCGGTGTGTTGACACCTTAGTAGCACACCGATCAAAAAAACATATGTAATAACGTCCGACCACCCAGGTTTTTTAGTTGTGTTGAAATTCCGTTAGAAGCTCTGCCAAAACCTCCGTTACAAAAAATGGATGTTGTAGCAAATGTTTTTTTGACAATTTTGGCCAATTTTATAACACTAAAAATCTTGGTTATAACCTCCGCTAGAGGGTCTTTTCCTTGTTGTGTGGGTGAATTCCACCCTTTTCTTGGGTAGTCAAAGTGACACATGGAAACATAGGTGGCATCCAAATGGAAATACGAGTGAAATTGAGGTGGCATCAGCTAGAAGTGACATGGTAAGAATGATGCATGACACTCTGTGGTCATGACACGTGGCAAGTGGATTTGGCATTTTTGGGTGGCCAAGTGGCTATTTTTTAAGTGACACATGATAATGATTTGGCGGTGACATGGCATGGAAAGTGGTAGAGATATGATGTGGCAATGACATGGTAGATGATGTGCAAGGTCTTGAGATTCACACCAAGGGTATAGTTTAGAGAAGTTTTCCTTTGTATTTCATATTTCTGAAGTGGTTGAAAAATTGTATTTTTGTGCCAAATGGTAGCTCAACAAGGGAGGGAGAATTTTGGGACTTTACATCTGGGCTATGCAGTTTATCCAAATATTTTATTTCTTTATTAAGCCCAAAATCTGGATTGAGCGAGTTGGTCAAGTTCCTAGTGTGGTCAAGTTTCCAGGTGAGCAGTTATCCAAGTCTCTATTACTCCAATGGTGAAGAAATCATGCATAGCTAGCTTAAGATCGAATACCAAATCCTCAGATCCATCTAGATGTAAGGTTAAAGTGTTATCCAACCATCTTTCCACATGATGGTGCAATTCCAATGTTAAGGTTATGGGGACCAGATACCGGATCCAAAGATCCATCTGGATGCAAGGTTAAAATGTTATCACTAGTACATTTGGCGGAAATTCTGACACTTTAGTTCCAAAAATTTTGACCAAATGTCGGAAATTTCCCCAAATTTTATCAATTTTTCAAATCCCGCCCACAACTGTCGCTATACTGACGTTTGGAGACAAGTGTCGGTATTGCGACACTTAGAGGTAAATGTCGATGTTGCAACATTTGGAGAAAAGCGTCGAAATTTCGACGGATTGGAGGAAAGTGTCAGTCTTGCGACACTTAGCGCTAAGTGTCGCTATTGCGACATTTGGAGCAAAGTGTTGGAATTGCGACGGATTGGAGGAACGTGTCATTCTTGCGACACTTTCCTCCAACTCGTCGTAATTCCGATGCTTTTCTCCAAACGTCGCATACCTTCTCTTGAACATATTGGCAACAATGAGATGAGTTGGCAGCATTGACCCAAAACCGAAGTGAAGGTATGATGAACCATAGGTATGAATGAACTGTCAAGAATATTACCCAACCCAAACAGTCATTATGATGGAGTGAAGTGTCATGTTCAAGAATGACCTGCTACCGTAAAAGTTCTGTTCACTTTCCCAAATTTTCCCCGGTCATTTGTTGATCAGTACCTCTTTATTTTTTAACAAGCTTGAGGAGGATAACATATGATTGATCTATAATTCAACCCTTTGGTTGAGTAATGTATCCCTATTTAATAATTTAACGAGTCTAGAGATGAATGAAACTCGATGCTTGCCATGATTGACAAGCCCATCGTTATTTTATGTTTTAATGAGCTTAACAATAGTGACAACCCTATCCTTTTTCATATTTAGAGAGTTTGAAAAAGATGACAAAAGAAAACTCCATAAGTACTTTTTCGTAAAGTTGTCGTTGAAATCCAAAAAAGTGTAAAATAATATATGAGAGAACCTCCTAGCCATGTTCGACTAAGGCATTCATTTTTCGTAAATAATCTATCTTAGCCTGGAAAAGGGTTAAACTTATACTGAGTATATATCAATTCATTTACTTTGACGAGCTCAAAAATACAAGTTCTCAGTAATATTTTCACATTATTGGAGTCTGAAAAGAGCTAAAAGAAGACTCCATGGGTTCCTTTTTCACTGTTATCAAAGCTCGAAAAAGAGATAAAGTGCACTTCAAGTCATTTTTCATTTTTATCAAAGCTTGAAAAATAAGGACAAAAGTATGCTTTGTGGTCAAATCATTCTTGAAATAAATGTGCACGACTAGTCTGCCCATCAATTGCAAACCTGTTCAGAACAACATCAAATGGATTAACAATACTTGTTTCATAATAAAAGTTAAATAAAACCATAGTCACAGAAATAAATATTATTTTCAAATAATCAAATGACTAATTAAAAGAGTTTTACTATTCATTTTTACCATTTTAAAGTTACCATTTTTATTTGGAGCTCTGAACCTGTTTTTTACCCCTGAAATTTAGTTGTTGATCGCGATCAATTCTGTGGACGTTTTTCATCGCCGTTTGATCTAGGTTGGTTCCATAAACCTCCTCTTTATTTCAGTGGTAATTTCATTGCAAATTTTTTAAGTATTTGGGCCCCTTAGGGTAAATTATTTTTCTAAAGAGGGAAACGCTCCATTTGGCATCGAAAACTGTGTTGGAATGCACTTCAAAATGAAGCTTAGGTGCATATGCAACGCACTGTCCATTAGCGAAGACTGTGTTGGGTGCAATTCACATTTTTTATTCTTGCATTGTACCCAAATTTTGCCTTTTTTTTGCATGAAAAAGAGTCTAATGAGTCCTATGGTTATGTTTCAGGGATTCATTAGACTAGAATGACGATTCCCTAGAGGGAAAGAGAGCATGAAGAACAAAATATGATTTCCCTTAATGATCTGGGTACTGTAAAAGCCCTGCAAGATTCTGGGTTATTAAAGTACTTCCGCTTATAAGGTATGAGGCAACAAATAGAATTTTTGGAGTTCCTTGTTGGTGCATGGGATCCCACAATTGAGGCATTTCACATTAGGAACAAAGTGGTTCCAATTACAGTGGATGACTTCTATTTTCTGACAGGATTGTTTAGAGGCCTACCCATTTCTTTCTCAGGGTGTGCTCTCAGAGGAGAGACAATGGGAGACTATATTTTGCAGCATTGCTATCCAGGGGCAGATCCTAGAAAGGATAGGAAAATAAACATTCGTGACATTTATGATTTTCCCTTGAGAACCATCTTATTCATGATCGCAAAGCTTGTTGGTACCGTTACACTAAATGTAGCGAACAGATCTTATATGCAGTATGCGCTAGAGTGCATGTAACCAGCATTTTTCAAATGGTTTGAAGCTTTACTCTCTCAAATGAAAGATTAACTCAGCAAGGGAAAGGGAGGAAGGAAGAAAAAAATTCAGTTATTGTTTGATCCTCATTTATTTTGCCTTAGAGAATATTTCGCTAATGCGACCTTAGCATGTAACACTGGGTGTATCCAACCCTAGAGATCCAAGGATGCAGAGATGGGTAGAACTGATGGCTAAAAATATAGGCCAATTGTCCATCGTGTTCTCGACTGCATTCTTTGCCTGGTTCAGGCAACAGATTGTCGCCATCAATGAGTATGCATATGCAAGCATCGATTTTTTAGGAGATCCAGACTTAGCTTTACCAAAAGGCGCTCAATGGGGTGAAATCGGTGATAATTTTTTTACCATGTTTTTTTATTTTTCTAAGGTTTATACATGTTTTTGTATTTTGATGTTTTACCAAAACTAAAGTTTTAATGTAATGCAGATATGGGTCGAGTTCAACCATTGGAGGAACCAGAGCATGGAGTGGATGAGCCAGCAAAGAGGGCTGTCGAGAGAGCAATCCTTCATGATTTAGACATGGATGAGACTCTTTCCAAGCTTTGGGAACACTTAGAGGGGTTGACTTTCGAGATTCCGGATTTCCAGATTGAAGAGTTACCCATGCAACTGTAGTGCCACACTATTGGCGTTCCTAACCACTGGATGCGGTTACTGCATAGGATATCTAGGTCTATAGCATGTTACCATGAGCATCACTAGTTTACTTTTGACATGTGGCATACGTTTTGAGGTCAGATGACCAATGTGTGTTGGGAATTTTTTTTTGTAAAAACCTATAACTATCTATCTATTTGATTTCAGTGTTTTCCTATGTTTATTATGCAATCCTATTCAATTATGTGAATGTATCTTTACATGTGTTTCAAATGTCTATTTATAGGATATTTCGCTCAAGAATCAGTCAATGTGTTCAAGTTTTTGGAAATGTGTTGATATTGAATAAAATCAAAGAGTCTTTCCAAAAGTCGAACTCTTAGGAAAATATGATGCAGTGTTGGATTTCTAACAATATAAACACTAGTAAGATGTAATACCACAAGTTTTGAGTCTAACCTTATGATGATGTGGTTAATACCAAATAAAATGGCATCAGAGAGAATTTCAATCAACGCACTATACTCAACGATGTTATTTGTCGATCTACCGATACAAATCCCTTGAAAACTCAGTAAGTCCTCGTTCAGAGTAAAAATGGCCCATGCTGTAGAGGATAGATGTTGCGTACTACAACTAGCACCATCAACATACCCAAAAAATGGTTCCAAAGATTCAGACATCTGCGATGAAATGTAAAGTGGATTACTAACATCAAGAAAACTATAAAAACAAACTAAGGCAGCGAATGAAAATAAACAACATATATATACAATATAATACAAAAAATTACTACGCTCATGATTAATCATAGTAATGTTTCATATATAACCCATTTTGGGGCTGCGCCAACAAAATTCCATTGTAATCCACCAACTCGTAGGCACCCTTAGCAAGAACTCTTTTGACGATAAAGGGGCCATGCCATAATGGCTCAAATTTTCCTGTACCTATTACATCAACTTCTTGATCATAAAGAAGGACCAAGTCTCCCACTGAGAAAATGTGAGGTTGGACATGCTTGTCGTATTGCACCTTTATACGTCTCTTATGCACTTTGTTGGAAAATTGGGCTTCACGACACATTTCATCAAGATGGATGAGGTTCAAAAGACACGCTTCTTCATGAGGTGTTAGGTAACAAGTCGATTGCGAGTTTTAATGACGGTATTTCACATTGGATTGGCAAGATAGCTTCCAGACCATACACCAATTGAAAGGGGGTGAATCTACCTGCATTTCTCACTGAGGTTTGGTACGTCCACAAGGCTGAGTACAATATTAAATGCTAGTTTGATTTATGAACTCTTACAATTCATTGAAGAATTCTTTTAAAAATCTTGTTAATAGACTCAACTTATCCATTTCATTGTGGATAATAAGGAGTAGAACTATCGTGAGATAGCCCTAACTTGGTTGTCAACTTAGCCATCATGTGATTACAAAAATTCTTACCATGATATTTGACTATAGCCTGTGGGACCCAAAACCATGCAATGACATGATTAAAGAAAAATAATGCAGTTGTTTGTCCTGTGTTGTTTAATGTAGGCATCAATTCAGCCCACTTCGTAAAGTAGTCTACTGCGACAATAATATCATCATGCCCCCTGGACAAACGAGGGATACAGGTAATGAAGTCAATGCCCCATTTTGAAAATGATCCCACAAAGACAACAAGATTCATTGGTGCTGGCGATTTGTAGATATTACGATCAAATATCTCGCAAGCATGACAACTTTAGACCGTGAGGATGGAGTCGCGAAATATTGTAGGCCAAAAGTAATCAATGCGGAGTATCTTCTGCGTGGTAGCGTATCCAAACAAGTGTCCACCATAATCCCTAGCATGATAATCATTTAAAACCATTTTAGCCTCCTCATGAGTGATGCACCTTCTTAAAATTGTATCGACACCATGACAATAAAGTGTATCACCGACGATCAGATAATCTTTGGCTTGGTATCGAATATGTTGCTAGTCAGAGCGAGAGGTATCAGGCTGAAAAGTCTGGGTCTGGAGATAAATGATAAAATATCCATACCAAGGATCAGATGATCTGACCAGAAAAAGAGACTCGTCAAGAATAGATGGTTTTGATGTAGTAATATTACTATCAGAGGAAAGGTCACAAAGAAGCTTAGCCAAAACTAAAGACTTCTTTGACTTGGATTTGATAAATTTCAAATAAAATTCCTACAAAATGACAATCCATTTTGAATACTTTCCACCCAGCCATTGACATGATAAGATGTAAGTCATGGGGTTGCAATCCGAAATGACAATGGTCTTCTGGAACAGGATATAGTGGTGAAATATTTGGACAACTTGAACAACCATCAAGGAAATCTTTTCTACGTACGAATACTTCACTTCCGTATCATTAAGATTACGAGTTAGATAATAGATCGAATGTTCTATCCCATTTTCTACTTGGACTTATACCATAGCAATGGTTGTATTAGCTGCACCGATATATAATAAATAATCACTCTGATAATTGGGGGGATACATTAATGACACCCGGACAAGAGTATCCTTAATAGTATCAAAAGAAGCTTGCGCAACTTGGTCCCAATGGAAGGGAGTCCCATTTTTCAATAGCTGAGTAAATCCTTTAGCCATTTTGGTGTAGTTGGGTATGAACTTCCTTAGGAATTTAACCTTTCCCTAAAGTTTCTGTAACTAAAGTAAATTTGATGGCACGGGAAAATCAAGAATGGCCTGGACCTTCAATGGGTCTATTCCAATTCCTTCTTTTGAGATGACGAATCCTACCAAATGACCAAATCCAACAAAAAATACACATTTATGTGGATTGAGGCATATTTTATAGTGTTAGTAGTGTAAAAAGATAGCTGTCAAATGCATCGGGTGATCGGTCCAATTTTTTGAATGCGTCGGTAAATCGTCTAGATAGGGTTGAACAATGTGCTTGATTTCATTGAAAGCATAATCCATTACTCTCTGAAAAGTTGCCCCAAATTTCTTTAAACCAAACAAGAGTTTCCTATAAGAGAATGTGGCCTAGGGACAGATGAATGTTGTCTTATATTGGTCCTCTGGGTGGATATTGATTTGATTATTGCCGAAAAATCCATCCATGAACAAAAATATTTCGCATCCAGCACAATCGTCAATAATATGGTTGATAAAGGGAGTAGGATAGTTTTATTTTGGACAAGCAGGATTGACATCCCGATAATTGACACATACTCTGATGGTTCCTTGTATTTTCATGACAGGAACGATGTTGGAAACCCACTCCATTAGGGGAACAGGGTAAATGAAACCAGCACGCACAAAATTTTCAACTTCTCGTTTAATGGCAGTGGCTTTCTCCGGATGAACAAGACGAAGGTGTTGATGTACCGACTAGACATCAAGGTACATATTAATAGTGTGTTCAATGATACTAGCATCTATGCCTGGCATTTCCTCGTAAGGCCAAGCAAATACATCATGGAATTCGTGAAAGAGAGAGTGATATGTTTCGAGTTCTGATGGAGAACAAGACACGCCAACATGAATGTTTTCTACAACATCAAGTTTGGTTGAAATATCGATAGAAATGGTTTCTTCAATATTTTGCAAATTTCTATCAGAATCAATTGCATTAATAGGAAAATAATTCGAAAATAATTTTTTGATTGATGGCTGATTTAGTTCACTAAGATTATCTTCTTCATAATCTAGAAGATGGGAACAGTGATGATAATCTTCCCATGGTTCTCCTTCTGACATCATGGTTTCCAAAATATTCTCATCTGTCAAGAAAGTTGAGGAAAAAGAATTAGAAGGAGTACCAAGATCTAACGAACAATCAACCCAAAAGACCGACGACGATGATTTTTGATTCGCTGCCCAATCCATATATATTGATTTCTATGCTAGCTCAATAGGGTTTGGTGGCAGAAAGTCATCCAATGTAAAAACTTTAGAATCACCAGTACTCTTCCTTAAGCCAAATGGAGTGGAAGAGATCATGTAGCAAGTCTCTATGCTTGCAATTTCTGCTGACATCGCAGGCGGTGGTAATGCAAAGGTTCCCATGAGAGTGGAATCCTTTAAGATTCCCACACCAATGTTTTGAAGTGTGAATTGGGATGCGTGAACTAACGAAACGCTTTCAGTTACCTGGGAACTAGAGGCAAATGAGGATAACTGATTGATGACTGTGATGACACATTTATGTGGAAAGGCAATCATTCTAAAATATGTAGAGACAATCGTAGTCATATCATATACCCATGGTCTTTCGAGTAGAATATTGTAGTCAAGGGGTCTGTCAAAAACCTCAACTTCAAAATTCATTATTTTTCCCCCAAGTTCAATATGCAGGTTATTGATGATACCGCAAGGCTTATATGTACATCCGTTGAAAGCTTTCAACGTCGTTGGTGATTGAGATAGGCGCGGCGAGCCAAGTGACTTCCAACAGTTTAGAGACATAATGCACGTAGACGCTCCCTCATCAATAATAGTACTATTATGTGTGTTTTTTAAAAACTACAAAGTATTTCTGATGTTGCGATATTATGTGAGATAAAAGTCAATTTGAGCTTGAAGAACAACTATTTTTTATTGCAAAAAAAACTATATATTAACATAGAAATATATACAAAATAGAATGTAAAGGGGGGAAGGTATATACAATTTGTCATTTATTTTAAAAATGACAAAGTATTACAAAACAGAATGTAAAAAGTGGAAAGGTATATACAATTTGTCATTTATTTTTAAAAATGACAAAGTATTTCTGATTGAAAAAAAGCTATATATTAACATAGAAATATATACAAAACACAATGTAAAGGTGGAAAGGTATATAGAAAAAAATGTAAAGGTGGAAATGTATATACAATTTGTCATTTATTTTTAAAAAATGAAAATTATTTCTGATGTTGCGATATTATGTGAGATAAAAGTCAATTTGAGCTTTAATAACAACTATTTTTTTATTGCAAAACAAGTTGTATATTAACATAGAAACAAGTTGTATATTAACATAAAAATTTATATATAACGGAATGTAAAGGTGGAAAGGTATATACAATGGTAATTATATTCTCTTCCTCATATAAGAGGAGAGTATATATGCACTGAGAAATCAGTTATGGGCCAACGAATTTGGTTGTCCAACCCAAATGGCGAATTTGATTGTCCAACCCAAATGGTCAAATTCCAAACTAGAACGAGTGATGAAACTTCTTTCTTTATATCACTCATCTTTCAACTGTTAGTTCCATTCTAAAGATAAATAACATATCATTGTAAAGAGCATTGGCACCTCGGAATCAAGTTTTTAAGAAGTATAATGCTACGATGAAATATTATTTTCCAAAATGTGGATTGGACATCTCCAACTAGAAACATAATATAAGTGAATTTGACATGAAAATGCGAGTACCTCAATAATCAATATGATTTTCCAAAATTAGGACCGGACATCTCCAACTAGAAACATAATAGAAGTGAAAATACCAAGACCATGAGAGAATATACCAATTTGTTGCTAGGAAACAAAATATTGCATTATAAAATTTTATTTGAGGAAATCGCCATATCAAATCAAGCTAGGCAAATTATTTCTTCTTTTTACTGAAGAGGCTACAGGAAGTAGTTAAAATGGTCCAAAAGTAAGTGCAGAAATCAAAAATCTAGAACCCTAGGCATCAATCAATAGTACTAGAAAGCTTCAAATCTACAACTAAATGAATCAACTAAGATTTTGGTCTTACCTGAAACCATTTTCATAGTCTCCTTCTATAACTAGGTGTTTCTACTGATGCTTTAAGGCTATTTTTCATCCATGTTTTGATTTTTGTTCTCCATTAAGTAATGTTTTAGAGTTTTTAAGCTCTCTAGTGTTGTCTCTCAATTTATTTCAGGTATTGCTGCTCAGTAACCCCATGACTAGAAGCTTTAGGTAATTTAGACAATTTATACAGGCTCAAATATGGTCATGACAGACTAATTGTCAGAGGCTAGAAAAAAATGCATATTTTCACCACCCTTGGCTTATATAATGAACTTTTAAATATAATCCCAATACAATCATGTTTATTCATTTTTTAAATGAAGACGTGGGTATAATTCACATTCTCCAAATAAGTATAAGAAGTCTCACATAAGAATGTTATATAAGCATCCTTTAAGCATTTCCTGAAGAAAAAAAAATTAATGTTATGATTAGACGAATGATGAGTTTTTTGAAGAATTTTTTAGGCTCATGCTACATTCAAGATGATCATTCAATTTTATTCATATATCGAATTGGGTTTTGGCATTTTGATATGACTCGATATAATAGATTCTTTCAATTAGATAATACTTGAACCTGTGTTGACAAGCCCACGCCGGTGTATGTAATCCACTCACTTCCAGCCTAAATTTTCCAACGGCTCCTTTGAAATCTCCTCGGGCGTGACCACATCCAGTAACCAGATTTCCCACTACCATAGCCGGATCCAGCAATTACCTCGGTGCTTGAAAGGTACGTCATTGAGAGGCTCGATTCACGCACAGAATGAAGGGGGTCGTCAACTTCTACCCCTGCTGCTGCCAAAACCGATAAGAACTAAAATGAAGACAAATGTAGTGAACTATTACAAATAGATTTTGAGAATGTTACCTAATGAAAAAAATTCGCTGACCCAACCCATATAAAGTGACACTGGAAACTATGCAACTAGCTCAGCCTGGCTCTTGTCTTTCCCCAGCTCTGAAACGAATAGAGCCGAACCTACCAATTCAAATATGTTGATAACTCACAGACAACAACCAGAGCATGTGGCATCGAAGAGTTGTGACGTGCAGGGAAATAAGAACAGGTGGCATCCGTGGAAATGGTTGTGCCAGCATGTGGCATCCAAGAAAATGATAACTGCAATAGTAGTAGCATGTGGAGCAACTAAAATATAATAAAAAGCTTTGGATACAGAAAAGTATGTAAACTACTAAAGTATAACACAAAAATTTGGATACAACAAAATAGACAAACAAATATATAACACAAAAGTTTGGATATTTTAGGATAAAGAAAACTTCCAAAACTTTGCTTAAAAGCTTGAGCGGAAAGTTTGGCTGCTCAAAAAACTAAAACAAACTTCCAGCAATAAGACCTCCAATATTATTGTCCAATCAAATTTGTGATAATTTATGTTTTCTCAATTATATAAAGAAGAGATAATATTTTATTAGGCTAAACATTAGGCACAAGCTAAAATAATGTTAGTCAAACTTTGAACTAATGTGCAGTCAAATGATCTATCGATCGCTATATTCCCGCAGTAGGGACTAATAAGAAGCACGAAAGAAAGACCGAACATAATAAGCTCGACGTGTTCGGAGAAATCTATGAGGATTTTCAGCATCAAAGAAATGAAGAATGCAACAAACAAAATCTCCTAGCTATACACAGGCATGCTAGAAGACATGACAGGCTCAGAAGATGTATTACTAAATCTTATATTAACGTGTATTACTATCGAAATGTCATGTTAATCTAAACGTTGTATTTTAATAGTAATAAAAACATGTTAATTAAAAACAACATAATTTTAAAGAAACTACACACTTTATATAAATCTAATTACTAATCTCCATAATGATGAAAAACAATTATATTTTAGATATTGCAAGTTCGGTTTACATAAAATGTAATATAATATGAATGAAAAAGGAGTTGGAGGTTGTGGTTCAATAGTAATAAGTTCCAAGTGCAATAATGCAAAACAAAATAATAATAGAAATAAAAAAATATATATATAATTAAAATAAAACATAAATATTTAAATATTATGTAATTAAAAAAAAAAAAACTGACATTAAAGTATTATACGATATGAATGAAAAACAGATAATCAAATATTATATAATCTAGAAAATACATTAAAATATTATACTATATATTATATAATCTAGAAAAGATAGGAGACACATTCAATATACTCTAGGAAAGAGAACAGATATTAAAATATTATACATTAGGGATCGAATCCAATTAACACAACATTACAAGAGCTTTTATTGATCAGATTGCACTGTACACGACATGACTCACAAACCAGTACGAAATATCAAAATCAACAAACATTTAATTAATGGACGGATTTCTAATGCAGACATAAATGGACAAGTAAAGTCAACACACCATAATAGACTACGCACTACAATTATTGTGACAAGTGGGTGGTCTTACCCTGCACTCTGAGGCAGTGTCTAACCCAACTTTACGGACAACACTAATTAAGAACTTCTATAGGGATTGTGTTCTTTTGGATAATAAGCATCTTCATAATGTTTCAAGCAATGTTTACTATCACCCTTGAAATTTCTTTCCATATCCTTATACGCATCCAGGATGGTATCCACACCTTTGTTTTTGGCTTCCATCCATAATGGTACTTTATCTGAATGAATTATTTCCCAAAACGTTCCATGAGATCCCTGCTTCCATGACACACATTCTGGCCATCCTCTACTTATACTTTCCCAGATCTTCTCAGATTTTGAGAAACCAACACATTTCATCAGTGACCATAAGTGCATGCAAAGCATTGCATTTGCTTCTCCAGTAAGGTCATAAGTTTCTCCTTCTTCAGCCCATTTTTCATTCAAGATTCTTTTCCCCTGAAGAACTTCTAAATGGAACTTGCTATTGGCAGAGAAGGATTTAATTTCTCCATATGTTCTCAATATTCCACATTTTTGTCTAGGTGCTGGTGCTTCTACCAAAGCAACAAGGCCTGCTCTGGGTGGAATCGCTATTGTTTTGTTTCTGGTTTTATCTATTCTTCTGTCTGTGATTTGAAGTTCTTTATCCACCATAAAGACAGACTCTGAACAATGGAGGATCATCGCTAAGGCTTCAGGAGCACGTTTCCAGCCGACCAGAAACTCAGATGACGCAGAATCCTTCGGAAAGTTTGCTGTATCAATAATGAACTCCATCATGTTTTTCATTATAACATCTCTTCCTTTTCGCAAGCATTGTTTATATTTTTCAGATACTATGGCAGGATTTTTCTCTAGTAAACTCACAGCAGATTCGCATTCCTTATATAAAGTGTTGATATCGGTTTCACTCCAATGCTTTGTAGGTGTTGGAAGTGCTACCTTTCTATCAGCCGAGGTTGCCACTCCTACATAAGGAACCAATAGCTTCTTCCTGATCTTAACTTCTGTGTCGGCTGTAAAAACAGTCTCTAACTGTTGGAGAAACTTGGTCATGAAAGAAGGAGCATCTCTCCAATATAAGGAATACCAGGAATAGAATGGTTGCCTCTTCACACATGTTTCATCAACGATCAACTCTATCATTTTTTCTATTATAACTTCTCTTCCTCTTTCCAAGCACAGCCTATATTTTTCAGATTTTATAGGAGCTTTTTCAGAAAGGATCATCATAGTAGACATCCAATTCTTATAAAGTAGTTGGATCTCTTCATCACTCCAATTCCCTCTACCTCTTGGAAGTCCCATTATATCCCTCCCCAAAATACTGTCTTGAAACTACGATTACAACAACTTCACGGATCCACCAAATTATGCTTCTGCCACTGAAATAACTATGTCATTGGAATGTACCTTCAATACCTATCAAACTATGCCAAAGCCCTAACAGTTAGAGCCTCGTCCACAGAATTTCAAATATCATAGTACCATTTAGACATAAAGCCTTTTAACAGAATATATGCTTAAATAAACCACTCTACTGGCTCCATAAATACCTGTTACATCGCCACTCTCGTAGCATCCCCATAGAGCGCAGCAAGATCGATTCTCCGGAAAGAGTAGATAACGAACAACACAATATTACAAATTAAACCTCACAGCAACTTGAACGTACTCTTCATTTTATTATCGCTCTCCATTATATTGGTCTCGGGCGGATTTCAAAAAAATATTAACACGCAACATAACTTCTTCTTCTCCTTTTTTTTGGGGGGCAGCGGGGAATGGCTTTTTTTTGGTAAATGATTTAAAGAAGGGGTGCACTGGTAATAATATAATTTAATTAATAGTTATTTTTATCGAAGGTACCGTTCTTGAAAATTTCACGATTTTTTTAATGGTAATAATTCTGCCGGGGACGCTATAATATATTGTCCCCTTACCACTTTGAAAAAAAAATTATAACGTTCCTGAGAAACGTCATCCTATGATGTCAGCCCCCCACTTGCGTGAGCATGTTGAAGGTTCGTACACGCATGTGAAAGAGTGATAATTTTTAAAAACTCGTAACACCAGCGCATGCGAAGACTTTCGTTGCAAAATTTGGCATTGCGCGGAAGTAGTAGAAAAAATTTAAAAAATATTAAACTTTAACGAATACTATCTAAAAATATTAAACTTTAACGAATACTATCTAAATTTTCAAAATCTTGAAATCTTATTAAAATATTGCGTATATTTCCATAACTTTCATGGTAAAAAGACAAGTTTTAAAAACCACTCTACCAAGTTGGTAGTTGTCTCGTGACTTCGTTGAGTATTTGGAAGCTTCTTACACAGCTGCTCAAAAAGTACAGCTAACGCGTTTTATTGTGCCTTTTTTCAAACTGCAACACTAGATTTATTCGATTATTTTCTTATAGGTGATGGGAGCTAGCGCTGAAAATTGGAGGTGGTCTGCGATTTTTTTGCAGAAATTCTGTATATCTTTAGATAGATGTCGTCCTTAGGCACAAGGGAGGGTGAACTTCCATTTTTCTTCAGAGATATTTTGTTTATTTTTTGAGAGGTTTCTAGAGACGAGGCCTACTTTTGTTCGACAGCCTTGTAGGTTGATGCTGCATGCATGGATGCAGATGTGGAGCCAGATGATGCCCAAGAGGGGCGAGTCTGACATTTCCGTGAGGATATCTCATGATGCACTGGAGTTGCTATCTAGTGTTGATGATCACGCCTTCATTCTAGTCACATGTCCATATGCTGGTTTGGATTGGCAAGGGTGTGCCAACATCCTCTTCACAATTGATAAGCCGTCGAATGATAGAGGTAATATTAGTGTCTTCTTTAAATTTATTCTAACATGTACTTTAACTTGTTTTTATTAAATTGTTTAATGAAATTGTCTAATTATTGTTATGTACTTATATATATTTTGTAGATATTGGGTCATTTGTTGGCGATGAGATGCCACCGCCACCAAATGATCCAGGTGTAGATCCTAATGACGATTATGAGACGGAAGATGCGGAGGATTAGGCCAGTGACAGACTTGGTCCTCATGATCATGCACAGGTACGGGCAGGTGTGAGGCATAGGCCTGACACTAGATTTAGGATGGATTTGGGTGATCAACTTTTTCGACTACTAGTGGAGGAGGGATTCATGCCGGCCACTATCAGAGAGATACAGGTTGATGATAGGCTAACAAAAATATGGGGAGGCATTCCACGTGATATGTTGACCCTGATGCAGCATGTCATTGGAGCCACCAACTTAGTGGCGCGGTTGAGGAGGGTCGTTCGACATAGGCGTGTTGCAGATGCAGTACGTCGACCATCGAGCAACGCATCATCTAATGATCAAAATCAGGGGAGTGATCATCATTCACCTCGCGCCGGAGATGAGCAGCCTGCAACATCCAGCAATCATGATCATGAGCATGCTCGACCATCCACATCGAGTCATCATGAGCAACATGCAGCATCCAATAGTCATGATCATGAGAAGGATGGACCATCCACATCGAGTCATCATGAGCAGCATGTAACATCCAACAGTCATGATCATAAGCAGGCTAGACCATCCACGTCAAGTCATCATGAGCAGCCTGCAACATCCAACAGTCATGATCATCAGCAGGCTAGACCATCCACGTTGAGTCATCATGAGCAGGTAATTGATCCTGATCTACATGAGGCACCTCCAGATTAGCAGGCATGTGTTGATCGACATCTATCTGAGCTTGTCGAGGTTGCACCGTTGACTGAGCAGGCCTTGACTAGTACTACTATTGATGTACCACCAACTGATATTTTACATTTATATGCAGTTATATTAAAGTTATATATTTTTTACTATATATATATAGTCCATGTATTTTATGTTCATGTTGCAGTTGTACTTAATTTACATGTTGGTGATCATCATGATGTGTATATTGTTAGGTCATGTTAGATATGTTCATTTTATGTGCAGCGTGCAGATATATGTGTATATGATAGCAATTATTTGACATGAGATGTATATTTGATGTTTGTATTGTGATGATGTTATACAATGCTTGTGTTTTGTTAGATGATCATGATCACAATGATTAGATGATGCTAGTGAATTTGAATATGTTTTTTAGTTAAATATGATGTTTGTATGATGGTTATCATGATTGTGATGTTTATTTTTAATATTAAATTATGATATTTATTAAATATTATGTCGCGATTGTAATTGAAATTTTAATTTTAATTGTAAGTAAAATTGTGAAATTGTAATTGTATTTGTAATTTTAATTTTAATTGTAATTGTATATATGCAAAATTGTAATTGTAATTGTATGTAAAATTCTGAAATTGTAATTGTAATTGTAATTTTAATTTTAATTGTACTTGTATGTGAAATTGTAAAATTGGAATTGTAATTGTAATTGTATGTAAAATATTTGTAAAATTTTAATTGTATTAATATGAAATGATTGTAATTGTAAAATTTTAATTGTAATTGTATGTAAAATTCTAAAATTTTAATTGTAATTGTAATTGTATGTGAAATTGTGAAATTGTAATTGTAATTGTAATTGTAATTAATTTTAATTGTAACTATGTAAAATATTTGTAGAATTTTAATTGTATTAATGTGAAATTATTGTAATTGTAATTTTAATTTTAATTGTATATATGTAAAATTGTAATTGTATGTGAAATTCTAAAATTGTAATTGTAATTGTAATTGCATGTCAAATTGTAAAATTGTAATTGTAATTGTAAAATTGTAATTGTATGTAAAATTCTAAAATTGTAATTTTAATTGTATGTGAAATTGTCATTCTAATTCTAATTCTAATTTTAATTGTAATTGTATGTAAAATATTTGTAAAATTTTAATTGTATTAATGTGAAATGATTGTAATTGTAATTTTAATTGTAATTGTTTATATGTAAAATTGTAAAATTGTGATTGTAATTGTAATTGTATGTAAAATTCTAAAATTGTAATTGTAGTTGTATGTGACTGTAAAATTGTAACTGTAACTGTATGTAAAATATTTGTAAAATTATAATTGTATTAATGTGAAATGATTGTAATTGTTATTGTATGTAAAATATTAGTAAAAATTTAATTGTATTAGTGTGAAATGATTGTAATTGTAATTGTATAAAAAATTCTAAAATTGTAATTGTAATTTATTGTGAAATTGTAAAATTGTAATTTTAATTTTCATTCAATTTTATTAAATTTTTAAAATTTTTAAATTAATTGTGAATTTTGAACCATAACTACCGTAATTAAAATGTATACCGTAAATATTGTTAAATTGCCATAATTGTAAATTTGTAAATTTATATGAATATAAATAATTGTAAAATAATAAATATAGAATAATATGAATTTTTGTAACATAATAAAGTTTAGAAATTAATGCAAATAAATTCATGTACTTTAGAATTATCATTATTTTATTAGGATCTTACATACAAAAAAAAGTACTTTATACAGTAAGCCATTGTTTTCGAGGTCAACATAATTGCAAATTATCAAGTGAAATGATTTTAACATTAACACAATGAAACTTTTTGGAATCCAAGCTTCTGTGATCCATAATATAAATTAGTAAAAATTCTTTCAGTAATAATCACATGTAAAAGAACGTGGTCGACGCGTTTCGAACCAACTAGTGTGGTTCATCATCAGGACTATGTGAGAGATTAGATCCAGACATTAAGTATAAATGGATGTAGAAATGGCTCAACTAGCCGTTAGGATAACGACTAGTTTGACTTTGAAAAAGTAAATATTCCATTATTTATTTATTTATTTATTTTTTATTTATTTATTTATTATTATTATTTTATTTATTTATAAAACCTTTAATATATTTATACAACTAATTAACCAATTAATTAATATAATGGTAAGTAATTTAACAAATCGTGGTGTATATATCAGCAGAGATGATGACTGGAATATCAGCAGGTGCTGGATTCCTGCCTTATATTCTTGACATTTTTTCTTATTAATTAATTTATTTTTATTTTTATTTTTTAATTATTTATTTGTTTGTTTATTTTATTTTATTAAAAAAATAAAAATAAAAATAAAAAATAAAATAAAATAAATAAATACAAAATAAAAATAAATAAATAAATAATAATAATAATAATAATAATAATAAATTAATTAATTAATTAATTAAAATAAAATAAATATTTTATTTATTTATTTATTTATTAATTTATATTTATATTTTATTTTTGTTTTTACTTTTATTTTTACATTTATTTATTTATTTTTATTTTATTTTATTTATTTCTTTATTTTTAATTTTTTTGATTAATTAATTTATTTTTATTTATTATATTTTTATATTTTATTTATTTTTATTTTTTATGTTTTATTTTTATTTTTATTTTATTTTTATTTTTTTATTTTTTGACTCTATGTTTGACTATTTGATAGATTGTTTGTTATAATTAAATTATATGAATAAGAATTAATTATATTTATTAATTAATAATAATAATTGAGTATTATATAATTTAATCAATTAAATTAATAAGAAAAATTTACATATATACACCACGATTTGTTAAATTATTTACCATTATATTAATTAATTAGTTAATTAGTTGTATAAATATAATAAAGGTTTTATAAATAAATAAAATAATAATAATAAATAAATAAATAAAAATTAATTAAATAAATAAATAATGGAATATTTACTTTTTCAAAGTCAAACTAGCCGTTATCCTAACAGCTAGTTGAGCCATTTTTACATCTATTTATACTTAATGTCTGGATCTAATCTCTCACATAGTCCTGATGATGAACCACACTAGTTGGTTCGAAACGTGTCGACCACGTTATTTTGAATGTGATTATTACCGAAAGAATTTTTACAATGAAAATTACCAATTAATTCAAAATACATATTATAATATTTCGAAAAAAAGTGTTAGTTATAAGGTAATTAATTCCTCTTATTTATAAAACCCATCTTAAAAAGTATAAATGATGAAATAACACATGTACCATATCACTCTCATTTCTCATGATCACCCTCATTATCTTCGAGCTCGCTTGGCATGCTAACATATTATTCTCAAAAATATGTTTTGTTCTAGGGTGATGCCTCAATACGAACCACCAATCCATATCCAACAAATCTCGGTAAAAAAACACTTGGTTGCAGTGTTTGGGGAAAACATAAGGCTCCTTAGCTTTATCCCACATCTTTCTAGAGTTGATACATATTAGCCTGCTATCGCGATATTCCTTTACATTATTCCGATTAAAGGTGTCCCACCACTTGCACCTAAAATAACACATTGGAAAGAAGAGAAATCCACTTCAATGATCTCTTGTATCTTTCCAACGTAACTTGACGTCCCTCATACTAGGTTTTGATCATGGTGGCTAGATCAAATGGATTGATCGAAATCGACTTCCACTCCACAATCTTTTGTCATGTGTCTATCATCAGCATTTTCTGTGCCAAAATGGTGTCCATATGCCCACATAGATGAGAACAAATGCACCTATAAAAATGTTGAAAAATCATAGTGTCATGTGTCTTATAATAACCCAACAATTAAAATATGAAATATAGATGTAATTACATTTCAAAGGTGCATTATTAAGTTTAAAATGTAAATAAATATATTATTACCGAGTGGGTGCAGCCAATCCCTATGTTTAGCGCATCCTCTTCAACACACGAGTAATGACTAGTTGCACCGTATTTCTCTCTAACTTGGTCAGCAACCCAACTGTTGGGGCATATTTTTGGCATATTTTCTTTTAAATGATTTGGATAAGGCACACTTCGACCATTCAACCGTCTAAATTATTTCTTGTCACTATCCCATTTCATCCTCTTTTGTTTGTACAATGCGACCCATGATTGTGTCGCTTTAGAATTGTGAAGAACGGATTTATTGTGAAGAACAAATTTATTGTGAACAACGAATTTATTGATTGATTCAATTTTTGCATTCGCTGATGAAGTCAAACTGACATATAGTACATATGAGATCAAAATATATATTATATTGAAGTTCAAGATGAATATTTACTTTGTGTAAATTTGAAAAATTATAAGTCACTTACTCTTTATCAAGCGCCATTTTCCATTCGTTTGGAGCAACTCCCCCCTTTTTTGTTTTTCATCCCTTTCATCGTCCCAAGTCACCACACCTAGTTTTTTATCGACCTACTTGATGTACTCACTGGCATAATAGAAAGACTCATACGATATGTACCCCTGTGCCATAGACACCTCAGATTTTGCCTTTTTTCGAACAAGACCTTTCAATTTCTTCATGTACCTCTCTAAGAAGAACATTCAACAACAAGAAACCACCCCAACTAATCCAACGTCATCTACTAGGTGGATTAGAAGATGAACCTGCAAGTCCATGAAACTCGTCAGCAATTCCTTCTCAAACATACAAACAATCTCAACTATCTCTTGACGCCATCGTGGAATGCGAGCCACATGAATCTCCTTTGACGTGATCCAACGTAAAAATGCAGATAATTTAGATATGGCACATCCTAGGTTTTGGGATAATTTATGTTTCACACACCCACGCACAAAAAAAGGATAATGACACTACAAAGTTATAAGCACGCGAAATAATATACAAAATTAGTTATGCTTTATGATCCCTACATGGGATAAAATTTATTAATATAGAACATAATAAAATCATGCTCTTGACATTATAGTACTCTTAGAAGATTCAAATGGTCATGTGATTTCAACCTCGACAAATGGTCATCCACAGTGAAGCAGCGTCGTAGTGAAGACCCATATGAAGATGGCACTCTCACACCCATTATAACTTCCTTTGCCAAAGAAAGATCATATTTTTTAAAAATCCATGGGACATCACCTTCTTTGAATTACCATGAATTAGAGGGACTAGTGCCTGCCTCTGATCCTGTAATTTCTAATCGTCTTGGCCAATGTTTCCTTTTAGTTTTTAAAGTAATAAGATCTTTCCTAACAACCAATGTGTCACTTTGTTTCCATGATATGTGCCTCCATAAATAAGATGAAACATTTTTAAATATATGCATGGGATATAATAAGTGGGTAATCTTAAGATGCTCCCAATATGGGAGGTTATAAAAGATAGATTTCCTTTTCATCCCAATAGGAAATTTCTTAACATAGGTGTCAAAGAATTTTGGATCATCAAACATAGGCTCCCCATTTGAATTGAGCATTTCTATGAACTCCTTCTCCTTCTCTCTCTCATATTCTCTAAGCCATTCAACTGGTGTCATTATTGGAGGCCTTTGGGTTCTCTCTTGTTTACCATTGAAAGTGGATGTTGCTCTTTTGTAATGGTGTTCTTCTAGGAGGAATACCCTGGAGCATTCATACAATGGCTTTCATAGGTCATTGGACCATCTATATTTCAGAGAAGGTCCACAACATTTACATCCACAATACCCTTTTGTTACAAGACCTGTGATATTATTGTATACAATATATATGCATGGAACATTAAAGAATATCATGAAGATCAAAACAATTACAATGAATTAAATAACTAATATGCGAAAGAATATTGTTACGTATATAAACAAATCAATAAACATGTAATTTACCAGAGAAAACTCCTAAGCCTGGATAATCTGTGTCATGTAAGAACTCCAATGGGTGTTTGGTTGCATGTTTGCAACCTAATAATCCTACAACTGATAGTCAACTTCCCTTTCACCTAGATCTCAACTAGGTCTCCATTGGATCTGACATGCATCCAACTAATAATAGTAAATCCTCAGTTGCATGTGAGATCACTGATTGTGAATTAATTAATATTTAATTCACTAGATCTATCACTAGTGTATCTTCAGTTACAACTTAGTAAAACTAAGTTTAACTCACTTAACTGAGTTAAACTGATTACAACATGCATTAACTAATGCACCACTGCATTTCAAACTCTGCTACAAATAGAATTACTCTGCATGCCTCACCAACTACCTCTAACTCGAAATCCACTAGCTAATTCAGTTTATCACTCTCAATTGACTATTACAAGTTATTATTCATAATATATTGCAATTTATTGTCCATCTTAATTAAGGGATAACTAAAATAGACATGCACCAAAAATCGCATTGTGGCCCCACCCTAGTGTAGGTGCTTAATGCATTAGGCGCGGGTGTTGAAATTTTCTTGTTGAATCTCAACACTCCCTCTGAACAAGAAAGGGATTATCCTTCACCCCGATCCTGTCTCTATGGTGTTCGAATTTTCTCTTGGTGAGCACCTTCATTAGAATATTTGCATCCTGATATTCCGTGGGAATGTACTAAAGCAACATTATTATTCTCTGCATACAATCTCTTAGATGATGATACATGATATCTATATGCTTGGACCTATCATGAAACACAAGATTAATCGAGAGTTTAATGCAACTCTGATTTCACAATGAATCACTATCAGATCCATCTGAGAACCAAACAAAACAACCAAAATCTTTCTCATCCAGATAGCCTCACATGCAGCTTGACTTGCTACCATTTATTCTTCTTCTGCTAAACTGAGTGCCACATATCGTTGCTTCATATTGTACCAAGAAACTGTTGTCGATCCTATCCTAAAGATCCCTCCTGATGTTCTCTTTCTGTCTAATTGACTTCCCACCCAATCTACATCCATGAAGCCTTGAAGCTTCACTCCCTCTATACATCTGTATCATAGACCATACTCTGATGTTCCCCTCAAGTATCTCAAGACATGCTTCCTCGCCTTGCAAAAGAGCTTTGTAGGATTAACCATAGCTTTAGTTAGCTAGTTAACTGCGTGGAAAATGTTTGGTCTGGTGTTCACTACATACATAAATAAAGAAACTAGTTGCCTATAGACAGTAGCATCCACTACCGCTCCAGAAGTTACATCCTCTTTCCTCCAATTTCCTTAAAGAGGAGTATCCATGGGTTTGCAGCTCTCCATGTGAAACTTACCCAATATCTCCTTTGAATACTTGCCTTGAGACAAAAAAAATTCACCATCCCACTGCCATATTTCCAATCCAAGGAAATAATGAAGGATTTCCATGTCCTTCATTTCGAACTCCCTCGCAAGATCCTCCTTACATGAGTGTATCAACTGCTCATCACTAGTCAAAATTAGATCATCAACATAAGGAACAATAATCAATATCTTACCCTCAACCACAATCTGGTACAGGTTTGCATCTGCTTCACTTTTGGTGAATCCTAGTCTGGTGAAATAGCTGTCTATCCGAGTGTACCAAGCATGGGGTGCTTTCTTTAGCCCATATAATTCTCTTTTGAGTCGACACACATGCGACTCACTGTTCAAGGTCTCAAAAGCTTGAGGATGCTCTATGTACACCTCTTCCTTAATGATCCCATTGAGAAACGCAGTTTTCACATCCATCTGATGAATGCACCAACCCATTTGCACTGAGAGTGAAAGGATGGATCTTACAAAAGGGTACCTCGCAATAGGTGAAGAAGTATGATCATAATCAATCCCCTTGATCTGTGAGAAACTCTGAACCACAAATATGGCCTTGTGTTTCTCCACACTCCCATCAGCAATTTTCTTTACCTTGTAGATCCATCTCGATCCAACCACTGATTTGTCAACTGGTATTGGGACTATCTCCCATGCACTATTCTTGATAATGGATTCATACTCCTCCACCATTGCATCAACTCAAGTCGGCTACTACACTACTTCCTAGAAGGAAGATGGTTCAGTCACAATACATTTTCTCATACGAGCCATGTATCCAATAAATCAGTCAGGAGACTTTCTCTATCTACTTTGGGAAGTAGGGGCTCCTACATTCTCTACAGAATCAAGTCTCAATCTATAATATTCCATGGTGTGCCTTTTTCCATTTACGATGGATTCATCCGCATGAGTGTTTTCCTCCACTCCATGATCCTCTGCATGTGGCTGATCCACATCTTGACGCTCATCCTTAGGAACCAATAATTCCTCCTCTGCATGCAAGTCCATCTCCCTCTCAAGAGACAACTGCATGGCTTTCTCCTCATCAAATTTTATATCCCATCGCACAACATTCATTCTGCTATTTGGAAAATACACATGATAATTATGGGGTTTTTTAGTGTACCCCACGAAAATACCGATCTCAGATTTTGGTTCCAGCTTCTTCTTGGCATCCTTGGTCACATGTACATAAACAGATGAGCCAAAATTCTTAAAGTCTGAAACATCAATTTTCTTACCAGTGAAAGCCTTTTCAGGTGTACTCATGCCAATTATCCTATGAGGACAATTGTTTTGCACAAATACCATAGCGTTGCATGCTTCCACCCATAAATGCATCGGTAGGCCTTGATCATGTAACATCGCTCTTGCTGCACCCACAATTGTTATGGTCTTTCTTTCCACGACCTCATTTTTTTGTGGGTTATGAGTCGCTGTCAGTTCTCTTCGAATTCCTTCTTTTCTGTAGAAGTTCTTGAATTCATTAGAGATGTATTCTCCACCATTATCACTCCTAAGAGCCTTCACTTGCTTCCTTGACTCTTTCTCCACCAGTGCCTTAAACTCAAGAAAATTATAGAATGTCTAATATTTCTTCTCCATGAATAAGATCTAGCACTTACGAGAAAATTCATCAGCCAATATTACATAGTACTTATGTTTTGTTATCGAAGCAGAAAAGAATGGTCCGCACATGTCTATGTGAACTCTCTCAAGGATCCCTAAAGCTCGATTCTCCTTCTCATGAAAGGTGTTCTTTACATATTTTCCCATAGTACATCCCTTGCATGTGTCTGACTGCACAAGTGTACCCTTGGGAAGACCAGTAGAAATTTGTTGCATGAATTTCAAGGCTCCCTCATGAATATGGCCCAATCTCTTGTGCCATAATTTTCCCTCATCTCGGCTCACCACTTGATCTGCCTTACCCATAATTGCTACACAACCATATAACTCAAGCTTGTAGATATTATTAACTCAAATCCCTATCCTCTTGGCTTGTCTTGTTTTTTATGTTGCAGGAAATATTTTCCTTCATTAAAAACAACATCATGGCCTCTATCCTCCAACATCGTGACTAAGACTAAAATTTTAATTGAAAGGGCTTACTTGAATGCCTCTAGAAGGTAATGGTACCAATCCTAGTAGCACCCTACTGCCTGCCATCACCCATTTCAATATGCATCTGAAGATCCTTCTCCTCCAAGTCACTGAAAATTTCCTTGTCTCCCGTCATGTGAAAGGAAGTGCCACTATCTAAATACCACACATATCCCAATGCACTTGACACCATGCATGAGATCAATTAGAATTCAAGCTCAAATTATGAGGCAAGAGCCTCACCAGCTTCAGATCCTCCAACCTTCTTGTTCTTCTTCTTTTGTGGACAGTTAGTAGCAAAATTCCCATGTTCGTGACAATGAGAACACTTCACCTTGGACATGTCTTGCTTCTTGCCATTCTTGGACTCGGATTTGGAATTGGAATTTCTTCCTCTTCCCCTTCTTTGCCTTGGAAACCAAAGAACAATTCTCTTCATCTTCATTCTTAGATGAAGATCCATCTCTGGTGTTCCGTCTTAACTCCTGTTGCACCAAATCCAACCACAGTCGTTCCCAATCTGGAAATTTTTCCCTTCCATTGAAAGAGTCTTGATAAATGTGCCAACTCTTGGGAAGTCTTAGGAGAGAAAAAATAACAAAATAATCATTAGAGACTATTATACCAATGCTCCCGAGTTCATCCTAGCATTGGACAAACTTTGTTAGATATTTTGGTATGGAGTCGCCCTTCTCCATCTTGATCTTCCTGAGTTTATCTTTGAGTGCCAATTTCCTATGGTCACTGTTGATCTAGAATAGATTCTTCAAAGCCTTCCACATTGAATATGGTGTGGCTTTCCCAGGGATTCTTGAGACAATGTGGTCTTGTTCTCCATTCAATAGGATCCTCCTTACCTTTGCCACTTTCTTTTGACATGCATCAAGATTTTCCGCATCTGTCACAACAGGTTTAGGAACATCATTGTTAATAAATTCCTTTAAGCCATTTTCTTCCAGTACTGCCTCCATCCTATCCTTCCAAGAAATATATTTTTAGCTTCCCTAGAGCTCATACTCCAACCTTAAGCCATTGAAAGCCATTTCGATCTTGAATCAACAGTAGCAACAATAAAGTATTTCTGCAAATTCGAATTATATCCTTCACAAATGTGATTTCCTGTGCTCTGATACCATGTATAAATTAAAATACATGCATGTATATATTTGATTCACCCGATCTAACAATGTACTAAATTTAAGTATTAAATCAATTCTACAAATATTTTTTAGAATTAAAAAACACAATCGCTAATCACATGAAGCAAAGAAGAATCAAATCAAACACAACACAAATAATTTCCTAGGGAAATCTTGGTGCTCAAAGCCCCACTATCTTCTATTATGTATTCAGCATGGATCATGAAAAAATTGCATACAAAACTCTTCTCAAAAGAGCCCTCAAATACTCAGCTAATTGTCTCACACTGTCATAAAAAAGCTGACCAATACTTAGCCAATTTACTGCTTCCAGACAGCCTACCTTGCATGCGTAATTCCTAATGAATGCAATCCCTAAAAGATAGGAATTATGGCCTTCCTTGACTGCGCAAGTATCATGGGCACTCCAATGGGTGTTTGGTTGCAAGTGTGCAACCCAATAATCCTACAATTGATAGTCAACTTCCCTTTCTCCTAGATCTCAACTGGGTCTCCACTGGATCTGACATGCATGCAACTAATAATTGTAAATCCTTAGTTTCATGTGAGATCACTGATTGTGAATTAATTAATATTTAATTCACTTGATCTCTCACTAGTGTATCTTCAGATACAACTTAGAACAACTGAGTTTAACTCACTTAACTAAGTTAAATTGATTACAACCTACATTAACTAATGCACCACTGCACTTCAAACTCTATTACAACAAGAATTAATCTACATGCCTCACCAACTACCTCTAACTCGAAAACCACTAGCTAACTGAGTTTATCACTCTCATTTAACTATATTTAAAAGTTATTGTTGAGAATAGATTAAATTTTAATGTCCATCATAATTAAGGGATAAATAAAATAGACATGCACCAAAAATAGCACTATGGGCCCCACCCTAGTGTAGGTGCTTGATGGATTAGGTGTCGGTGCTGAAATTCTCTTGTTGAATCTCAACACTCCCTCTCAACAAGAAAGCGATTATCCTCACCCCGATCTTCTCTCTATGGTATTGAAATTTTCTCCTGGTGAGCACCTTTGTCAAACTATCTACATCCTGATCCTCCATGGGAATGTACTAAAGAAACGTTATTCTTCTTTGTGCATAATATTTGAGACCGGGTGGTTAAGGAGATCCGCATCAGGCAAGTGTAAGTGGTCTTCCCCTGAAACGATGTGTATTTCTGCTTTGGTGAAGGGCCTCCATAGCCACTAGAAGAGATGGAGGGAAAAAAAAATCAAAGAAACACACCAAGAGAGAACACTATGGAGAGGATTAGCTGTGAACGGTATCTATCCAGCAGTGGATCCTCTAGATTCAACATCAACTATGCTCCAACCTTGGATTGTATGTGAAGAACATTACGAAAGTAGAAAGTATTTATTTATTAAGTGAGAGTCTATCTTTATCCATAAGTCATAAGGAGGAGTCTTAAGAGATCTAACTTTATTAATGCTTGGAACTATCATAAAACACAAGATTAATTGAGAGTTTAATGCAACTCTTATTATCACAATGAATCACTATCGGATCCATCTGAGAACCAAAAAAACCAACAAATATATTTCTCATCATGATAGCCTCACATGCAGCTTGAATTTCTGCCATGTATACTGCTTCCGCTGAATTGAGTTCCACAGATTATTGTTTCATGCTGTACTAGGAAACTTTTGTCAATCCTATGCTAAAGATCCCTCCTGATGTGCTCTTTCTGTCTGATGGAATACCCGTCCAATCTGCATCCGTGAAGACTTGAAGCTTCACTCCCTCTGTCCATCTGTACCATAGACCATACTCTGATGTGCCCCTCAGGTATCTCAGGACATGCTTCCCCACCTTCCAAAAGAGATTTGTAGGCTTAACCATAGCTGGACTCAGCTAGTTAACTGTGTAGCAAATGTTTGGTCTTGTGTTCACTAGATACATCAGTAAAAAAACTAACTGCCTATAGACAGTAGCATCCACGACCTCTCCAGAATTAGCATCCTCTTTCCTCCAATTTCATGGTAGATGAGTATCCACGGGTTTTCAGCTCTCCATGTGAAACTTACCCAATACATCCTTTGCATACTTGCCTTGAGACACAAAAATTTCACCATCCCGTTGCCATATTTCCAATCCAAGGAAATAATGAAGGAGTCCCATGTCCTTCATTTCAAACTCCCTTGCAAGATCCTCCTTGCATCAGTGTATATGCTGCTCATCACCATTCAAAATTAGATCATCAACACAAAGAAAAATAATCAATAGCTTACCCTCAACCACAATCTGGTAAAGGTTTTCATATGCTTCACTTTTGGTGAAGCCCAGTTTGGTGAAATAGCTATCTATCAGAGCATACCAAGAACAGGGTGTTTGCTTTAATCCATACAGTTATCTTTTGAGTCGACACACATGTGACTCACTATTGAATATCTCGAAACCTTTAGGCTTCTCTATGTACACCTCTTCCTCAATGATCCCTTTGAGAAACACAGTTTTCACATCCATCTAATGGATGTATGAGCCCATATGCACTGAGAGTGCAAGGATGGATCTTATGGAAGAGTACCTTGCAACAAGTGCAAAAGTCTCATCATAATCGATATCGATACCCTCGATCTGTGAGAATCCCCAGGCCACAAATCGAGCCTTGTAGTTATCCACACTACCATCATCAACTTGCTTTACCTTGTAGATCCATCTCGATCCAACCACTGATTTTTCGACTGATATTGGGACTATCTCCCATGCATTATTCTTGACAATGGAGTCATAATCCTCCACCATTGCATCAACCCAAGTTGGTTTCTACACTACTTCCTGAAAGGAAGATGGTTCAGTCACAATACATTTTCTCATAAGAGCCATGTATCCAGTAAATCGGTCAGGAGACTGTCTCTGTCTACACTATGAAGTAGGGCCTCCTACATTCTCTACAACATCAAGTCTCAATCTATCAGCTCCCATGGTGCGCCTTCTATCATTTATGATGGATGGCTCTGCATGACTGTTTTCCTCCACTCCATGATCCTCCACATGTGGCTGATCCAAATCTTGAGGCTCATCCTTGGGAATCAACAGTTCTTCCTCTGCATGCAAGTCCAGCTCCCTCTCAAGGGATAACTGCATGTCTTTCTCCTCATCAAATTTTATATCCCATCGCACAACAATATTTTTTTGTTTGGAAAATAAACACGATAATTATGGGGTGTTTCAGTGTACCCCACAAAAATCTGGATCTGAGCTGTCAATTCCAGCTTCTTCCTGGCATCCTTGGTCACATGCACATAAAAAGATGAGCCAAAAATATTTAAGTGTGAAAAATCAGATTTCTTACCAATGAAAGCCTCTTCAGGTGTACTCATGCCAAGTATCCTATGAGGACAATGGTTTTGCACAAATACCGTAGTGTTGCATGCTTCTGCCCACATATGCATTAGTAGACCTTGATATTGCAACATCGCTCTTGTTGCACCCACAATCGTTATTTTCTTTCTTTCTGTGACCCCATCCTGCAGTGGTTTATGAGGCGCTATTAGTTCTCTTCGAATTCCTTCTTTGCTATAGAATTTCTTGAATTCATTAGAGACGTATTCTCCACCATTATCGCTCATAAGAGCCTTCACTTGCTTCCCTGACTCTTTCTCCACCAGTGCCTTTAACTCAAGAAACTTAGATAATGTCTGATATTTCTTCTGCATGAAAAAGATCTAGCACTTACGAGAAAATTCATCAACAAATATTACATAGTCCTTTCGTTTTGTTGTCGAAGCAATAGAGAATGGTCCACACACGTCTGTGTGAACTCTCTGAAGGATCCCTAAAGCTCGGTTCTCCTTCTCATGAAAGGTGGCATTTACATATTTTCCCATAGTACATCCCTTGCATGTGTCTAACTACACAAGTGTACCCCTGGGAAGGCCAGTAGAAATCTGTTGCATGACTTTCAAGCCTTCATGGTGAAGATGGCCCAATCTCCTGTGCCATAATTCACCCTCATCCCAACTCACCACTTGATCTACCTTTCCCATCATTGTTGCACAACCATATACCTCTAGCTTGTAGAGATTCTTAACTCGAATCCCTATCCTCTTGGATTCTCCTATTTTATTATTTTGTAAGAAAGCTTTTCCTTCATTAAAAACAACATCACAGCCTCTATCCTCCAACATTGTGACTAAGACTAAATTTTTCTTCAAACCTAGTACATGAATTACATGTTTTAATTGAAAGGGTTTACCTGATTGCCTCTGGAAGGTAATGGTACCAATCCCAGTAGAACCGTACCGCCTGCCATCGCCCATTTCAATATGCATTTGGAGATCCTTCTCCTCCAAGTCACTGAAAATTTCCTTGTCTCCCGTCATGTGAAAGGAAGCGCCATTATCCAAATACCACACAGATCCCAATGCACTGGAAACCATCCATGGGATCAATGAGAAGTCAATCTCAAATTACAAGGCAAGAGCCTCACCAGCTGCAGATCCTCCAGCCTTCTTTTTCTTCTTCTTTTGAGGAAAGTTAGTATAAAAATGCCCGTGTTCGTGACAGTGAAAACACTTCACCTTGAACATGTCCTTCTTCTTTCCATTCTTGGACTCAGAATTGGAATGGAATTTCTTCCCCTTCCCTTTATTCACCTTGGTAGCCAAAGAAAAATAATATTCATCTTCATTCTTAGATGGAGATCCATCTCTGGTGTTTCGTCTGAACTCCTCCTGCACCAAATCCGACCACAGTCGTTACCAATTTGGAAAATTTTCCCTTCCAATAACAGAGTCTTGATAACTGTGCCAACTCTTGGGAAGTCCTAGGAGAGCCAAAATCACCAAATCATCATTAGAAATTGTTATACCAATGCTCCCCAGTTCATCTCGACATTGGACAAACTTTGTTAGATTTTTTGGTATGGAGTCGCCCTTCTCCATATTGATCTTCCTGAGTTTATCTTTGAGCACCAATTTACTATGGTCATTGCTACTCTGGAATAGATCTGTCAATTCCTTCCACATTGAATATTTTGTTGTTTTCCCGTGGAGGCTTGAGACAACATGGTCTTGTACTCCCTCCAATAGGATCCTCCTCACCTTTGCCACTTTCTTTTTCCATGCATCAAGATTTGCAGCATCTGTCACGACGGATTTAGGAATATCATTGTCAATGAATTCCTTCAATCCATTGTCTTCGAGTACTGCCTCCATCCTGTCCTTCCAAGAAATATAGTTTGAGCTGCCCTCGAGTGCATACTCTAAGCTCAATCCATTGAAAGCCATTTCGATCAAGAATCAGTTGTAGCACCAAGAAAGTCTTTCTACAAATTCAAATTCTATCCAATCAAAAAATCAGATCCTCATTCACAATTGTGATTTCCTATGCTCTGACACCATGTAGAAATTATACAATATGCATGTATATATTGGATTCACCCAATATAAAAGTGTACTAAAGCTAAATATTGAATCGCTTCTACAAATATTTTACAGAATTAAAACACACAATCGCTAATCACATGAAGCAAAGAAGAATCAAATCAAACACAACATGGATAATTTACAGGGGAAAGCTTGGTGCTCAAAACCCCACTATATTCTATTGTATATTCAACATGGATCATCAAACAATTACATACAAAAATATTCTCACAAGAGCCCTCCAGTACTCAGCTAATTGTCTCACAATGTCATACAAAAACTCACCAATAATTAGCCAATTTACTGCCTCCAGATAGCCTACCTTGCTTTTTCAATCCTTGATGAATGTAATCCCTAAAACATAGGAATTATGGCATTCCTTTACTCTACAAGTATCATGGGCACTCCAATGTGTGTTTGGTTGCATGTGTGAAACCCAATAATCCTACAACTGATAATCAAATTCCATTTCACCTAGATCTCAACTAGGTCTCCACTAGATCTCACATGGATGCACCTAATAATAGTAAATCCTCAATTGCATGTGAGATGACTGATTGTGAATTAATTAATATTTAATTCACTTGATCTCCCACTATTTTATCTTTAGTTACAACTTAGCATAATTGATTTTAACTTACTTAACTGATTTAAACTGATTATAACCTCCATTAACTAATGCACCACTGCACTTCGAACTCGATTACAACTAGAATTACTCTGCATGCCTCACCAACTAACTCTAACTCTAAATCCACTAGCTAACTTTTTTTATCACTCTTAGTTAACTATTACAGTTTATTATTGAGAATAGATTACAGTTTATTGTCCATCTTAATTAAGGGATAACTAAAATAGACATGCACCAAAAATAGCACTGTGGGCCCCACCATAGTGTAGGTGCTTAATGCAATAGGCATGGGTGCTAAAATTTTCTTGTTGAATCTCAACACTCCCTCTCAACAAGAAATGGATTAGCCATCACCCCAATCCTGTCTCTATGGTATTCGAATTTTCTCCCGGTGAGCACCTTCATCACAATATCTGCATCCTGATATTCTATGGGAATGTACTAAAGCAACATTATTATTATCTACACACAATATCTAAGATGATGGTACCGAATATCTATATGCTTGGACCTATCATGAAACATAGGATAAATCGAGATTTTAACGCAACTCTGATTATCATAATGAACCATTGTCGAATCCCTTTGAGAACCAAACAAACCAACCAAGATCTTTCTCATCCGGATAGCCTCACATGCAGCTTGAATTGCTACAATGTATTCTACTTCCGCAAAACTGAGTGTCACGGATCATTGTTTCCTGTTGTACTAGGAAACTGTTGTCGATCATATGTTAAAGATCCCTCCTGATGTGCTCTGTCTGTCTGATGGAATTCCCCGCCCAATCCACATCCATGAAGCCTTGAATCTTCACTCCCTCTATCCATCTGTACCATAGACCATACTCTGATGTGCCGCTCAAGTATCTCAAGATAGAGCAAACTATAACCCATAACCATGAAATATAAAATTTTAAAATCATGCATAGATTAGGTCATTACACTAGTAAAAAATGATGAAATTAATGACTAAGTGACTAAAAAAGTTAGTCACCACAATTATTTCAAGTGAATTACTACTAAATTTGAGAAATTTTAAGTGACGGAACTAAAAATGACTAATTTATTCTAGAGATAAAATATACGACTAGATAATAAGTGACTAGACTAAAAGCAATTAAATTAAATGACTAATTTAGCCCATGACTAAAATATATGACTAGATAATTAGTGACGAAATAAAAATTGATTAACGAAAACAAACACTATAGTCAAAGAATAATAATATGACCAACTAACTAGTGCAACAAGTATATGAATTAGTAATTTATGCTAGTCATTTTTAATTGTGTCACTCTGGATTTATGCTAGTCATTTTTAATTGATTCTGAGACATCTTTAGGTCTCAACTTGATATGTATAACTAGTAGAAAATGAGAAATTAATGACTAAAAAAGTTAGTCATTGCAACTTTTCCAAGTGAAATACTACAAAAAATGAGCAATGAAGTGACCCAACTAAAAACGACTAACGTAAATGACTAATTTAGTCTTGGGCTAAAATATACAACTAGCTAATAAGTAATACGGCTAAAAATTACTAATGTGAGTGACTAATTTACACTAAACTATGGCTAGTTTCTAATAGTGTGTTAATGAGCTCTAAGTGAAGTTCCTCGAAAACAATGGGCTACCTACAACTATTTGAGTTTATTGATAACATTATTCGTAGATTTGAAATATTTTCCACCCCCTTAAGGATTAGTATATATTACCCTTATGTGTAAACCTCATGTCCCCTTTCCCTCTTTATATGAGCATACTTTCTTATATTAAGGAGTTCTTCAATAATTTTTATTGATACCCTCATGCCAAAATGATCACTCTATGATTTTTCTAAATTATTAGATATACCCTACATCTTTTTGCTAAAAAATTAAAATTAAAATAAAAAATAATTAATCCCAATATTAACAACATACTCAAATAATAAAATTAACCTCAAGAATAGTAACATAACCTACCACGTCAATTGATATTTTCAACGAACTAAAATTAACATATTGAAATTTACTTTCTCACTACCTTTTTCCTTAATCATCAATATATGAGTTTTTCAAAAACCTACTCTTTTTTCTTTAATAATCAATATGTATATTTCCAAAATCATTAGATATACCCTGCGAATATTAATAATATTAATAACATGCTCAAAAAAAAAAAAACCTCAATAATATCTCCCTAACCTACCATGGCAATTAACATTTTCAAATTCGCGCATTAAAATTTACTTTCTCGCTCTTTCCCACTATTTATTTCCTTTGAATCTCATTTTCTATTAGCCTATTGAAATTTACATTCCTGTTCCTTTGGTTCTCATGTTTGGGACGTTTGGGAGAGAGTTCGTTCCTCTTTGGATTCAGCTGCAAGAGGAGTTTTGATGCTCTTGGATTCCGCTGGATTCCATTGTAACATTCAGTAGGAAGTGATACCTTGGATTCCACTACAAAATTTAGGAGGAAGGGATTCCACTGCAAACTTCAGGAGGAAAGGTGTGGATGGATCATTCAGGATGGACAAGGTTTCAGAGAAAAAGGAAGGTGAGAAGGATAGGGGTTTAAACCTCGAAAAGGAAGGTGAGAAGGGTGATGCTAACAGTAGTGGGAAGTCCTATGAATTTGAAATAACGGGGAAGAAGACGAGAAATTTTTTTCATAATACAACAGATCGATCTGATGAACTTAGACAAACATCTAAGCAAGGTATGGACAAAATTATAATTTTGGAAGCTAAATGAGGTGTGATAAATTGACCGAAAAAACTGGATATCACGAGTATTATCACTCAGGCAACATTTGGGACTGTTAAAATGTTAAAATTTAGAGCAGCTATCATTTATGATGTTCTTGATGCAATGGTAGGTGATTTTAATATTTTCCTTCTGTGATAACTGATAAGAAGGGGGGCACATCTTTTTTGAATGCTAGAACCTTCAAGATATTAATTTTTAGTCTCAAAATGACATTAAAGGATAAAAAAGGACTAGATTTTTCCTTGTTTATACACTGGCCCAAACTATCCTTGAATCTAGATGGTATTGGTAATTTGTTTAGATTCTCCTAATAGGAATATGGCATCCCCATCCCCAAACTGTAGCTGAGTGGTAGAATCAAAATTTGAAGAGATCAAATATTGAAATGGCTCAGGTGATACTTCATTCTCTTGCTTCTTTGATAAGCTTTCTCAAAGTATCTGCTAGAATGATAAGAAAGTGGGGACAAAAGGAAACCATGTCTTGATCCTCTTAGCACTCTGTCAAAATTGGAATGTTCCTCATTAACCAGAAGTACACAGGAAGCAATTGAGATGCATTCAAAATTCGAATTCATCATACTCATTGAATCCAAAAGCCTAAATGATTTTGATGAGAAAGTCTCAATTAGCCTTACCATACTGGAATCGAGGAAAATTTATAATATATTTATACTCAATGGTTCTCCAGTTTTTTTTCTTGGATAATGAATATTTATGGCATATTTCCATAAAGTCATCATAGTTGAATCAACATCTATGATAAGTTATTTTCCTTTCTGAGATTATTTTTCCTACCCCGGTTTATCCATTTGTTTCTCAAAATGTACAAAACTCAGCTCTGAGTTTCATTATCTCTCTACATACCACATTCAAACATGCTTGTAGATCCCTAACATGAAAATTCTTTAATCTTGGAAAGTTGCAGTGGTTTCCTTCTAACTTCATTGGATGTCCATGGCATGATGGTGATGACTACATCACTCCTATGATTTTCATAACACTTCAAACTAATATTGAATGAAGGAATTCCAGAGGTTTAAGCCTCTAATCTCGGTCTTGGTTGCCTTTCCATTAATGAATTCCATCTACCTAATTTGTGTCTATCACCTCTCCCAACCTTCTCCCTACATGAGCAATCCATGCGTTGCAGTGGATTTATCTCCCTTATTATTAATCTCATATTTTTAAGGGAGTTGTTTCACATTCCCAGAAATTCCATTTCTAAGAAGGTGAGGGGGTTCTTAAGGCCCTTCACTTCATTAATCACATTGTTAATATTGATAAGCTCAAGGCATAATTCTCTGAAAATGGCTTGGCTGGCTAGTCAATCCACCAGCTTATTATGTGAATTCCTTGTGTGTGAGAACTTTGAATTTAGAAGGAAACCTCTATTCATTTTAAATCCCCCAGAATCTAGCATATGTTGCCATCAATGAACGAATTATTGACTTTGGTTGTCCTATTCAAGATGTTAATTAGAAATTTGGAGTCTGTCTTATTTTTCAATCCTTTGGAATCCTTAATATTTGATTAGGGTTATCCCCTCAATTGAGGAGGCTTCTACCTCTGCTAAGGCTCCTTATTTCTTTGTTTGAATTCCCATAAAAAAATTTCCCTGTAACAAAAAATCTCACCCTCCAAAATGTAGAAAAGGGTAAGATATTCTTCAAGGCTCAAGACTGTTCAACAAGAAGGCTTGAAGCCATTGCAACAATACACTTGATATGAGCTCATCATATCACTTGTGGGAATTGAACCTGGGTGGGGAGGATAAAAATTATTTCTCCTAACCACTTGAAATAAACCCAATTGACATTTGAATTCATATAATCTGAAGTATGTAATACATTTCTATAGTTTCCTAATAACCTTTGATTTCCTTGTGGGGTTGGTCATTTTCAAATTAGCTCCTGAACTCATTATTTCAAAGGGGAAATAGTTCTAAAAATTTCAGTCCATGATGCCCATACCTCTTTTACAAAAAAACATTGTGTCATGATGTAATCATAGGTTTCTTCATACCTTTAACACCCATTAGACCTGGTTGGGCACTATACACTTCTTCTCTTCAAAATTTCTTGTGTAATTATTTTTCCCTTTCATTTCTATCCACTGAAATGTTGCAACTTTGGGCCATATTCCTGGCTACGATATTTTCTTCTAGGCTTTAATCTAAGAATGTGCTTCTCTTTTAATATAACCATGCCTTATACTTCTTTAAGTGAGTACGATCCTCTTGATGTGGGATTTCAACACAAGACTTCTTATTCGCTTTGGAATTTAGTGAATATAAATCATAGAGCCTCCTTGATTGCCTACGCCTCATTAGTTGAGAGTCGAGACATTTTTTGGTCATGTTAAAGGCTATTTCCATTTGATTTTAGTGATAGACCCCAAAGAGTTTTTTGGGATTGATCCAATAATCCTTTGTTTTGGTTCACCCCAAATTTATCATAACCTTTATGATTCTATCTAGAGCTTGGATGCTTCTGAGAGGTTGGTGTCCAACCAATGAATACTCCCAAAAGTCTTCCTTTTCTCCATGTTGGACATCTTGAGAAAAATCCAACTATTTGTTAAAAAAAATTGGATCGTATTATTCCTTATGCTTAATCGTTTAGGGACATCATCATATTAGGAATTCGACAAGGTAGACAAGTTCCCTATTCCCCATGTATCTTTTTTCCTTAAAATTTTGACACAAAGACCTGTTTTTGTCAGAGTTAATACACCAATATGCTCTTCAACATCAATCTTGTTTTACTGGTCTTGTTACCCCTGCTTCTTAGTCAAATTTAGGCATAATTATTTGTTTCCAACCTACTAGATGCCACTTTTTATCCTTTAATGCCTCTTATCACGAGAAAGTTTTATTAACTTTATCCCTCTCTAAGAGAACTGATATCGGGGTCAACAGATTGGACTTTTAGAAGATGGACATAGCTGGTAACTATTAGATAAGGTTAATATTTTTGCTAGAGAGAAACACATGGAGCTTTGTTTTTCGGTCTTCTTATCCCTGCTTCTCATTTAAATTTAGGCATAATTGTTTCTTTCCAACCTATCATATGGTGTTCTCTCTCCTTTGATGCCTCTTGTCATGACAATGTTTTGTTAACTTTATCCCTCTCTAAGAGCACTGATTTCAGGGTCAGCGGATTAGACTTTTAGAAGACGGGGATAGCTGATAAGTTAACTATTGGATAAAATATGAAGGGCGATACAACAAGTGTATAAACCACATGGTATTATGAAAGAAATATTCAACAACCATCCAACTTCCAATATGAATGAAACAAGGTTCCCCCTATGGATTAATTGCCCATGTTTACCCACAAATCCATATGATTCCTTTGTTGAGGGACAAGATACTTTAATCTTTCTCAAATTGTAGTTCCTAATATTACTTCTATTTGGAGGTCAAAGGTGGCTTTCATCATATTTTAGAGGCAATGATGATCATTCCTAGGGCGTTTTTATTGGAAGAATCAAGTCTATCCATGTCAGATTGACTAAGAAGATAGACAAGCTCATATGGTCAAAGAACCCTTCTGGGGTTTATACTCCAAAAGCTAGATATATTTCTATTAGTTTAGATGGGAAGAAGAGGAATCATGTGTGGCAGAGGACAGTTTGGATATTTAAATGTCCCTAAAAGGCTTGATTTTTATGTTGTTTGCACTAAACAAAAATACTTGACTTGGTATAATATTCTGATAAGGAATAGAGCAAGACTCGATAGGTACAATTTATGCAACGTATGTGAAAAACCAATAAACATATTGTCATGGATTGTAACTACACTATGCAAGTTTAGACGGAGATTAAACATTTTACTAGGTTGAAAAATGTTTGAAATGGTGGCATAGTTCTAAGAGGTTGGTGTCACAACTCTTTAGTGAAGGATTACAAAGCACTTCCATGGATCGTAGCTTGGGTATTTGGCAACATTGGAATGTCAAATTATTTAAAGATAGGCAAATTATTCCAATTAAATGTGCTTTTCCTATTTGTTTTGGTCTCAATTCTTTAAAAGAGCTTTTCGTAGACGCGAGTACCTACTGAGCCTCCTACGCAGATTGTCATAGAAGCAGGTAAGGATGGTGCATGGACATATTTTGATGATGACCCTTACTTCTATGGAGTAGGCAGAAGTGTTTTATATAGTGAATCTCATAGCATGAACTTTAGAGTTGGATTGGGGCATCAAACCAATTATCATGCTCAACTAATGGCTCTAAAACTTATCAAAAATAAAAATATGGTGTGGACTGGTTGTGGTCCACGCAGTGATGCTACAGTCCTGGGTTGACATTGCTATTGCATTATATGGTGATTAATCCTTTGAAACCAAATTCACTGTGCCATTAGGAGTAAATTCTTTACTATAAAAATATCAATATAGCAATGAATGAGAGCAAAGTAGAAAGAAAAATAAATTACAATCAAAGAGATAACAGATTGCTACAAGTTACTTACTACAAAAAAGGATAAAATGCATAATGTAACAGAGACATACAGGATATTGAGACCATAAGTAGCCAAGGAAGTAGCCAATTCATCCCTTAAGAATACACCCTAAAAAAGTGTGCATAATGGTCAAATTGACCATTGCAAGTTACAACAATCTCTAGCAAATGGAGTGACCTTAAATAATGTGCTAAGGTGTCAAATAGGGGAGCACTCCTTCAATATAGGCGATTCATCACTCATCATAAATGCAAACCAATTACAAGCTCAAAATAGTAAAGGAAGCTAAGGCTCTTTCTCAAATGACCCAACTATCTCTCCAGACTCTAACCCATATCACTATTAGTAAGTCAACATACCCCCAATAGATCAAGGTGAGCTAGTGCATACTCTCCAAGTAAGTAGCCAATTCATCCCTTAAAAATACACCCTAAAAATTTGTGCAAAATGGTCAACTTTGCCATTGTAAGTTACAACAAGCTCTAGCAAATGGAGTGATCTTAAATAATGTGTTAAGGTGCCAACTAGGGGAGCACCCCTTCTATCTAGGTGATTCATAAATGCACACCAATTACAAGCTCAAAATAGCAAAGGAAGCTAAGGTTGTTTCTCCAATGACCCAACTATCTCTCCATACTCTCACCCATATCACTATTAGTAACTCAAAATACCCCCAATAGATCAGGGTGAGCTAGCGCATAATCTCCAAGGAATTAGCCAATTCAACCCTTAAGAATACACCCTGAAAATGTGTGCAAGATGGCTGACTTGACCATTGTAAGTTGCAACAAGCTCTAGCAAATGGAGTGATCTTAAATAATGTGCTAAGGTGCCAAATAGGGAGCACTCCTTCGGTCTAGGTGATTCATCACTCATACTAAATGCAAACCAATTACAATCTCAAAATAGAAAAGGCAACTAGGGATCTTTCTCCAATGACCCAACTATCTCTCCAAGAATAGGATACAATGGTTAAGGGTGCAATAAATAAACTCATGTTACTATAACTACCCCCCCAAAAATGCATCAACCACAAAATAAAAAATAAAACAATTACATTTGTTAGAAAATGAAGCAACCTAGGATTGTGTGCCAAGTGGAATCCCCTTTAAAACATACCTCTTGACCATGGCAAGGAGTTTCACCCTACACAATGAGGCCCAACGTCTTGTAGGCCATAACAAAACGAATAATACGCTACTTGTTGGTTGTTTCTTTTTAAATCTATAGTTAACTCTTTCTTAATTTGATGAGTGTCATATTGGAGAAGGGGATATACTAACTACTAAAAATGGCTTCCATTTTCTATTCTAGAATAGCAATAGTCTTATGCCAAATAGGCCTCAAAACCTTGCATCAGATCACCAGCTAAGACAACCCATCATATATCATAATAGCTGTAGAGGAAAATTTTCCTATCATGAATAAACCACACCATGAGGAAGTACTTATGCGATGTTTTATATTCATAGGACTATATAGCATTTTCTACTATAAAATGGTATATATCATGTTTTGATATAAAAGGTATTTACTGACAAATAGTCAGGGTCACTATCATCATATGTTTCCTTGATGCTTGAATTCCAACCATAAAATGTTTGTTCTTTGGAAATTCCAAAATCTACCATGGTTGCTCTCATAAGATGGTTTAACAATATATTGGTAGACTTAATGTGATGATACACAACTGGTGGTACAACCCCATAAAATAGTAAAATACTCAATTTCAGCTAATCAATTGCTATAGGCTAGCCAAAAAAACTTGAATTTGGACCCTTTTCAAGAGTCATTTAGACTTGTAGATACAATTAGCTAGCATGACAGGAACAAGTGTCAGAGTACATGCTTGGCTGCTCCAACAAAGGCACTATGTCAAGCCGTATAGGAAGCCATTTTAGCATGTTCATCTTCCATATTTGATGCCATTAAAAGCCTCTGAAAAATCTCAGCCTAGTCTCCACCTCCAAATTTCACATCCTAATCACTGCACTACTGGAATGAATGCCCCAAAATGAAAATGAATTTTAAGGAGTAACAAGAGGCTTTTTTTTTTATCTTACCCCAGTACCCAACACCATATGACACTACAACATCTATTCTTGACCTCTATCCCATGAGCTGTTGGTTTGAAAAAGACAAAAAACTCCATAGACATCTCCATTTTTCTTTTTTTCATAATCAATCCATTCCTCATAGCTTGAAGGCCTCCACCACCCACTAAGTGCTCTTTTTCCTATCTAGGGTGCTCTCATCAGTCATTAGTTTTTCTTGCATACTACGACCCTCTATGATGTTTGTGGACAACCTCTAGTGTGGATCGCTTCACTTCCTTTTTATTTCTATATATTTTCTAGTTCAAGCTTGGGAGGGTCATCAGTATCGTGAGAACTAGTAGCACTGCTGATGGGGAAGCCTCTTAGGTTGAGTTTCTCAAGCAGGTATTCATCCCCTTGAATCCCACATTGTTGATTTTTTTAATCATGTTCTTTGTTTAGGTTTCTCTTTTTGATGGCCCCACCATATCATCCACTCCAATTTTAAGTTGGGGGATGCTTAATTCCAAAACAATTATTAGACCATCATGATTGCACACACATTTTCCATGCTCTATGGTACAATACCCCACGTGATTATTAAATGAGCTAGAGTGGAGGAACCCTAGAGCTAGAATGTAGCTAGGGTTCTATAAGAGGTACCAAACTACTGACCACATCTTTCACTCTTTGTGCCATTATTAGAGAGGCCCATCAGTTCTCTTTGAAAATATTTTGTCGATTTGTTGACTTTTGTAAGGAATTTGACTCTGGCGTGAGAGAGGCACTATTTTAGAGGTGATACGGCATTGGCTTCTATCACGATACCATATGATTCAGTGCATGGTCATTTCTACACTATCGACATCTTATTATATTACCTTAGGAGTACCATAGAGGTCAAATAGGAATTCCCTCTCTCACTAACTCTCTTTGGGTTCTATATTGATGAGATGGAATCCTTTCTTAGGAGCACATATAGGATGGTGTTGATTGTCTTCTACCTGATGTCTTGATCTCCTTGCTTTTAGTTTTACACAACATGATCCTCTTGGCACCTCACCTAAGGGGTTGTAGAGACAAATTGAGGCCTTCTCCAACTCTTTTGATCTTTGATAGTTTAAATTTGAACTTAGTAAGACTAAGATTATGATCTTCTTAGCTTGAGGCATGCTTTCTAGCCCCAAATTAATAAGGAATATTGTTTTCTTGGTTAAAGAGATAGTGCTCTAGGACATCTCTTTCAAGATGCACTTCTTTATACATGAGCATTAGAACTGTCAGTGACCTATAAATATAGGATTCATAATTTTGAATTGACCAATGATATTCTTGTAAATATGTACATACTTTGCCTTCTGCAAGTTGTATTCCCATATTTTTAAAAATAAAAAAAATCGAAAAGAAAAAAGACGGTAAAGGTCCTAAAAGAAAGATAAAAGGACTTAGAAAAAATAATATACCCCAAAGAAAAAGATGAATAAAACATGAAAGTGTGAAGTCTAAATGCCACTACTTTTTACTTTTGCAGTTGATTATGGTAGAGTGTTAATAAATGCCATTATCTATGATGATTTGAACTGTTCAATCTTGACTTATCATGTTTCAATTTACTTGTTTTAGATAGAGAATAAATGATTGTCAGACAGTTTAATCCTGACAATTCAGTAGTTAGGTAGAGAATAAAAGGAACCCAACAATTTAATCTGGTTCCTTGGATGAAATAAGTTAGAATTAGATAGTTTTACTACTTTCTAAAGAGAAAAATGTTTTAAAGGTTGCTAGCTCAAATGCACCTGCACAAATGGAAGAAAAAATGTTAGATTAAAGAATGGGTAGGTAGACGAAGGTGGGAAAAGCATTGTAAATATCTTTCACCAGGCTACAATAACTAATTTCCCTTTCCATATAGATATTGGACATTCTAAACTATTAGTCAAAGAGGCTCAGAGAATTTCTCTGACTTCTGTTGGGACCGGACCCAAGGCTTAATGACTTGCTAGTTGAAGGCATTAAATTTCTATGTTAATCCCAAATTTTCATCATCTACCACTCATACATTCATCACTTACTTAATAATTCTTAAACCCCCATTTGATTAACTACTTACATCTCATAAAACATAAAAACCCTCAAAATGACATTTATCCTAAGTAAAAGTGATGAGATTATTAAGATGAAAGCTTGGCTTTTAATTTTCACTTTTTCTTGGTTATAATTGTATGTTTTTAGTATCCACTTTCCCTTAATCATATTAACACCTAACTTATTTATTAAATCCCTATAAAAGTCCTAGTCCTATTAATATAACTCCTTTTTATTAAATATCCCAAAAAAAAACCCCTTACTATAAGTTTTTTATGTCAAAGTTATTACTCACGTGTTTAAATAAGTTCCCGAAATAATCCCTTTGACATAAAAACTATCAATACACAAATATCCCACCCCTATAGTTTTATACCTTCAAATAATATAAAACTATATAATAAAATAAAATACAAAAATCAGTTTACATGCATATTTTATATGTTTGGAATGAGAAAACATTATCTCACTTATCCTTTGTAAATACTTGCACCATTTTTCCCCGCACAAGCTTTACCCAAGTTTAAAATTATAACTCTGCCCCTTTTCCCCATTATATGAAACTCCATATTTTGTATAAAATTTCAAACCTTGGTTAAAGTTCCCATTTAACTTGGCCTATGCATTCTACCCTATATATAAACTCCTTATATATATATAAACCTATTGTCTTGTACATAAACCCAACGCCATCATATTCATCCACAACCATCCGATCACCCTAATCTTCCTAATCCGATGGTCCTAATTCAATGTGATGAAAAGGCCTCATGCCCAACCATTTCCCGTCGCATTAAAATATGACCGTAGATCGTCAACTATCATATCAACGACTTATAATGAATCCCAAGTCCCACCTTTCCTTTCCTCGCAACTTTGAAAATGATCTGAACCATTCGCATTATCTGACCAGATCTAACGGTGCGTGTTCCATATCGCACTCCGAAAGTAATTGGATGAAGTTTGTCAAAAATCACGCGATAAAAGTAGTTTTCCCAAACCTCCCAATGCTACGTGTCCAAATTCTATTCGATTGTGTTTCAATTTCCCAAAACTGCTTACCATCCCAAATCAACGTGAAAACCTCCAAGTTGTTTTCGCATTCAAAGAAAATTCACCTCTTTCCATTGAAGGAGCCTCTAATTAATGACATGAACAATGTTTGATGTTAAAGGTTTTCTTAACCTAAATATTGTATTGTTTTGTGTATTATTTACCTCCCAAACTGATTTATCCTGTGCCCGACTGTGTGAATGAAACTTAAACCTTTGCTTGAAAATTTCTCCCCTTGAAGTGGAATTTCACCACAAAGACCGCATTTAAATGACTCTTGACACTTTCCACTAAGTCATAACATCCATTTTGAAGCTGATACAACCAGAAACTCTTCTTGACCGCCAAAATACCTGCAGAGGTATTTTTCAGTATTCCAACCTGCAAATTCACAAATTCAAAGGCAAATTTCACCAATTGACTATTAAAACAGATCAATTAAGGTACAAAGACCTGAATTTCCAGTTTAGTATGCCCAAACCTTGAAAAAACAGGACGAACCCTTGCAAATTTTTCTCAGAATTTTCCATTTGAATAAAATTCTGTTTTAAAGCAATTCCTGTTATTTCCAGACAATTTACCTGATTTAAAAAGATTTAAAAGTGCACAGAAAGCCAAAAATCCTTTTGATTAGTCCTCTTCACCCAGAAAACCTGTGTTTTCTTTCCAAAACCCCTTGCTCAGATTCCCAAAATTGTCCCAATTCTGCTCAAATACCCTCTGTGTCAAAATTAACTAAGAAAACAGTTTAATCTTGTTTAGTTATCCCCAAAATGACAAAGAAGAAAGTTACACCCAAGTCTAGAGGTCCCAAAGCCCCAAAATTTGTCTCAGCCAAGCTTCCAAAGCCAGAATCATCAAAGATTAATAAGCCTACTCCTGATTTAACAGCTGATTCAACTGAAGTTTTCAGACCTCTTCAGCCATCTGTTTCTACTGAAGAAAGAAATCCTTTAATAGATTTGGATTACAATATTGCTAATGCAGCAGTAGAATTTAATTTTCTTGATATTCGTAATCAAAGTTATGACAAATTTCTGGATAAAAACAAAAATGAAATACCTATTTGGGAGTCTAATTTTCCCAAGTATGTTGTACCTATTACTCATCCAGCTCAAGACCTGGTCAGATTGTGTCAATTACATTATGTTCCTAACCAGAGGTCTATTGTGAAAAAAGATAGAGAAATTGTGTTTTCCATCATAGCAGAATCCATTAATGAAATGCTTCAGTTGGGTTTTGATCCAGGAGTAGTGCCCCTATCCATTGAAGATTTGACTCAGTTGTACATAGATTTGGATTACCCTAGAAGGTTTATGATTCTTCAAAACTTCATGCCTACTAATTTGATTTCCCAAAAGTGAATCCACACTATTCCACCTCTGATTTTCCTTAATCTTCCAGACAAGTAATTTCAATGCTATCATTTATCTTAGGATATTTTAATGATGAGTTCACTAATGTCTCTATACTATGATTCCTCTCTGCATTGTCCCCTGGGCAGCCTCCTGCAATGGTATTTGATTTTTCTAGATTCATTGCTGACAGTATAAATTATCAGTTGACCAAATTGCCTACTGAGGGAGTGTTTAGATATTCATCATATCTATTCCATATTTTTCTATTTTTCCAAGCAGAATAGTTTCCAATGGCTTTAAAAAGGATGAATGTATAGGACCAGCCTCTGTTAGTAATATTATGGACATCATTACTCAAGAAAAATGGAAATGAATTCAATTACAAGGATTTCACAGATTTGTTTGTCATGCCAGCCATGAATTTACTTTATAAATTAGAACAACCCAGGGTCAGTGATGAGATGAAAAGGATATTGCAATTGTCTGAACAAAGCCAAGTAGGGGATTGGTACTTATATGAAGGACATACATAATTAAGGATATTTGGAGAAATTTTTCTCCTATATAAGTTGCCCAAATTTCTAACTATCATAATTTTTGCATTGGAATATCTAAGGCAGGTGTTAAATGCAGATGCAGTAAATTTCATGGCCTCTAAGAAAAAGACCCATTTCAAGTTGAAGAACCAAATTAGCCCATTTATAGTAAATAACAAGGACGCATTAAAGGAGATAGCAAAGAAATTGTCAGACTATAAGCTTCAAGAAATTTTTTACTGGAATTATGATCCTAAAGGCGTTTTGAATAGTATAAGGCTTAAATGAAAATTGACTCCTTTCATCCATGAGCCTAAACCCTAAATTGAGAAATTTGCAAATCAAATAGAGTGGGTGGAAAATACATTGTTTGACCCTACTTCTGATGCAGCAACAGTGATAAACACGATTAATTCACAGTCTATAGTGGTGAACCAATAGTTAGAAACTTCAAACAAAAGGACCAGGAATGAAGAAGGCTATTTAGCAGAGACCATTGCAGAAAACAAATTCAATATTATTTACAACAAAAGGGAAAAAATGACTACCGCTGAGAAATAAAAGACTATTGAAATAAATTATACAGATGATCAGCAGGTAGACAATGATGAAGCCACTATAATTGTAAATGAGACTCTAGCAGAAATTTAGAAAGAGAAGGTTTTAACACAGGAACAGGAAAGAGAGATGGTTGAACAACAGGTAAATATAGAAGTTCCCTCCTCCTTGAAAAAAGCAGATGGAAAAGATATTGATATCTAGGAGAAATACAAACAAATTAAGGAAAGAAATGAAGCGATCAAAAGAGAATTTTATTCTCAATTTCTTAAAGAAAAACTAGGAGACAAAGACAGAATTTTGATAGCTTTTGACTATTCAAAAAATAAAATGATTATGTCTTTTATCCAGCTAATGGTTATAGACCCAAAGTCAATTGTAGATTATAGGAAAATAGAGCTTGAAGTATATGCAGACACCATACATGAACTTGATCAAATAGATTTTCATAGAAGTACTTCAAAAATGCTCTATTCTAAGGTGGTAAACAAAACTGTGAGTGCAATTAGATTGCAAAACATTGTGTTAAACTTGCAGGATCAAATGAAGTTAGATAAATCTTCATTACATGAAAAGGATCTAAGGATCAAATCCCTAGAAGACCTGGTGCTACAAATTGGAGTGGATCCTTCAAACTTTCAGGTTGCTCAAGCATTAATAAAACAAAAAAATGAAGACATTGTTTCCTTGAGGAAGAAATTAAAACTCCCACCAAATGAACATCCTCAAGCAAAGGAAATCCTAATAGAGAAAACAGAAAAGGATGAGATGATGTAGTTAGTGCTAAAAATGATTTCTCAAGTTAAAGACATGGAGAATCAAATAGAGACCCTTATAAAAGAAAATGAAGCCTTAAGAAAATACGATGTGCAATCTACTCGTATTGTTATTCCTATAGTTGGCACAGCTGTCCCTTCCACATTGGCAGAACATTTAGACCCAAAAGTGCCATTGGCAACTGCAGTGTCAATGCAATCTATAGACACTTCTGCCACAGGATCATCCACCACATAGGTACATCAAATAGGTGAAGCAACTGACATAGTAAAGGCCATGGAGGAGATGTCCCTCAAGAATAATGAGATAATCAAATTGAAAAAGAATTTTCAAATTCTTGAAACATCAAATATAAATGCATTGATTACCTCTAAGGGACATAAAAAAAGAGCAAACATACTTCATGAACAGGTAAATATTTTGCAGCAACAGGTCAATCTCAGTGAATAGGTGTCCTTCATCAAGAACTATCTTTGGAATAACATAATCCAAGGCATACATCTATAGTGGCCTTCAATTCAAATCATTTATGAGCAGAGAGATCTACTTAAGGCAGCACAGGTAGAAATTTAGAAAACCAAAGAAGAACTGGCTAACAAACCATCTCAAGCCTTGCATCTTGTCACATTTTTGAACAACAAAAATAGAGAAGAGCTTGAAGAATTGAAAATCCAAAATAGGACTGAAAAAATTCTGCAAATCAAAAAGGTCCTAAATAAAAGGAACATAATGAACAATTTTGAGGAAAAATGCAAGACCATGGAGTTGTCAATAACATAGTTTTTGGCACAATACACAAAATTGAAAAAAGCAGCCCTCCCAGACATTCATGGCTTTAATGAAAAGCTAATGGTTTAGATAGATTATGACAAGAATATCAGAGCACATGCTAAAGAACAGGTAAATAAGCCTCTGCCATAAGGTTCCCCAACTAGAAAATTTATCTTGGAGTACTTTGAGAACTTATTTTTTCTACAAAATGAGATTAAACACATCTTCATTGTCAAGCCAAACTTTGCAAAGTACATTGATGCTGATGAAAGTTACCGAAAGCTAAAAAGTATAAAGATACCAAGTGATCAGCAATGGTAAGAGTTCACAAACCTAGTATAGCAGCAAAGAGGAAAACAGGTAAAGCAATGAAGATTGAGAAGAAAAACAGCTAATCTGATTATAGATTTTAAACTGTTGATAATCTCTTTTACAGCAGTAAAAAGTAAAAAGGAAAGTCAAATATAAAAGTCAAGAAAACAATAGAAAATTGATTGTTTTTACCATAGTAAAAATTTCCTTTTACAGTTGTTAAAAGGTAAATGTTGCAGTGAAAGTGTATCAGAATGATCTGCAAATTCAAAGAGTATCCGAGGAAAAAACAATCAGAAATTTGTACTATTGTTATTTTTTTCTATCTTACAGTAGTAAAAGTAATAAGGAAGTAGCGTGAGAGAGTATCAAGAAGAAAAACAGAGTTGAAGGATGAAAAATGAAAGAGTATCAGTTAAGAAATCCATAAACAAATATCTTCCAAATATTTCAACAAGCATAAACAACAAAGCAACAATCAGTTTTGATTAGATAGATTAGTTCTATTTTTTCTAGATAAGAGGACAGCTTGCTAAGTTGTTAAGTAGCTGGCCCTCTTAGTGTGTTAAGATATTTTATTTTCCTAGAGTTATTCCTAGACTCCTCTAGGATATTTTGTAATAAACATATTGTATAAATACTTCAGTTTATGAAGTGTTTAGTGTTGAATAAATTTGCTGAGATTATTATAGATGATTTTACTAGTACTTTGGAGGTTCATGTGTTGATTTCATAGCAGCAGTATGGACAACAGCCAACTGGACTTCATAACTCAAGATTCATGTGATAAGCTAATGAGTAAAGTGATTTCATATGGTCATTTTTTCCTCTTTTGAATTTTCATTCAATTTCATATATGTTGTTCAATCCAAATGATTAATTAGGAATATTATTTTAGGATAAGTGTAAAAAATCACTGTCTTAACTACTTGATCATTTCAATGTTTTCTGCTGATTTTTGGACTTAGGAATTCTTAATTTCTCCTAGTCCCGTTTGACCCCTGCCTCCTTCCTCTTTTTATGGATCAAAGGATCCTTCACTGCCCTTTATCTCGAAAGCAAGCCATCTCATCAAATCCAACTATTCAAATCTTTGAGGGTTATCTACCTTGCCCTGAGTACATTAGCATCCTTTTGACCCTTGCCTTCTAGTCTTGCTTGCTACATCTTGACTCCATAGCCCAATGGACTAGTAGATCCCTCTTTAATTTGTCTCCAAGTAATCTTATTTTCCACCAAACTTTCTAAACAAAAAACCAATTTCCCAATTATACCTATCCTAAAATATCAATTCAAAACAAAGTTAAATCTGAAAGAGAGAACCCTCTCTGAAATTTAGGAAGGCTAGATCCTGAATTTCCAAAGTAGGTTTGTGGTTACCCCTAGTTTTATTAAAACTGAAAAAAATCCAAAGAGCCCACAATATTTAGAAATTACTAGGGTGATAACATACTGGCGACCATACTGGGGAATTAACCACTCTCCAGTTTTAATTTCAATCTTGAAGGAAGATTTTTAAATCTATATTTTATACTTTAAGATTAACTTTAAATGTTGTGGGTATTAATAAATATAAATTCTAGCTTCTAGGAAAACCTACTATACTAGGTCTAACCCGGATCCTAAGCCTACTTTAATAGTAGAAAACCCAGAACAGATTGGAAAAAATAAAAAGAAAAAACAAATTGTTAGTTTAGAAACTTAAGTGTCCTTGAAAAAAGCTAATTCCTTACCCAAAGAACTAGTGAGCTTATCTAATATTGATTTTGATTTCAACTTTGAAAATTAATAGTTTAGAAATAAATCTGAAACTGATTTAAAGGAAACTGTGATAGATCCTATTTTTACTTCTTTTGTGAATGAAAAATAGAACCTTATTTCAGCATCAATAAAATCAGAAAAAATATGAAATTCAAAGTTCAGTAGAAAGGGTTAATGTTACATGAATTAAAGACGTTGTTGAAGCTATTAAATTAGCCAATTTTTTGTCTCAATTTAAACCTCCAGTTTCTCAATTATACACCACAATTTTTCCAGCAGCAGATTCAACTTTGTACACTGCCACTTCATTTTTAGACTCCACTGTTAGTTCACCTATAGAACCTTTCAGTCCTGAGTTGCCTTTGCAGCCTAGGATCATATATTCATCATACCCTCAAGACACTACAAGTTCATCCACAGAACCATGTATTCCTGAGTTGCCTTTGCAACCTAAGATAGTTTTTCCATCATTCACTTAGCCCATTGCATCCACCAATTTTATAAGCACTGCATGTTTTCCATCCAGTTCCATAAATATAGCAACATCTTTTCCAAGTTCTTCAAATCCAACTTTCAGCACATCAGCTGCCATATCCAGCACTGCTCCTATAGTCACTGTTATACCTCCTAGTTCAGGAAAACTTCAAATCATGGCTGCAAGATATGCTCCTCTAGTATTACCCCAAAACCTCCATGACATGCCCCAAAATTACCAAAAGGATATCCCATTGTTTGATAATTTTTCACCTTTTACTGCACAACAAAATATCACCAGAATGAATGATTTTTGTGAAATTTATGAGATAGATGAATCTAATGTCCTAATGAGGTTGTTTGCTCAAAGCTTAACGGGAGAAGTAAAAACATGGTTTAGAAATTTAGGTGCTGGTAGTATAGCAGATTTAGTTGCATTTCATAGAGCATTCATCAATAAATGGGAAAACAAAAAGAATCCCCTGCAAGTTTTATCTGAATTTCATTCCTTAAAAAGAGCTCCTAATGAGTCTGTTCAGGCTTACTGCACCAGATATAACAGTGTTTATAATTCCATCCCGGTTGATCTTAAACCTACCCCTTCTTCAGTACTTCTTAAATTTCCTGATGGATTTTATCTAGATATGGCATACCAATTGAGATAAAGAAATGCTCAAACATTAGAACATATGCAACTAGATGTTGTTGGTGTAGAAATTAATATCCTAGCCAAAAAATCCAGACTTAGAAATGAAAGGAGGGTCACGACCAAAGAAGAGGATTCAAACTTAGATGGTAAATTTGACCTTTTGACTACAAATTTAGAAAGAGTAGTTAAGAGATTAGACAACATTGAGAAAAAACCACAATGGGATAGTCAATCCCAAATCAGAAATCTCGACTACAGAAAAAACAACAATCCTGGGAAAGGTAAAGATCCTTCCCCAGATCAAAACATTAGGCCCCCATTTCAAGAGAACTATGCTTAAAGTTCTCAAAACAATGTTGAGGATGAGGAAGACATCAACATAATAATGGGGATAGATGAAAGTAATACAGTTTTCCTCAGTCAGGAGAATCAAGAACTCTTTGAGCTACAACAGTTCAAAGTGGAATCTGGTGAATACTTTGAATATAAGCAAGGTTATCACTTCACAATCAATGAAATTCACAGCCAGTATAACCTTAGGAGAAAGAAAAAAAATGAGCCCTCTATAAAAAACAATGCTCCAACTCAAAAAAATCAAAACAAAAAGAATGTAGAGGCTCCCAAAACAAAAATTTTGCAGATTCTTCCCAGAGAAAACAAACAAAATTCAAACCCACCCAGTCCTAAAAAATAGACTAGTCCAAATATTGTTGATATCACTGATAAATTGGCTCAATATTCAAAAGATGCCCAAAATACTAATACCACAAAGGCCACTAATTCAACAAAAACAACAGTTACTGATCCAAAAAATAATCCAGCTCACTCTAAATCATCAAATCCTAAATCTTCTGCTGAAAATTCCAGATCTAACAAAGCATCTGCTGCCACTCAAACTGTTCCTCAAAAAATAATCAAAGATAGCAGAAATCAGGAAACTCAAATAGAAGATAAAAGAAAAACTCAAAATAAAGGTAAAAATGTTGAACCTCAAGAAAAATCCACTCAGTTAACAATTACAAAAGATGAACTTCTGCAGATTAGTAAATCTCAACCAGCAGTCAGCATTCAAGATAAAATATCCAAGTTAAAAATACCAATTCCTTTAACAGAATTGGTAAAGAATGACTTGTACAAATCAACAATCAATGAAACCTTAAACATGAATGATGGTGAGGATTTAATTAATCTAAATGATGATCAACCTGAGTTAGTTTTTGGTCCTGATGTGAATGGTACACATGCTGATGGAGCAATCCCTCCTTTTTAAATTAGTCTTACTATTCATGATCAGATATTACACAATGCAATATTAGACTCAGGGGCTTCCCACAACTTAATGCCTAAAGCTATTATGGAAACTTTGAATCTAGAAATAACTAGGCCATATAAAGACTTGTTCTCATTTGATTCCTCTAAAGTTAAATGCATTGGATTGATAAAATATTTGTGTGTCAATTTAGTTCAATACCCAGGTAAAAGTATGATCATGGATATTGTAGTAGATGATATCCCACCAAAGTATAGTATGCTTCTTTCTTGCTCATGGGGAGCTAAGTTGTAGGGATCTCTACAACTAGACATGAGTTTTTCTACTATCACAGTATTTGGACAGCCCAAAAAACTTTACAAAGAAACTGTAATGAAATACATGGTCAGTAATGCAGAAAGATCCATAAATTATCCCATCTATTCAACCCCAACTGACCTTGACTCTTTCAATCTATGCAACTCTGATAATGATGATATCCAAACTGAATTTATTAACAAAAAACCTAGACCAAACAATGACAATATCTTTCATGAAGCCCTTTGGCATTTAGATTTTGATGGTTTAGTGAAAAAGACAAGGGTAGGAGCTGGAGTATGGATCACCAACATGGAAACCATACATTCAGAAGGACATGCCTTCAGACTCAACTTTAAATGCACTAATAACATGGTAGAGTATGAAGCATTGATCTTAGGCCTCCAAATCATCAGAAACTTAGGAGGTAAGAGAATTTTAATCATGGATGATTCTGATTTAGTCATTACGCAAATAAACGATGAATATATTATTCATAATCCTAGATTAGACAGATATAGAGATGCCGCAATTGACTTGGCTGATGATTTACTAGAGTCTAAGTTTTCTATTATTCGTAGAAATCAAAATTTGCAAGAACATTGCGTAACAACTTTTGCTAGTACTTGTAAATTACCTTTTCAACCAAAAAATAGATATACTGCTGAAGTAAAATACAGACCCATTGTTCCTGACAATGTTAAATACTGGCATATTTTTTTCCAAAGATGAACAAATTTTCAATTTTTTGAATAGCAAGGAAGAATTCCAAAACTGTACGATAGACACTGATGATAGTCTATATTTGTAATGTAATGTAGATTATAATTTTAGTTGTGAAATAAATAGTGTAAATGTACATAAATATAAAAGGCTGACTGTATTTACTCAAACAGATATAGATAAATTAGAAAAAGTAGACATAGAGGAAATAATTGAAGAAGAAATAGACATGCTAGAATTGAAAGATAATATTTTACCTAAAGGTTTAACTCCTTTAGAAGACTTGTTTGATTCCAATGATGTGCCCAAAAAGCCTATAATGGAACCAGTCAAGTCTAATGTTGAGGAGTGCAATATAGGAACATAATTACATCCTAAAATGATAAAGTTGTCTAAATCTTTACCACAAGAAGAAAAAGTCAAATACATTGATCTGTTGAAAGAATATCAAGATGTGTTTGCATGGAGTTATGAAGATTTAAAGACTTATGACACAAGTATAATTCAACATAAGATTCCTGTGAAGGATGAACAGAAGCCTTTTAGACAAAAGTTAAGAAGGATTAATCCTGTCTTGTTACCTTTAATAGAGAAAGAAGTCGAACGAATATATGAGGCCCAAATAATTGCACCAATCAGATATTTTGATTGGGTTTCTAACTTAGTACCTACTAGGAAGAAAACTGGAGAAATAAGATTATGTGTAGATTTCAGAAATCTCAATAAAGTGTCTTTGAAAGATAATTACCCTTTGCCAAAGATAGATCACATCTTGCAGAGAGGAGTTGGATCTTCAAGAATTTATTTATTGGATAGTTTCTCAGGTTATAAATAGATACTTGTTTAGAAAGAAGACCAACCCAAGACAGCCTTTACTACTCATTGGGGCACTTTCATGTATGTGAAAATGCCTTTTGGATTAATGAATGCTGGAGCTACCTTTCAAAGGGTTATGGATATAGCCTTTTCTAAGGAAATCCATGACTTTTTGGTTATTTACTTAGATGATATTACTGTGTTTTCTAAATCTGATAATGAACATTTTGATCACTTGAGGCAGGTATTCATTAAATGTTGGAGATATGGCATATCCTTACATCCCATAAAGACTCTTTTTGGACTTGAAGAAGGTAAATTATTAGGACACATAATTTCCAAAGAAGGTATTAGGATAGATCCAGCGAGAATTGAAGTCATACTAAACATTCACCCACCTAGGGACATCAAAGAGTTGCAAGCATTTTTACAAAAAAATAAATTTTTTAAGAAGATTTATTTCTAATCTAGCTGAAATCATAAAAGAACTCAACAACATGCTGAATAAAGACTCTGTATTAAAATGGACAGTTGAAGAAAAACAATCTTTTGAATCTATAAAACATGCTTTAACCAAAACACCAGTCTTAATTAGCTCAGACTTCAAAAAATATTTTATTATCTTTTCATTTGCCTCTGAACATACCATAGATGCAGTCCTTTTGCAGAAAAATGACCAAGGTTTTGAACAGCCTATAGCATTTTTCAGTAAAACACTTAGAGATGCACCTTTGAGATACAATATCATGGAGAAACACGCTTTAGCCTTCGTTAAAGCCATAAAATATTTCAGAGTGTACATTCTTTACTCCCACATTATTGCCTATGTTCCCAATTCTGTAGTCAAAGATATTCTTACACAGGATGGACCAGATGGTAGAAGAGAAAAGTGGATTGCCACTATCCTTGAGTATGATATCGAGATCAAACCAAATAAGTTGATAAAAGGACAAGGGTTAGGCATATTAATGGCTAAATCCAACTGTAGTGCCTTAGATATAAATTTCATTACACAAATTGATGACCAAGAAGAGATGGCAACTCCATTGATCAGTGAAGCCTTTCTAGACTCACCATGGTACTCTGATGTTATCTTTGTACTCACACATTTTCAATCTCCTCCTGGTTTAACTAGAACTAAAGCTAGATTTGTCAAACTAAAAGCAATGAGATATTGTATTCTTGATAAAATGCTCTATTGGAAAGAACAAAGTGGGATTTTACTTAATTTTTTACTGAAATCAGAAGCTGACAAGATTTTTGAGGAATTTCATGCAGGTAACTGCAGAGGCCACTTATACTGGAAGAGTACAACAGATAAAATTCTTAGAGCTGGTTTCTACTGGCCAACATTGTTTGCTGATGTCAAAAAATATGTTACCTCCTGTCACCAATGTCAGATTTTTGAAGGGAGAAAGAAACTATTACCCTTGCCCCTCAAACCTATTTCTACTGAGATTCCTTTTCAACAATGGTGTTTAGACTTCATTGGAGAAATTCATCCCCCATCTTCTAGATAGCATAAATGGATTTTGACTATCACAAATTATTTTACCAAGTGGATAGAAGCCATTCCTACTAGGCAAGCCACATACTCAGTCATAATTTCTTTTATTGAAAACAATATTTTATCTAGATTTGGATGCCCACATAAAATTATTACTGATAATGCAGCTGCATTCAAATCCAAGAAAATGATTTCCTTTTTCCATAAGTATCACATTACCCTAGGCCACTCTACTTCTTATTACCCTCAAGGTAATGGCTTAGCAGAATCCTCTAATAAAAGCATGGTAAACATCCTCAAAAAATTACTTCAAAAAAACAAAAAGACTTGGAACAAAAAGCTGATCTATGCCCTATGGAAAGATATAATTACCACTAAGAAGTCAATTGGCACTTCACCTTACCAGCTCGTTTATGGAATGGATGGAGTTTTTCCTTCATCATTGGGAGTTCCAGTAATGAAGATTATTCAAGAATCACAAGTTGAAATTAATGATATTCAACGAAGAATAAATCAAACCATTCATTTAGAGCAGACAAGGGAGGAAGTATATGAAAAATCTCAAGTAATTCATGATAAAATAAAAAATATTTTAAATAAAATGAGTAAGGAAGATGATTTTTACATAGGAGATAAAGTATTAAAGTGGGATTCCAGGAGAGAGGAAAAGGGAAAACATGGGAAATTTGATTTTTTATGGAAGGGACCTTATGAAATTTATGGGTACAGGGGTAACACTGCATTTTTTATCCGAATTTGGATGGGACAGATCTTCCAAATGGACCGATGAATGGTAAGATGCTTAAACACTACTATTCTTCGTATTTAACTAACAGTTAGTTCCAGATTGATTCCTTTTTTACATCATTGTAAATATTCATTGCAAGTGAGTAGATTGGATTGGATGTTTTCTTTTCAAAAGTTGAAGCCCGGAGTGAAGGCCCTAAGCTTTGAAGAGTAAAATATCATAAGTATGAGTTGTTGCAGAAATCACAAGACATTTACAGGATCATCAAGGTTAAAAAATTCAAGGCTACTGATCTTAGATTTCTTTACATTTCACCAGGAAATGCCATCCCCATGTGAAGCCGTTGTTAGTGACCTATAAATATAGGATTCATAATTTTGAATTGACCGATGATATTCTTGTAAATATGTACATACTTTGCCTTATGGAAGTTGTATTCCCATATTTGTAAAAATAAAAAAAATAGAAAAGCAAAAGGAGGGTAAAAGTCCTAAAAGAAATATAAAAGGACTTAGAAAAAATAAGATACTGCAAAGAAAAAGATGAATAAAACATGAAAGTGTGCAAGTATAAATGCCACTAATTTTTACTTTTACAGTTGATTATGGCAGAGTGTCAATAAATGCCATAATCTATGATGAGTTGAACTATTCAATCTTGACTTATCATGTTTCAATTTACTTGTTTTAGATAGAGAATAAAGGATTGTCAGACAATTTAATCCTGACAATTCAGTAGTTAGGTAGAGAATAAAAGGGACCCAACAATTTAATTTGATTCCTTGGATGAAATAAGTTAGAATTAGATAGTTTTACTACTTTCTAAAGAAAAAAATGTTTTAAAGGTTGCTAGCTCAAATGCACCTACACAAATGGAAGAAAAAATGTTAAATTAAAGAATGGGTAGGTAGAAGAAGGTGGGAAAAGCATTGTAAATATCTTTCACTAGGCTATAATAACTAATTTCCCTTTCCCTATAGATATTGGAAATTCTAAACTATCAGTCAAAGAGGCTCAGAGCATTTCTCTGGCTTCTGTTGGGACCGGACCCAAGGCTTAATGACTGGCGAGTTGAAGGCGTTAAATTTCTATGTTAATCCCAAATTTTCATCATCTACCACTCATGCATTCAGCACTTACTTAATAATTATTAAACCCCCATTTGATTAACTAACTACATCTCATAAAACATAAAAACCCTCAAAATGACATTTATCCTAAGTAAAAGTGATGAGATTATTAAGATGAAAGCTTGGTTTTTAATTTTCACTTTTTCTTGGTTATAATTGTATGTTTTGAGTATCCACTTTCCCTTAGTCATATTAACACCTAACTTATTTATTAAATCCTTATAAAAGTCCTAGTCCTATTAATATAACTCCTTTTTATTAAGTATCCCAAAAAAAACCCCTTAATATAAGCTTTTTATGTCAAAGTTATTACTCACATGTTTAAATAAATTCCTGAAAACATCCCTTTGACATAAAAACTATCAATACACAAATACCCTGCCCCCTATAGTTTTAGACCTTCAAATAATCTAAAACTATATAATAAAATAAAATACAAAAATCAGTTTTCATGCATATTTTATATGTTTGGAATGAGAAAACATTATCCCACTTATCCTTTCTAAATACTTGCACCATTTTCCCCCACACAAGCTTTACCCAAGGTTAAAATTATAACTCTACCCCTTTTCCCCATTATATGAAACTCCATATTTCGTATAAAAGTGCAAACCTTGGTTGAAGTTCCCATTTAACTCGCCCTATGCATTCTACCCTATATATAAACTCCTTATATATATATAAACCTATTGTCCTGTACATAAACCCAGCGCCATCGCATTCAACTGCAACCATCCGATCACCCTAATCTTCCTAATCCGATGGTCCTAATTCAATGCGATGAAAAGGCCTCATGCCCCACCATTTCCCGTCACATTAAACTATGACCGTAGATCGTCAACTATCAGATCGACGGCTTATAATGAATCTTGGGTCCCACCTTTCCTTTCCCCACAAATTTGAAAATGATCTGAACCATTCGCACCATCTGACCAGATCTAACGGTGCGCGTTCCATATCACGCTCCGAAAGTAATTGGATGAAGTTTTTCAAAAATCATGCAATAAAAGTAGTTTTCCCAAACTGCCCAATGCTACATGTCCAAATTCTATTTGATCGCGTTCCAATTGCTCAAAACTGCTTATCGTCCCAAATCAACGCAAAAACTACCAAGTTATTTTCGCATTCAAAGCGAATCCACCTCCCTCCATTGAAGGAACCTCTAATTAATGACATGAATAGTGTTTGATGTTAAAGGTATTTTTAACCTAAATATTGTATTGTTTTGTGTATTATTTACCTCCCCAACTGATTTAGCCTGCGCCCGACTGTGTGAATGAAACTTAAACCTTTGCTAGACAATTTCTTCTCTTGAAGCATAATTTCACCACAGAGACTGCATTTAAAGGACTCTTGACGCTTTCCACTGAGTCATAACATCCAGTTTGAAGCTGATACAACCAGAAACTCTTCTTGACCACCAAAATACCTGTAGAGGTATTTTTCAGTATTCCAACCTGCAAATTCACAAATTCAAAGGAAAATTTCACCAATTGACTATTAAAATAGATCAATTAAGCTATAGAGATCTGAATTTCCAGTTTAGTATGCCCAAACCTTGAAAAAACAGGACGAACCCTTGCAAATTTTTCTTAGAATTTTCCATTTGAATAAAATTTTGTTTTAAAGAAAGTCCAGTTATTTCCAGACAATTTGCCCGAGTTAAAAATATTTAAAAAGTGCACAGAAAGCCAAAAATCCTTTTGATCAGTCCTCTGCACCCAGAAAACCTGTGTTTTCTTTCCAAAACCCCTTGCTCAGATTCCCAAAATTCTCCCAGTTCTTCTCAAATACCCTCTGTGTCAAAATTAACTAAGAAAACAATTTAATCTTATTTAGTTATCCCCAAAATGACAAAGAAGCAATTTACACCCAAGTCTGGAGGTCCCAAAGCCCCAAATTCTATCTCAACCAAGCTTCCAAAGCCAGAATCATCAAATATTAATAAGCCTACTCCTGATTTAACAACTAATTCAAATTAAGTTTTCAGATCTCTTCAGCCACCTGTTTCTACTAAAGAAAGCAGTACTTTAACAGATTTGGATTACAAGATTGCTGATGCAGAAGTAGAATTTAATTTGTTTGATATTCATAACTGGAGTTATGAAAAATTTCTGGATTAAAAAAAAAATGATATACCTATTTGGGTGTCTAATTTTCCCAAGTATGTTGTACCTATTACTCATCCAGCCCAAGACCTGGTCATATTATGTCAATTACATTATGTTCCCGACCAGAGGTCTATTGTGAAAAAAGATAGAGAAATTATGTTTTCCATCACAGCAGAATCCATTAATGAAATGCTTCAGTTGAGTTTTGATCCAAGAGTAGTGCCCCCTATCCATTGAATATTTGACTCAGTTGTACCTAGATTTGGATTACCCTAGAAGGTTTATGATTCTTCAAAACTTCATGCCTACTCATGTTTATTTCCCAAAAGTGAATCCACCCTATTCCACCTCTGATTTTCCTGAATCTTCCAGACAAGTAATTTCAATGCTATCCTTTATCTTAGGATATTTTAATGATGAGCTCATTGATGTCTCTATACTAGGATTCCTCTCTACATTATCCCCGGGGCAGCCTCCTACAATGGTATTTGATTTTGATAGATTCATTGTTGACAGTATACATTATCAGTTGACCAAATTGCTTACTGAGGGAGTGTTTAGATATTCATCATATCTATTCCATCTTTTTCTATTTTTCCAAGAAGAACAGTTTCCAGTGGCTTTACAAAAGATTAATGTAGAGGACCAGCCTCTGTCAGTAATATTATGGACATCATTACTCAGGAAAAATGGAAATGAATTCAACTACAAGGATTTCATAGATTTGTTTGTCAGGCCAGCCATGAATTCACTTTATAAAGCAGAACAACCCAGGGTCAGTGATGAGATGAAAAGGATATTGCAATTGTCTAAACAAAGCCAAGTAGGGGATTGGTACTTATATGAAGGACATACAGAATTAAGGATATTTGGAGCAAATTTTCTCCCATATAAGTTGCCCAAATTTCTAACTATCAGAATTTTTGCATTGGAATATCTAAGGCAGGTGTGAAATGCAGATGTAGTAAATTTCATGGCTTCTAAGAAAAAGACCCAATTCAAGCTAAAGAACGAAATTGCCCCATTTATAGTAAATAACAAGGATGCATTAAAGGAGATAGAAAATAAATTGTCAGACTATAAGTTTCAATAAAGTTTTTACTGGAATTATGATCCTAAAGGCCTTTTCAATAGTATAAGGCTTAAATGTAAATTGACTCCTTTCATCCATGAGCCTAAACCCCAAATTGAGAAATTTGAAAATCAAATAGAGTGGGTGGAAAATACATTGGTTGACCCTACTTCTGATGCAGCAACAGTGATAAACACAGATAATTCACAGTCTATAGTGGTCAACCAACAGGTAGAAACTTCAAACAAAAGGACCAGGAATGAAGAAGGCTATTTAGCAGAGACCACTGCACAAAACAAATTAAAGATTATTTACAACAAAAGGGCAAAAATGACTGCTGCTGAGAAAGAAAAGACTATTGAAAGATCCTCTTTCTCTCGTTCTACTTGGGAGTATCCATTTACCCAGATTTCATCCCCTATCATTTCAACTTCCCTTAAGCGAGCTCGAGCTTTCTCGATTTGATCGATATCTCCTTTACATAGTTCTTCCGAATTCCGAATAGTATTCAACATTTTCTGTTTACGGTTATCTAATATATTACTTAATGAAAGTATATTATCTATTCACAATTTTCACGAATTCATAATCTCTTCCCAAACCGAACACGAATCTTTCGATTCATTCGGCTCTCCTGCTCAGTTCTTTTTTATTCCCCAGGAACATATACGTTCCCCCTTCACACCAAGCCTGCCCTTTCCGTTCCGTTTATGGAAGATTAGAATCAATTTATAAAAGACCGAGATCTCCAAGGGCTCTTCCAGCAAAAGGGATTTGCAATTATCAATAAAGTTGTTTTTGTTTTCGTTTCCCCTTTTCTCTCCTATTCTTCCCCCATGAAATTTGAATCTTTCCATTCAATTAATTAATTTGTGCCTCCTTATTTTTGTTCTATCGAATAATTTCCTTTCTGTTTAGGTTGTCAGTTCAGCATTGGAACTAAAATTGGATGGGAGATTGGGACTATTTTTCAGTAAATAGATGAAATTATTCCATTGATATGAATGTTTTATATCAGATCAATCTCCAACTATGCCTTTGAATCCATCTCATCTTGACACAGCGGTGGAAAGAATACCCAGTTAGTTGTGCTTAGACTTCAAACAGTTCAGCTTTAACCATTCTAGTGGTCCTCCCTCATTGGTTGGTATAAACTAAGAGTTCATTTCCCAATAAATTACGAAATGCTATAGTTCTTCGCTATTCCCCATTCGGAAGTAATTCGTTGAGATCATGCACTTTTCTATCTCCAAAGTGCAGCTGGTTGGGCCTAGCCATATTATTCAAATATACAACTCGCACACACTCCCTTTCCAAAATAGATCAGTACACTAAGTACCACACTTGGATTTATTATATTTGTTTCTAAAATATTGGTATTTGATCCGAAACCCCCAGCAGAAGGCCAATAACTCAAGGAAATGAAAGGATCAATTACATTTTTCATATGCTCGCCCCTCATAGATAAGGATATGTTCTACATCATTATGTTCTTTTCTTTTTTGATCCTATCTAGTTCTGGATAAGAATATTTTGGATACTTAGTCCCAGGTTTTTGATAAGGATAAAAAGAAAAGGATAAAATGAATTTGCTTGCCCTATCTATTCCCTTCCCTTCCCTGTCACACGCGTCATGAATCTTTCCGACCGAAGTAGGAAGAAGAATTCATTTGCTAATTATTAAGATCAGCCTCTCCCGCAGCTGAACAAGGAAATTCTTGGAGAAATACTAATGTAATGACGAGGTTTAGGGATCTTTTTTTTTTTTTTTTCAGGATTAAACAAAGGGATTCGCAAATAGAAGCGCTAGGGCCACAACTAGTCCATAAATTGTTAAAGCTTCCATAAAAGCTAAACTTAGCAGTAAGGTACCTCGTATTTTACCTTCTGCTTCTGGTTGTCTCGCAATACCTTCTATAGCCTGGCCCGCAGCAGTGCCCTGGCCAACGCCAGGGCCAATGGAAGCAAGCCCTACAGATAATCCAGCAGCAATAACAGAAGCAGCAGAAATTAAGGGATCCATGGTAATCTCCTCTTACTAAGATCAGGAAATAGTGTATAATACAATAGTTTCATCTATTGAGTGTTCACCAATGGTAAAATTATGGAACGATTTCTTCCGAACAACTAAGAACCCAAAATATTTCTTGATGGTATCAAAGTGATAATATCAACGAATATTAAACATATGAATTCTTATCACAGAGAGATAATAGACTGCGTAAGAGCCTATAAGTCATTATATATAACATCTACAGATGATATATTAATCCATATAATCTAAAAGGCTTTTATAATCAATATAAATGGATTAATATATGAAACGAATTATATACAAAGTAAACACGTTCGAAAAAAATCCTCCTCTTGCTGGGAACAAAAATTTCATCATTCTACGCCAGGGTACATTCTTTACTCAAACAACTCCAATTAGTGAACCTGTTCGATCCTATTTTCTCTCATATTTCTATACAAATGGACCAATCAGATCCACTCTATCTAGAGATCTAATGGACATAAGTAGTTAACTGATCTTAAATCTTGTTACCAAGCTCTTTTTACTAAGAAATATGATTTGCTTCTATCATACATATCAAGTCATGCGTTGGTACGATACTTAGAAACTATTATGTCTGATTGGACAGTGATTTAATGATCACCCTCCATGGATTCACCTATATAAGCTGCAACTAGAGTTGTAAAGATCAGAGCTTGAATACTGCTCGTAAATAATCCTAGGAACATTACAGGTATAGGAACTACTAATGGTATCGGAGAAATAGGAACGACAACTACCAATTCGTCAGCTAATATATTTCCAAAAAGTCGAAAACTAAGTGATAAAGGTTTTTTAAAATCTTCTAAGATGTTAATTGGTAAAAGTATTTGGCTTGGTTGAATATATTTACCAAAATAACCTAACCCCTTATTTGCGAGACCTGCATAGAAATATGCTACTGACGTAAGTAAAGCTAGAGAAACCGTAGTATTAATATCATTTGTAGGTGCGGCTAACTCCCCCTAAGGTAATTTTAGAATTCCCCAAGGAAGAAGAACACCTGACCAATTAGAAAAAAAGATAAATAGAAACATAGTTCCAATAAAGGGAACCCAGGGACCATATTCTTCCTCCCCAATCTGAGTTCTGGTCAAGTCCCGAAAAAATTTGAGAATATATTCAACAAAATTTTGACCACCGGTAGGAATGGTTTCTGGATCTCAAACAGCTATGGTAACTGAACCTAATAAGACAACAATTAAAATCCAAGAATTTATAAGTACCTGTCCACGAACTTGAAAACCCCCTATTTTCCAATAAAAATGTTGACCCACTTCCACACCGAATATATCGTAGACATGATTCAGTGTGCTAATAGGAGATCATACGATATCCATATTACCCCCTTGTAAAGATGAACTTAAAGAAGAAAATAAATTATTTTTTTCAAATAAATGATAGATTCCTCAATTATTTCACTCTCATAAGAATTTTTGATGTCACGAGATAATAAAAGGGTTATTCCATTAAGAATATTTTTCAATTTGGAGTAGCCAACTAAACCAATAAATGAAATTGGCTCCTACGATATTTTGGATGGAATAGCAGCCAACTTAGTAAATCCTCAGGTGATCCCCCCCCCCCCTTTTTCTATTTTCTTTTTATTACTAATTCACTTTATATTAGCCCTTCATATAGCTATAATGACCTTAATGCCCTTCCTTTGCAAATTGCTGATGTTAATCTATTCAGGATCAATTGGATTGAAGCTATACCATCATCATTGGCTGGAATTTGGATATCCACGAGATCTGGATCACAATCTGTATCAACCAAGAAAATTGTCGAAATACCCAAAGTTCTACATTCTTCAAGAGCAATGGATTCTTCTCGTTGATTGGTAATTATCACAATATCGGGTAAGCTCCTCATGTATCTAATCCCACCTAGATATTTCTGCAATTGGTCTAATTGTCTCTTGAGCATAGCTGCTTCTTTTTTTGGAAGTTTATTGAATCATCCCGTATCTTGTTCTTTTCTTAAATTCTTGAACTTTTGAAGTCTCGTCTCTATAGTAGAACAATTAGTTAACATACCACCAAGTCATTTTCTATTTACATAATGACATCAAGCTACTGTAGCAACTGATGCTATTACATCAGTTGCTTGATGTTTCGTACCGACTATCAGGAATTTTTTTCCTCTACCTGCTATATCAAACACCAAATCACAAGCTTTTGATCAAGAACGAGCAGTTTTAGCCAGATTAATAATATGAGTTTCTTTACACTCTGTAAAAATGTAAGGTGCCATCTTAGGGTTCCATTTCCTAGTTTTATGCCCTAAATGAACTCTTGCTTCCATCATCTCTTCCAAATCAATGTTCCAATATCTTTTGCTCATTCTCGTTCGCTTTCCTCCCCAAAATAGCGAAATACAATGTATCATAATATCTAATTATTCCAACGGAATCGATTACATCTTAAAGATTGCCTGTCTGTCTAGTACGTGGTAGAAACGTTCTCACTCATAGAATATTTCATATTCTTCCTATTATAGAAGAGATATTCATGAACATAAAAAAGAAATCTCTTTCTCAAGACTCTTTTAATGGCTGTTTTAATATATTGTGATAATTTTCTTGAATGGAAAAAAAAGATACTTTGTCATGATGAAATAAAATATCCTTCACTTTGTTGCTAAATGGATTCCTATTCCCTATTCTTGGATCTATTCCGTTCCGTTTCCCTGAACGGTGAATATGTTGCCCAGTACCGGCAGGTATCATCCCCCCGAGAATAACATTTTCCTTCAAGCATTTCAACCAATCGATACGACCTTGTAGAGCAGCTTTAGCTAAGACCCGAGCAGTTTCTTGGAAACTCGCTTCGGATATAAAACTTTGAGTATTCAGAGATGCCCTTGTTATTCCTAATAACATGGTTTGATAGTAGATTGTCTCTTCCAGAGCACGATCCATTCTCTGTGCTCGTGATAATCCAATGAGTTCCCCCAGTGAAAAAACATTAGCCATTCCATCTTCTGAAATTAATACTTTTGATGTCATTTGGCGTACAATAATCTCTATATTCTTATCACCAATTCGTACCCCTTGGGATCGGTAAAATTTTTGAATCTGATTGACTAAATGAATCTGACTTTGTTCCATAGTTATCCTAGCGCTGATGAATAACCCCCAAAGACTTCCAAGAAATCTTGTCATATCTCCGGTCCAATTTTCAAAACTTTCTTTCGGATTCATCGATATTGAATTATTCAAACGGGCTTCTGACAATTGTTCAACTTTAGGAAGACCTTGAATTATATCACTGGATTTTAACCTTTCATATATCAATGTTATCAATGTATCTCCTTTGTCAAGAATTTCTCCATAATGACCATGAAAAGTCGCTTTTCGAGTAGCCAGATAGGGTTTAGCTGATCTAATGACTAAAGATTCCTCATCAACTGCTATAATTTGACCAGATTCGGGGAGTGGTTCATCCTCGTATATCCATACACTTTCAGGAATCAATTATCCAAGACTAACTACTCGATTTTTTTTTTTGCAGAATTTGGATGAGGAAGAGCACCAATTTGGACCCAAGAGATTGGAAATGATGTTCCTGCATGGATCGAAATGAGAAATTCTCATATTTTCGTCCATGAGATAATTGTGGAAAATGGAATGTTTCTTTGATAATACTTTTTTATCAATTATAAAATGGGAGGATGGAAAACGGCTGGTTATATACTATGTAAATGACCCAAGATACCTGAAAATTCAATGATTTTTCTCATAGGATCCTTTCTATTTGATTTATTTCCCGTATCATAACATTTAGAATCATTGAATAGAATGATTTGAAAATAGTCGGATGGTGATAGAGCCATAAAAGATCCACTGTCTTCTTCCCCACTAGATAATGAAAAAATAGTCCCTTGATGCTTACTAATTAATTGACTCGCCCTATTGGAAGAGAAAATATTAGTGTGGTCCAAATTGTTATGAAACATCAAATTTGAACTTGCTTTATTGTCCCTTATCCCCATGAAAAAAGGGGGGTATTTCATCAAGCTAATTTGAACCATATTGTTAATGATCTTATTTGTTCTTACTGAAATAAGAGAACATAAGCCTCAGATTATTTAGAATCTATTTGTTCCCAATCAAATCCTAGACAAGTTTGAACCAATGGAATACTTGTATCACTCATTACCTGAATTCATTCACCATCTTCATACAAAATGGAATTGCTAATTTGAATCTACAAGTTGTCCCCTTCCCTCGATAAATCTAGAGAAAAGGGTGTTGTCATATTCGGCCCATCCGGTAATCCATGTTCTACGTTAGAATATCCAAAAATGGAATTTATCTGTAGAATACCACTTTTTGGTATTCTAAGAATCGCATCAGGAAAAGGTATTATTCTTTTTCCCCATTCTTTATCACACTGCAATGAGAGGATGAATCGATTCTGTTGGTGTCCCATGTTTTGATATTTTGGAAAATCAAAAGACAAGGCAACATCAAAACCAATCTTTAGAGTCTTAGGATCTAGTCCTCCTATTCTCAGAGAGGGACCTCTCGAATGTTTGTTTGCAAAGGTTTATCTTGTGTGCTTAGAGTATATATTTTAGACTAGTTATTAAGTGCAGGTGTTTGTTTGTTTGTTTGATTGGATGAATTGATACAGTAGAACATGAAATGTCTAGGAAAGATACACAGAATGGAGAAACATCAGGTTCATTGGGCAATGGAGTCAAGAAAATGTCATAACATACTCATCAATGGATATGGGATATCAGAGGGCAAATATAACTTGGCCGCAAGATCCTTTGGTTTTAGAATGAGATGGACATCAATGATTTGGAAAGAGAAGTTTAATTATCAACAAAGGGAATTTGAAAACATAAGTTGAACAATAAAGAGCTTTTTGATAGATAGGGCTAACCATGAATTCTACAAATCACACCTTTAAGAAAACAATGATTTCAAAACAACTTTTAAAATGAAATCTAAGATTTGCGGAACACCCTATTTCCTCAAAGATTTTATTTCAAATGACTTAGAAAACATAAAAGATTCATTGATAACTACAATCATAGAAGAGGGAACACCTATCACATATATGATTACAACTATAAAGACCTTTGAGACAACTTTTAAGTAAGGACAAAGCGCAAGATCAGAACAAACCTCCTTGACTCACTGTAAAAAGAAAACTTCAAAGGGAGACTTCAATAACAGTTTTAAATTGGCAGCAGACAAGCAGGGAGAACCATAAATCATGCTGAAACCAACTAATCAAACTATTAAGGAGATAAACAAGCATTAAGACGAAAGAGGGAGAATAAAGACTCTAAAATACTTCAGCAGAAGAAAACATAAAATAGTTAAGGATGAACAGGTCTAAGGTGCTTCCAAGAGTCATTTCTTAGCCTAAGACTTTCAACCTACTGTAGTAAGAAATTATGGAACAGAATGAAAATGGGAGAAAACATTAAACAGTTTAGAATACTTCGCCAACAACCAAGCTCATGGATCCAATGATAGATCCTTCTCAAGAACAAGCATGCAACGACATCATCAGGACGTCCAAGACTTCAATTTCTTCTTCAACGTCAACAGACTATGTATTTATTTCATAGAGTTTCAGTATTACAACTAGTGATCAACCAACAACCAACCAACAAATTCTCATCTTCTACAGAAGTATTTATAGAAGAAAGAGGAGGTGAGATATGATAAAAGATCTCCCAAGGCAATTAATAAAGAGTAATGAATTCTCGGCCTTTGAGTGGCTCGATGGAGAAGTTTACAAACGTTTTGTCTATATTAACTGTTTTACATTTAATATTAAGCTCGGTGGGAGCTTTTGTTGACCTTTGAGGTTTCTGTGTCATGCTATAGTAACTCTGCGATATTTTTGTCATTAAATTCTTTCAGCAAAATTAACTGTTTGGCTGCGTTAAGGTGAATATCTGATTTCGAACAATAATTTCGGCCTCTGTTTGCATGCTTTGAGGTACAGGTGGCTTTGTGGTAGCTGGGAGGAATCAATTTGCCTCTGATGTGGCAGTGGAGGCCTTTCTATCTGTAGATCATTATGATTTCCTTTAATTCTGATTTACTTTGCAGGATTAGGCTTTTGATAATCAATCTTAGCCGTAATCCCCAAATTTGTCTTTAATCTTCTGTTCTGCTACGTTCTGTCTTCAACACTGATACTCTTTTAATGGTGATTTAATAACACAATGTCTTGTCAATGTGTAGGACTGCACAGGGCCGATATGGTATCAATGCCCATGAAGCGTTGATGAAACGTGTTTCCAAAGACTTTATATCTCTTTCCCTTTGATAAATGAAAGTCCAAAGGATCGTCACCCTCGGATTTCATTTTTCTTTGTTTATAATGGGAAAACATTTGAAACCTGCAAAATACAAACAATTTTTAAGAAATCATGCGTTTTTGGGTTTTACTACTGCTGAGGGTGTGGGGAGGAGCGTAACCATTGGATGGCAGCATCCAACGGTAGAGATCTGCGTAGAAGAGGTTAAAAAAGGAGAGTGGAGGGATAATTAAGACGAGAATGATTTGCGACCGTCCGATCTGGACACGTGGACGGTCCAGATCTAATCGGAGGATCGCAATCGGTGGGGAAAGAATTTCCACATCGCTGAAAACTTTGCGATGTGATTGAGCGATGACCGTTGATCTGAGGATTAGATCAACGGTGGGGAAATGAATCGGAGGGGTTCTAAGGTGGAGGGAGGTTTGCAATTGGAGCAAATGAGGGCTGTCAGATCCGAGGAAAGCGGGGAGAAAGTCAACGGCTGAGGATTGGTTGGGGGTATTTAATCGGGAGGGGGGAACAAACGCACCCGATGAAACTTGCGATTGAGCGCTGACCGTCGATCTGCAGATTAGATCGACGGTGGGAGATGCGTCGGGAGGTCGCAATTGGTGGGGTAAAGGTTAATGCTCGAAGCATTTGTGGGCCGTTGGATCTGGGAAGGGGAGAGGAGATCAACGGTGGGCAACCAATCAGGGATCGACAATTGGAGGTTTCAAAGGGGAGCAATTAGACGAGTCTTCGCAAAAGTTTCCGATGCGATAAGCGCCTTGGGTATTTGAACTTTGGTCCTGGGCATGAGTTATATGAATGGAGTGGAGGGTTCAGAGTTTACATATATGACCCAATCACATCGGAAAGTTTGATGTGGATCTTTACAATCAACACATTATAGATTCTTCCGATGCGATTGTGCGATTCGGGTCTTTTTAATCTAACCATTTTTTATTTGAAAATCATTGTATGGGCGCGTTAGACCAAAACTTTGGAAAAAAGGGTTTTTGTATTTATAAAGGACAAAATGGATCGGGAATGGATTTTTTCAATGTTTTAAGCGCCGAAGGCGGGCCCACGGGTTATATAGAAAAATAATATGATCGAGGTTTATAAACACAGGGCTTAATCGCATCAGAGTTTTTGTGAATGGAAAAAAGACTTGCGCACTTGGATTTGTGCGATGCGATAAGTACTTCGTGGGTCTAGCACTGGGTTCTAGGGTGCGGGCACGTGGAGGGGAAGTGGTTTAGGACTTAGCCCAAGGAGGCTTAAGTCTGTAATACAAAAATGGGTTTTATATAGATTTTCAATGGTTTTCAAAGGAATTTGAGGGTTTCGGTAAGGTTAAGAAGTGAGTTCTTAACCTTGTAAAGATGATTTTCATGAATGGAAGAAGGGGAGTCATGAAAAATAGGGGAATTTTATGGAGAAAAAGGGGAGCAAATGAAGGTTATTTTTGAGTGGAGAAAAGGGGAAAATGATGATTTAGCAGCAGTATTTTCTCATGAAATCAGTAGAATTTCTGAGTATAAAAAAGGGAACAATAGTGAGGATTTGGACAGAGGCATGAGGCCTTCAAGAGTCTTCAAGAGATAATACTTTTTATCAATAAAACCTGTTTCTTGAAGACTCAAAAAATGTTTTAGCCAACATTTGGTATAACAAATTTATAGGTGGCTAACAGTGGCTCCACTTGGGGATGGTGCCTTCTTGAAGGCATTAAGAACTTCAGACTTGCATTCTCTGGGAGGCTGACCTGTGCCTGATCCATTGGGATTCCCTTCCTTTGCTGGGGTGATCTTGCTCTGAAAACAGATTAGCAGCCATAAAAACAATGGTTCTTTCTTCAAAAATATTTCTACCTACCCAATCCTACTGATCTAACATTTTTTCTTCATTAGAGTGCACTTGGATTGGAAAACTCTCTCACAACATTTTATTCTCTCGAAAGCAGGAAATCTAATCTATTTCTACTCGTTATTTCTCCATGGACTCAGATTAAACATTTGAGTCCATATGATTCTCTACCTAGCCTACCAATCTGTTAGGATTAAACAGTCTAACATATTTTTATTTCTCTAAATTCTATAACGGAAATTTAAAAACAGTCAAGTCAAGATTAAGCTGTTTGACTTTTTGTGATCTATGGAATGAAAAACAAGCTGCACATAGATATTATTTTGCAGAAATTTAAACCAAAATGGAAGGCTTAAGATCCGAAATTTCAAAGCACTTCCTTCATCTTTTCTTTAGCTCTGTTTTGACTCTTGTTTGAGCTGTTTTTCTTTGTTGACTGGTTCAGATTTTCAGCTGATTAGAACTAGATTTACATATTTTTTGACTCAGAATTTGAAACATATTTGAGTCATTCTTTTTGGAAACTTAGGTTCAGATTTTGAGCATGTTTGAACCTTTAATTTCTATCTTAATCTATCTATTGATAAGCCAAGATTAAACAGTTTGGAAAATCGAATTCACTATCCTATCAGCAGAAAATTTAAAATAATTAGTCAAGATTAGGCTGTTTGACTAACTAGAAGTGTGTTCTTTAGGAGTGGCATTTAAGCTTGCAAAATTTCAGATTTTTGTTTCTCTTTTGGTATGAGGATATACCTTTCTTGTTTTACAATCTGCCCTCTTTTCTTTTTTCTATTGTTTTTAGACTTTTCTTTTTCTTTCAAGACAAAAAATCAACAACTAACTAAATTCTCAAAGCTGAGCTTTATTGAAATTTCTATCTAAACTACTCTAACTTGGAACATTTACATGTTTTAGCTAATGAACTTTCCTTTCCAATACAACCAATTGAGAAAATAATTCCATGACTGGTCCTTCTTCATCTTTTTGGGTAGGCTGGACAAACAGGGCCACTCCCATTCCTTTTTTTTTTTAGTAGCAGTGCTAAATAATCTTCTTGCTTTTGGTAATACACTGCTCCTAATGACCTTGATCCCTTCTTCAAATGGATTCAAGAAGTGAACATAGGGATCTTGAAATAATACCTGGTTGTGAGTGTTTGGAAAATATGTTTCAACCAGGATTACCTTTTCTTTCTCCTCTACTGGATCAAGATAAATATTTTCTTGAGAAGGAGAAACTTCCTCATCTTCGTTATCATCTGAACTGGAGGATTCATCATATATTGCAGTGTTGTCCTCCTATAGCCCTGGTAAGCTCTGGTTCAGTGGATTGTACTCTATGAATATATCATCATATTCTTGAGAAGGGGTATCTTTTATTACCTCAATATTTTCAGGATGAGGTTCCTCATATTCATCCTGCTCAAGAAACTCCTCTTTCTTCTCAACCTCATCATCACAATTGACAGATTTCTGACTCCCAATTATGTGAAAGCTATCTCTGATGGATTGGATTGGTTGTCCACTACTTTTGAGCTGATGATAGTGAAACTTATGACACCAATCAACCGCTGGGTGCCCTGCATGATTAGTTTATGTTTGGAGCTCATCATCATCATTAGATTCATCAGAGGTTGAAAAATCATGAGTATACACAATTTCACCAATCAAAAATATTGGGTTATCATTTTGTTCCTCTTTGAGCTTTTCTATAAGTTTATTTTCTGTTTCAAGACAACAATATTTAGTAGATAAATGAGTAGAAGTGTTTTTTTCTAATAAAGAATTGAGGGTTGGCTGTTTATTTAATATCTGATCAATTTCTTCCTCTGTAAAAAGAGAAGGAATTTTCTCTTTGCTTTGGACAGAACAACAACAGTCCTCTCCCTCTTGTGTTAACTAGTTTTGAGGTTGGATGTCTTCTTGACCCTCTTCTAGTAAATGATTACTTGTGCTTGTAGGGGAATTTTGAGGATTCTCTTCCTTTTCCTGATCTATCTCAATTTCAAACAACACCTCATGATTTTCATGGCAGTCATTTTGACTGTAAAGTTCACGAGTTGTTTCAAGTATATTGTCAGGATGCCATTTTTTTTTTTAATAATCTGAAATGAGTCATAACATAAAGGAAGAGACTCTGTTTGTGTTGTCTCTTCTCCTATTTTAGATTTTGTGGGTTCAAAATGGCTTATGTTTTCCTCAAGGCACTGCTCACTATTAGTTTTTGCAATATGGTCATGAAGTTCTCTTAATAGCATGATACAAGATATAGGTAGATAATCAAGAATTTCTTGACAACCTTTTTCATTGCTTTCTTTGTAATCTTGTTCACCTTCTTTTATAAAGTCTTGATTATCATCTATATATTGCTCATGGTCTAGGTCTTGTAATGGTTGAGTTTGTGTTTGATCTGGGAAAAACATAGGTTGCTCTAGATAATCAACATCTATATCATCCTCATGCTTTCCCAATCTTTTATCAAGTATGTACACTATTTTCACAATTAGGTCTAAAAATGTGTTTAGTTTAGCTTCTCTGTCCATACTTGGATCCATGTTTATAATAAGAGGTCACTGTATCTTTCTAACCAGTTCAGAGTCCTTTACCAGTGGAGTTATTAGGTCTTTTGGATTTGTGGAGTCACCAGGTGGAAGATTTTGAAATTTGCTGTCCACCAACAACATGATTGGGTTCGCTCAATGCATTCCCAGGAGAGCTTACAAGGACTAATGAAGTAATAGGCCTATTGGAGGCTAGTGGAGTCACCAAGTGGAAAATTTTTAGCTTTTGTAAAGGTAAAATGTTTTATGGTTCCACCACCATGTTTATTATGAAGCCAAACTAAATATTTTGGGTTTTTTCTGAGTTTCTATGGTTGTTTGAAAGACTAATGAGTTTATAAGAGCTTGCTAGGAAACTATGAACTCAGTGGTCCCACCGTGATCGCCATTATGTTGGTGGTGATGAGGTGGCTGACAATCACTGGATATTCTTGAAAATAAGGGATTTCTGGAGTCCTAAAGGGTACTTAGAGTGTCGCTAACTCAGAAGAGTCCCACTTTGATTGCCATTATGTTGGTGTCCCGTGTTTTGATAGTTTGTCAAATCAAAAGATGAGGCAACATCAGAACCAATCTTTAGAGTCCCAGGATCTAGTCCTCCTATTCTCAGAGAGGGATCTCTCGAATGTTTGTTTGCAAAGGTTTATCTTGTGTGCTTAGAGTATTTATTTTAGACTAGTTATTAAGTGCAAGTGTTTGTTTGTTTGTTTGTTTGGATGAATTGATACAACAGAACATGAAAGGTCTAGGAAAGATACACAGAATGGAGAAAAATCAGGTTCGTTGGGCAATGGAGTCAAGAAAAGGTCATAACATACTCATCAATGGATATGGGATATCAGAGGGAAAATATAACTTGGCCGCAAGATCCTTTGGTTTTGGAATGAGATGGACATCAATGATTTGGAAAGAGAAGTTTAATTCTCAACAAAGGGAATTTGAAAACATAGGTTGAAAAATAAAGATATTTTTGATAGACAGGGCTAACCATGAATTCTGCAAATCACACCTTTAAGCAAACAATGATTTCAAAACAACTTTTAAAATGAAATCTAAGATTCGGGGAACACCCTATTTCCTCAAAGATTTTTTTTCAAATGACTTAGAAAACATAAAAGATTCACTGATAACTGCAGTCATAGAAGAGGGAACACCTAACACATCTATGATTACAACTATAAAGACCTTTGAGACAACTGTTTAAGTAAGGACAAAGGGCAAGATTAGAACAGACCTCTTTGACTCACTGTAAACAGAAAAATTCAAAGGGAGACTTCAATAACAGTTTTAAAGTGGCAGCAGACAAGCAGGGAGAACCATAAATCATGCTAAAACCAACTATTCGAACTATTAAGGAAATAAACAAGCATGAAGAATAAAGAGAGAGATTAAAGACTCTAAAATACTTCAGCAGAAGAAAACATAAAACAGTGAAGGATGAACAGGTCTAAGGTGCTTCCAAGAGTCATTTCTTAGCCTAAAAATTTCAACCTACTGTAGTAAGAAATTATGGAATAGAATGAAAACGGGAGAAAACATTAAATAGTTTAGAATACTTCACCAAAAACCAAGCTAATGGATCCAATGATAGAGCCTTCTCAAGAACAAGCATGCAACAACATCATTAGGACGTCCAAGACTTCAATTTCTTCTTCAACTTCAACAGACTATGTATTTATTTCAGAGAGTTTCAGTATTACAACTAGTGATCAACCAACAACCAACCCAAAAATTCTCATATTCTACAGAAGTATTTATAGAAGAAAGAGGAGGTGAGATCTGATAAAAGATTTCCCAAGGCAATTAATACAGAGTAATGACTTCTCGACCTTTGAGGGGCTCGATGGAGAAGTTTACAAACGTTCTGTCTGTATTAACTGTTTTACATTTAAGATTAAGCTCGGTGGGAGCTTTTGTTGACCTTTGAGGTTTCTGCGTCATGCTATAGTAACTTTGTGATATTTTTGTCATTAAATTCTTTCAGCAGAATTAACTGTTTGGCTGCGTTGAGGCGAATATCTGATTTTGAACAATAATTTCGGCCTATGTTTGCATGCTTTGAGGAACAGGTGGCTTTGTGGTAGCTGGGAGGAATCAATTTGCCTCTGATGTGGTGGTGGAGGCCTTTCTGTCTATAGATCATTATGATTTCCTTTAATTCTGATTTAATTTGGAGGATTAGGATTTTGATAATCAATATTAGCCGTAATCCCCAAATTTGTCTTCAATCTTCTGTTCTGCTGCGTTCTGTCTTCAACACTGACACTCTTTTAATGGTGATTTAATAACACAGTGTCTTGTCGATGTGCAGGACCGCACAGGGCCGATATGGCATCAATGCCCATGAAGCGTTGATGAAACGTGTTTCCAGACCCTTTATAACTCTTTCCCTTTGATAAACGAAAGTCCAGAGGATTGTCACCCTCGGATTTCATTTTTATTTGTTTATAATGGGAAAACATTTGAAACCTACAAAATACAAACAATTTTTAAGAAATCCTGCGTTTTTGGGTTTTACTACTGCAGAGGGTGTGGGGAGGAGCGTAACTGTTGGATGGCAGCATCCAACGGTAGAGATCTCCGTAGAAGAGGTTAAAAAAGGAGAGTGGAGGGATAATTAATACAGGAATGATTTGGGACCGTCCGATCTGGACATGTGGACGGTCCAGATCTAATCGAAGGATCTCAATCATTGGGGAAAGAATTTGCACAGCACTGAAAAATTTGCGATGTGATTGAGCGATGACCGTTGATCTGAGGATCAGATCAACGCTAGGGAAATGAATCGGAGGAGTTGTAAAGTGGAGGGAGGTTTGAAATCAGAGCAAATGAGGGCCGTTGAATCTGAGGAAAGCAGGGATAAAATCAACAGCTAAGGATCGGTTGAGGGTATTTAATCGGGAGGGGGGAACAAACGCACCCGATGAAACTTGTGATTGAGCGCTAACCGTCGATCTGCAGATCAGATCGACGGTGGGAGATGCGTTGGGAGGTCGCAATTGGTGGGGTAAAGGTTAATGATCAGAGAATTTGTGGGCCGTTGGATCTGGGAAGGCAGAGAGGAGATCAACGGTGGACAACCAATCGGGGATCAACAATCAGAGGTTTCAAAGGGGAGCAATCGGAAGAGTCTTCGCAGAAGTTTCCGATGCAATAAGCACCTTGGGTCTTTGACCTTTGGTCCTAGGCATGAGTTATATGAATGGAGTGGAGGGTGCAGAGTTTACATATATGACCCAATCACATTGGAAAGTTTGATGCGGGTCTATACAATCAACCCATTGTAGATTCTTTCAATGCGATTGCGCGATTCGAGTCTTTTTAATCTAACCATTTTTTATTTGAAAATCATTGTATGGGCGCGTTAGACCAAAACTTTGGGAAAAAAGGGTTTTTGTATTTATAAAGGACAAAATGGATCGAGAATGGATTTTTTCAATGTTTTAATCACCGAAGGCGGGCCCATGGGTTATATGGAAAAATAATATGATCGGGGTTTATAAACACGGGGCTTAATCGCATCGGAGTTTTTGTGAATGGAAAAAATACTTGCGCACTTGGATTTGTGTGATGCGATAAGCACTTCGTGGGTCTAGCACCGGGTTCTAGGGTGCGGGCACATGGAGGGGAAGTGTTTTAGGACTTAGCCCAAGGGGGATTAAGTCTGTAATACAAAAGTGGGTTTTATATAGATTTTCAATGGTTTTCAAAGGAATTTGAGGGTTTTGGTAAGGTTAAGAAGTGAGTTCTTAACCTTGTAAAGATGATTTTCATGAATGGAAGAAGGGGA